>JAQJVK010000017.1:16296065-16644357 GCA_035578135.1 Flexamia atlantica | reverse complement strand
ATTGAAGGTGATTAGTGAGACGGAAGAGGTACACTGATTTGATTAACTAGGTGATATCTTCCGAGTGAATTTGGTTATAACTGGTTTCTTCCACCCACCCACCCTCTCGCCCATCGCCCAGTGCGTGCATAGCTTCAAGCCTTATCATGTGAACCTTGGTCAGTCCTGGATATTCGATTGTTGCTTACTGGCTTAAACAATTGGAAATAACAGCTCATCTGTCCGTCTGGAAGTTTATTAACTACCTAAGGATAATAAATATTAAATATTTCTAATATTATTGATAATAATTTTTAAACTGGACACTGAATAAAACTTATTAAGTTAGTACTGGTGGTGAATTAAGTAGCCACTTATAGCCACTAATAATATATTTATATCATTTTAAGTATATATTAATTATAATTATACAGTAAAAGAAATAATAATTATCTGTCTGGTATTTTTTAACTGGAAATTATTGGTTTTACGTTTTTTTTGTATATCAATTCCCATTAGTAAGGAGTAAGCATAATTAGATAGTATTGTCTTTGACTTCAAATTTTACTGAAGATGCCTTGTAATGTGAGAAATCTAGTTCCACCTGGTTGGAAAAGGACTGAAGTAACGAGAAAAAAGGGTCTTAGTGCTGGGAAAATTGATATATATATTACGTCACCTAGAGGTAAAATTTTTCGATCTAAAAAGGAGTTGTCAAATTATTTAGAGGTTAATAAACTTCCATTGAAAATAGAGGATTTTAATTTCAAGTCAATGAGTAAAAAAATAAAAAATGAAACCATGACAGATGATAGCAGCTTTAACAGTTCCCAGACTTTCACATCTGAATCTTCAGACATAACAACAGAACCAAATGCAATTTCAAATATATTGGTAAATTGTAATGACATAAACCAATCAGCATCTGTGCAAACTAATTGTGGATCTATTATTGAAACTGATTGTGTCTCGGTTCCAAGTGATGGTGACTCTGCTCTTACTGAATCTGACTCGGCTAAAACTGATAAATCTAAAAGAGAGATGGTCATTGCTAATGAACTTCTGAGCCAAAATTGGCTCTCAGATGTGACAATACAGCCGTATTTCGAAATACTTAATAAGATTTTTGACCAGTAAATCAAGTATAGTTATTAACCCACTGATTGTTCATGTGGTGCAAAATTCAGATGATTATGAATTTCTACTGAATGACCTTGACCTAAAGTGTAAGGAATACATCATTATGACAGTGCTATATTTCCTTATTTTATGGAAAAATAAATGCTATATTTTCCTTATTTTTTGACATATCTTGGTAAAACTTGGTGTATGGCTTCTTCTAGTTCAGATCTACTAAATATTCAATTAAAACTACCCAGTTTTAACGGACCTGATGCAGCAAACCTGTATACTCTTTCTCCATGTTATTCTTATGGAGCTTACAAAAATCGAATCTTGCTATCTTGGATTGAAATGTGTTCTTTAGCATTTGAAATTCGCTGAGTATGCAGGTCTGCTGCAACGGGGGTATCATTTTCCATACGACTGATCGATTCCATAAGTTCGATGTTTTTATTTCTTAGTTTATATTCGCCATGTTTACGAATAGAAGGTAAGACGTCTTCAAATACCCAATGTTTAAAGTTATTTGCCGTGGTTAACCTTGATGAGAATATCAGTTCATATAATCCAGGCTCGGAAATGTATATTTCTAAACCTTTATTATGCGATAAGGGATGTGACCCAATTTGGGTCACACATATATTAGCTAGATTATTCTTATAACGTTCACTAACATGCTTATGCAAGGCCTTTTGTAGATTAGAATATCCTAATATTTCGGCTACATCTTTACTCTTAAACCATGAGATATTTTCCTCATCAAAAATAACTGTAACGCTTTGATTTTGGAAAATAAAATTAGTTATAATATCATCATTCATGTTGGACACATCATCACTGGAACAAGAAGAAAAAGAGGATGAAATTTTTTGATAGGACCATCCGTTCAGCCATTAGAGCTCATAATAACAGCTTTTATAGACATTTTTATCGATTTTTTAAATATATTTTTGAGGAAGGTAAAAATTAAAATTTGAAGTTTTTATAATTTACCCTTGGAGAAAAGTGCATGCCAAATGTCAGGTTCCTAGCTCAACCGAAGGCCATATTTGGACAATTGCGAAGATTTTTTACATTTATATGCATTTTAATACTAAGAACTAGTTATATTATTAATGATTTGTAACATATATGCTGTAAAAATTACGTGTACCAAATTTCAGCCCTCTACGTATGATATTAAATCTACTGAAGCTGAAAAACGTCGGGGAGATCATAGAAAATTAAAAGTTCTAGAGCTACCTAAGGGTGAAGGAAGAGGCAAAATATCATAGGACCAAAGTTGTAGATCGAGAAAAATCCGTGACACGTGGCGCAGTCCATTCCTTGATAGAACCATCCGTTCGGCCACTAGAACTCAAAATAACTGTTTTTTGAAAAGCATTTTTAAAGACTTTAAATTACTTTTTTGAGGGTGTTGGAATTTAAAATTGCGATTTTCGATAAATTTATCATCGGTTTTTAGCAATGAAGAAAGTACATAAACCGTCCCGAAAATTTTCAGGGGTCTAGGCAGTACATCACGGTGACACGGGATGAAATACCTCTAGAAAATCCTTTACATTTAGAAAATTTCGAAGATTTTTTAACTTGATATGCATTTTTAGGAACTAGTTATTTAATTATTGATTTATAACATATATGCTGTAACGATGATATATGCCAATTTTCAGCCCTCTACGTATAATATTAAGAGAAATGGAACTGGAAAAAACTAGGGAAGATCTTCGAAAATATTAATTTCTACAGCAATCTAAGGGTGAAGGAGACCAGATACGGCAAAAAGTCATAGGACCAAAGTTGTAGATCGTGAAAAATCCGTGGCACATGGTGCAGTCCGTTTCTCAATAGGACCATCCGTTCAGCCACTAAAGGTAAAAATAACCGTTTTAAAAAAGCTTTTTCACAGATTTATTAATAAATTATTGAAGAGGCTGAAATTTAAAATTTGTAGTTTTGATACTTTTACATTAAGCTTTAAGCAATGAGGAAAGTGCATGCTAAATTTCATGTTTGTAGCGCAACCGGAAGTCATACATAGACTGTTTGCAAATTTTTAGAAGTCTAGGTAGAATAAGAACGTGACACGGAATGAAATACCTTGAGAAAATCACTGGCATTTTGCAAATTTCGAAGATTTTTCAACTTTATATGCATTTAATTACTACGAAATAGTTATATTACTGGTGATTTGTAACATATATGTTACAGAGATGATGTGTGCCAATTTTCAGCCCTCTACGTATAATATTAAGTGAATTTGATCTGGAAAACCCACGGAAGATCTTCGAAAATTTAAATTTCTAGAGCTATCTAAGGGTGAAGGAGACCAGATACGGCAAAAAGTCACAGGACCAAAGTTGTAGATCGTGAAAAATCCGTGGCACATAGTGCAATCCGTTTCTCGATAGGACCACTAGAGCTCAAAATATCAATTCCTTAAAATAAGCTTTTTTAGCGATTTTTTTATAATTTTTTTGAGGGGGTCAAAATAAAACATTGCGAGTTTCGATAATTTTCCCTGTGGTTTGGTCCCCCAAGGAATATCCGTGCCAAATTTCAAGTCTCTAGCTCATCGGGAAGTATGGTTTGAATTTGTACACCTAAGTTACACATGCGGTTGTATATATATATATAGACTCGCCCTACGGCTCGCTGGGGGCTCCGCCCCCAGGACCCCGGTGCTGTGTCCCTTTTTGGGAGGGGTTGGGCAGTGGCGGCCGGCCCATAAGGACTCTCGGACGCCGCCCCCCCCAGAAGATTTTCAAATATACTGAATTAAATTAATTTACATATGTATCCGACAAAGAGTGAAAAACCACTAATTTTCATTATACTGACCATTAATGATGAATTCATTTCAACTATTGACGGTTTTAAGCATAAGTGGACCAAGCGCCACTAAGTTGAAACTGAGATATTAAGGGTCAAAGTTTTTTTAACATGGTTTCTCCCTTACTTATTATTAGCATTTTCTGTTTGGTTTTCGGCAACAAGAATGAGTTTGGTTTTTTTTAAATATAATATCATGAATGACTTTTTAGTTTCCTAGGAGATATTAAAGGTCAAAGTTGAAAAAGGCGGTTGGTCCTTTAATGCAAAACCAGATTTTGAAAAAAATATAAGCATTAAAAAGAAACAAATATTGTTATTTCGATAGATAATAATATATACTTCAATAAAAACACAAAAGTCTGGGCCACATATACTTCGACTAGGTATTATAAGCGAAAATGGCTCTTGGTCCTTTTATGCAAATATTGTGATGCCAGATTTTTATTATAGCCACTTCCTTGCAGTCTCTTGGTCGTTTTATGCATAATCAAGTAAATACTTTTTAATTATTAAAAATCTACTATAGTTCAATGATTTGGTATTACAATAGGGACTTAAAATAGTACATTATGTTAGGGATCATTAATAAAACTCGAAATATACCAAAAATTACTTTAATGATAAGTAAATAACAATGTTAGCCTGCATATTGTTATAAAACAAGACTTGAAAATTCAGTCTTAAAATTTCAAAGTCTTTCAACTTAGCCTACTACAGTAGAACCTCAATAATAGTTCGACACTATACCAAAAACTGGTCCACACTTGGTCCATTTATGCGAAATATGTCATATTAATGCAAAATATACCATACTTGGTCCATTTATGCAAAACTGCCGAATCAGTTTTCCTGCACTTGGTCCGTTAATGCGAAACAACTGGTGTTTGGTCCTGTTATGCATAATACAAATGTCTAATTAATGACATGGTCGGAATTTGATCTTTAATAAAAAAAGGGCATTCCAAAGAGAAATATGGGAATTATTGGAAAAAATAGAGGAAAAAATCCTCTTTCAGGTGGTATAAAAAACTCAATTTCTGAAAAAGTGGCGCTTGGTCCACTTATGCATAAAACCGTCCCTATAAGCATCGAAATATTTTGCAAAAGTATTTAGGAGTCAACTGCTGTTGCGCGTTTATCTCGCGGACGCTGCCCGGAGCGTCCCAATCCTAACGCATGCTACCTTATGGCGAATCTAGCAGACAGTGGATAGGGTGCTCTGACGTCATTGCCGTGTTGTGTTATACGCATCCTGGGGCAGCGTCCGAAGATGCG
This sequence comes from Flexamia atlantica, assembly GCA_035578135.1. Taxonomy (NCBI): domain Eukaryota; kingdom Metazoa; phylum Arthropoda; class Insecta; order Hemiptera; family Cicadellidae; genus Flexamia; species Flexamia atlantica. The sequence goes on along the minus strand of JAQJVK010000017.1, from coordinate 16,639,146 downwards.
CGCGCACATCAGTATCAGTGCAGCCACCACAATCTGTTTAGGGCATTAAGAAGCTGAACCTTTGCTGCCGTTATGATTGCACGATTCATGTTGGTGCAACTGTTGTTTATTCGTTTTAGTAACCATAGCAACCTACCAATCTCTCTAACCCTCGTAACCTAAACGTTGAGGGATGGGAGCTAAAGTGAGGTTATTTGTTTACATTCTGTGTTTCATGTGTCTCTTTACTCCAATGAGTCGGTAACCAGGGTTGGTGATAATTGATTGTTATTATTTTAATAGTGAATTCAGCGGATATTGGTAGACCATGAATTGTGAATAGCAATCGAAGGTAAGTGTAATACACAAAATTCTTAATGCTCTTTTAGTAGTTAGTAGTAAGTGAGTCCTCCTGTTCATTAAACCCACCAGCCGCCACTGGGGGTTGGGTACTGATAAGTCACAAAATAAATTAATTTAATTGTTAGGAAAAAAATATTCGAGAAGGTATCAATGATCGTGTTAAGGTGGGGGGTAGTTGGTGGAGAGTGAGTTGTTAGTTTGGGGGTTTGATTAATTGGAGGGAAAAAGGAATTGGTGGGGGCCAGGGGTAAGGAAAAGGTAGGAAAATAACATTGCCATACAACTGAAAAGTTATGAACTTGATTCATGTATTGGCCGAAGTTAGGGGATGAAAGAGGGTAAAATCGGGAAATACTTTGGGTAAAGGAGGGTGACACTAAGTAATCCTTTGTCCCCCTATGATGTATCTCGGCTTAGGAAGTGTTTTTCTTTCAAATATTTTTCAAATATTATTCTAAGACACAATTATATTCAAAATAATTCACCACAAGTTACGTTGGGTAGGTGTGGGGAGGAGGGTTTGTGCATAAGGCAAGGGGAAGGGATTGCATTGTTGGATGGGGTCGAATGGGATAGGGTGGGAGAGAAGTAGTAGTATAATGGGTCAACTTTATTGGACATTTTTAGGAGTTGAAACTAAGATAAGTTTGCAAATCACTTCTTATAAACCTTAAGGGTCAAACCAATACTCTCCGTGTCATTAAATTAGGTCTCCCAGACAACAAATTAAAAAAATAAAGAAGAGGCCATTTTGAGGACGAAGGAGGGGTGATAGGGTAAATAACATATGTACCGAAGTTGTAGGAAATTTAATTTAAAATTAATCTTGGATTCGCTATTCCTACGTGGAGGTTAAGAAAAAACGAAGGAGTTGTGTACTGAAAAGTCAGAGTACGAATTACCTTTTTGCAAATCCTAGGAATTTTTTTTTTTTTTGGGGGGAGCAGTTGGTGGATGTTATGATGGCGGGGTGAGGCTAATTTTTTGGGGAGAGGGTTGATGGGTTTTCGGGTTGAAGTGAAAATTAATTTATTCACTAATTCTCAGCACAAGTTATTTTGGGTTTGTTTAGGGGGAGGGGGGTTATTGGTAGTAGGGGTTTTTTGGTTTTAGAGGGTTAATTATTTGATAGAAGACAGGGTTGGTGGGCTAAGAGCGAGAGGCCAAAGTATTTATTTAAAAATAACATTGCCAAACATTTTAAAAAAATGCTTATTTGTTTCATTTATTGGTCGGTTTAGACGTTTGAAAGGTATTAGAGCTATCTAAGGGTGAAGGAGGTGAGATAGGGCAAAAGATCAATTGACCCAAGTTGATGTATCGTGAGGAATCCTCGGCACATGGTGCAGCCCATTTTTTTGATAGGACCATCCGTTCAGCCATTAGAGCTCATAATAACAGCTTTTATAGACATTTTTATCGATTTTTTAAATATATTTTTGAGGAAGGTAAAAATTAAAATTTGAAGTTTTTATAATTTACCCTTGGAGAAAAGTGCATGCCAAATGTCAGGTTCCTAGCTCAACCGAAGGCCATATTTGGACAATTGCGAAGATTTTTTACATTTATATGCATTTTAATACTAAGAACTAGTTATATTATTAATGATTTGTAACATATATGCTGTAAAAATTACGTGTACCAAATTTTCAGCCCTCTACGTATGATATTAAATCTACTGAAGCTGAAAAACGTCGGGGAGATCATAGAAAATTAAAAGTTACAGAGCTACCTAAGGGTGAAGGAAGAGGCAAAATATCATAGGACCAAAGTTGTAGATCGAGAAAAATCCGTGACACGTGGCGCAGTCCATTCCTTGATAGAACCATCCGTTCGGCCACTAGAACTCAAAATAACTGTTTTTTGAAAAGCATTTTTAAAGACTTTTAAATTACTTTTTTGAGGGTGTTGAAATTTAAAATTGCGATTTTCGATAAATTTATCATCGGTTTTTTTAGCAATGAAGAAAGTACATAAACCGTCCCGAAAATTTTCAGGCAGTACATCACGGTGACACGGGATGAAATACCTCTAGAAAATCCCTTACATTTAGAAAATTTCGAAGATTTTTTAACTTGAGATGCATTTTTAGGAACTAGTTATTTAATTATTGATTTATAACATATATGCTGTAACGATGATATATGCCAATTTTCAGCCCTCTACGTATAATATTAAGAGAAATGGAACTGGAAAAAACTAGGGAAGATCTTCGAAAATATTAATTTCTACAGCAATCTAAGGGTGAAGGAGACCAGATACGGCAAAAAGTCATAGGACCAAAGTTGTAGATCGTGAAAAATCCGTGGCACATGGTGCAGTCCCGTTTCTCAATAGGACCATCCGTTCAGCCACTAAAGGTAAAAATAACCGTTTTAAAAAAGCTTTTTCACAGATTTATTAATAAATTATTGAAGAGGCTGAAATTTAAAATTTGTAGTTTTGATACTTTTACATTAAGCTTTAAGCAATGAGGAAAGTGCATGCTAAATTTCATGTTTGTAGCGCAACCGGAAGTCATACATATACTGTTTGCAAATTTTTAGAAGTCTAGGTAGAATAAGAACGTGACACGGAATGAAATACCTTGAGAAAATCACTGGCATTTTGCAAATTTCGAAGATTTTTCAACTTTATATGCATTTAATTACTACGAAATAGTTATATTACTGGTGATTTGTAACATATATGTTACAGAGATGATGTGTGCCAATTGTTAGCCCTCTACGAATAATATTAAGTGAATTGGATCTGGAAAACCGACGGAAGATCTTCGAAAATTTAAATTTCTAGAGCTATCTAAGGGTGAAGGAGACCAGATACGGCAAAAAGTCATAGGACCAAAGTTGTAGATCATGAAAAATCCGTGGCACCGTGGCACATGGTGCAATCCGTTTCTCGATAGGACCATCCGTTCGTCCACTAGAGCTCAAAAAATCAATTCCTTAAAATAAGCTTTTTTAGCGATTTTTTAATAATTTTTTTGAGGGGGTCAAAATAAAAAATTGCGAGTTTCGATAATTTTCCCTGTGGTTTGGTCCCCCAAGGAATATCCGTGCCAAATTTTAAGTCTCTAGCTCATCGGGAAGTATGGTTTGAATTTGTATACTTAATTTTCATTTTCATTAAAAGATTCCAAAAACCCATTTTTTATCCCCTCCTAACCCCACCATCCGATAATCCGATCAGGCTAGTGTGTTTTAACTTGGTTGTTAAAATTCAACAAAAGTTTAAATTTCGAGGGCTCTTTTAGGGATTGAAACGGGGTGAATTCTGCGAATGTCCCCTGATAACCCTAAAGGATCAAACTTACTATCTCATTGTGAAATTCGAGGTCTATAAGCTAAAAATATATACTAAGAAATCATAAAAATCCAAAATAGACTGAAAAATGTATATGAACTTTAAATTTAGAGGTCATTTTGGGAGTGAAGGCGTTGAGATAAGGCAAAATACATAATGACTAAAATTGTAGGAAATTTCATTTCAACTAAGGAAATAACCTTAGTTTATTTCTATTTTCTCTTCCTTCCTTTTGAATTATTAGTAAGATTTATAAGAGTGTAATTTAATAGTCAAATTAAATCCAGTTAAACTTAAAAATCAAAACATTACAGCTTTTCTACATCATTAACGTGAAAAATGAGCATGCATTCAAATTAAATCCAATTAAACTTAAAAATCAACATATTACAGTTTTTCCACACCATTAACGTGAAAAATGAGCATGCATGTTTGATGTCACAGAAATGAACGAATTGGGAAATTTAGGCCATTATACGACTAAACTATCAACTAAATTAAGCCACATAACAAACTTTATTTAAAAAAAAGTAAAAGTTTTATCATCGCTGATTTGTAACATAGCTTGCAAGCGATTATTTGTAATTTTTTTAGAAGGTTAAAATAAAAAATGGCGTTTTTGATAATTTTTCCTATACTTTGACCATCCAAGAAATATTCATGCCAAATTTAAATTTTCTAGCTAATCGGGAAGTTTGGTTTGAATCGGGATGAAATATCTCGAGAAAATCGCTGACATTGGGCGAATTTTGAAGTTTTTTTTTAACTTTATATGAAATTTTTTATTTCAAACTAGTTACATTATTCCTGATTTGTAACATATATGCTGTATAGATTATGTATGCCAAAGTTCAGCCCTCTACGTATAACATTAAATCATCAGGAGCTGAAAATCTGGAGGAAATGTTAAAATTCATCAAAAGTTTAAATTTTGTGGGCTATTTTAGGGGTTGAAACGGAGTGAATTCTGCGAATGTCCCCTGATAACCCTAAAGGATCAAACTTAATACCTCATTGTGAAATTCGAGGTCTATAAGCTAAAAATATATACTGAAAAATCATCAAAACCCAAAATAAACTGAAAAATGTACATAAATTTTAAATTTAGAGGTCATTTTGGGAGTGAAGGCTTTTGAGATAAGGCAAAATACATAATGACCAAAATTGTAGGAAATTTCATTTCAACTAAGGAAATAACCTTAGTTTTTGAACAGAACCTTTAATTTAGCCTTCAGAGGCAAAAATCAAACAGTACGTTTATCGAAATTCAGGTTTTCCCCTATTTCACCCCCTTTTAGGGGGTGAGGGGGGTTGAAATTGTTTGTTTTGAGGATTGTATATTTAGTATGACCACCCAGTAAATATTCCCGAAAATTTATACGGGCCTACGTAGTATACCAAGTCAACTCTTGCCGGAAAACCCAGGTAAGATCTATGAAAATTGAAAAATCTAGTTCAATCTAAAGTTGAAGGAGACGAGATAGGACAAAAAGTCACAGGACCAAAGTTGTAGATCATGAAAAATCCGTGACACGTGGTGTAGTCCGTTTTTCAATAGGACCTCTGGTTTAGCCGCTATAGCCAAAAAAAGAAAAGTACTTTTTTCGAACTTCAATTTTTTCCCCCTTCTCCCCACCTTTGGGGTGGTCGGGGGTAGAAATGTTTCGTTTTGACAATTTTCCCTGGGGTTTGACCACCAAAGGAATATCCGTGCCAAATTTCAAGTCTCTAGCTTATCTGGAAGTAGTTTAGAATTTATAATTAATTTATACCGTTTAGGCCATTATTCGACTAAACAACAACTAAATTAAGCCACATAACAAACTTTATTTTAAAATAAATTTAAAAAAAGAAAACAATTATTATTGCTGATTTATAACATAGCTTGTAAGTGATTTTTTGTATTTTTTGAGGAGGTTAAAATAAAAAATGGCGCTTTTTGATATGAAATAATGAAATAATGATTTATTCCTTCAATATAAAATACGTACAAAACAAAAGTGCAACTTAGGAATTATTGCTAGCCGGTATCCAGTAGTTGGCCAGCAAAATAACAATACTTATAATACAGTATTCTTATTCTTGATAAGGTGAGTTCAGCTGCACGATAATAATCACTGATAACAGAGCAGTTTCCCGCAGCGCCTGCACACACACTCTGCTAATCACTTGAAAATAAAGTTTGAACTAAAATAAAAATACAATTTCCCTTAACTATGAGGAACAAAGGCTTACTATTTACTGAAATACTAAACGAAAGAATACTTAACCTAAACATTGTTAGTATTTAAGTAACATATATCTACTTGCTTGAAGAGCCATGTAATAATTTTTGAAGTAAATTGTTTTAGACTTTTCGAGGATCTTATTTCATATGGCAGTTGATTAAAGTATTTTGGTCCACTGTATGTGAAGGAATGCTTAAAACGTATTTATTTACCTTTGGCAATCTAAAAATATGTTTCTCTATGTTTCTGGTGTTACAATATAACTGATTTGTTCCTTGATTCCCACTTCGGTTGTAAAACAATCTCAATACTTTATATATGTAATTATGTTGAATTGGCAATATTTTTAGCTCAACATATAAAGGAAAAGAGCTTTCTCTGACGGTTTTGATCATTATGATACGTAAAAAAATGGTTTTGTGTAACTCTTAATTTTTCTATTAAATATTTAAAAGTACCACCCCACGCAATCAACCCATACTGTATTCTTGAGTGAATCAGAGCAAAATAAACCGAGGCGGTAGCTCAGAGGTAAAGCGCAAGCTTCACGTTTCAAACGTCGCTGGTTCGATCCCAGCGGCGGGCGACTCCTGTTCCATCATGAGCGGTCACCTCTGGCTGGCCTATGTGACTATTACCGCTACGGTACCTCGCTGTCTTTAGATCGCCGCACAGGCTTATTGGCCCATGGCGACGGGCAGTTGAGGTTTTTTTTAAAAAAAAAAGACTTCTCAGTAACTGTACGCAAGAATTTTTTTTTAAGAAATAGAACTTTCTAATACTATACTTAATTTTGTTATTCAGTTCATGGATATGTTTTTCCCATCTAAGTTTTTCGTCCAAAATTACGCCTTAGTACTTAAATTTATTTGTTTTTTCTATTACTTGACAATCGCAGACTACACTAGAACAACTTTCTTTATGAAAGACTAATGGGCGTGGGAGGTCAAAACCTCTTAAATCAAAATTAACAAATTTGGTTTTACTTACGTTAATTTGCATACGATTCAATGTGCACCAATTTCTTCAAGTCTTTAAATCTTCATTAATATTTTCCAATATATTTTGAGTATCTGTGTCTGAGTAAAAAATTGCTACATCATCGGCAAAAGCGTTAACAGATCCATTTAAATATATTAATAATTCCTATATATTAATCCTATATGTTAATATTTTTCCTATATATTGACCATCCAAGAAATATTCATGCCTAATTTAAAGTTTCTAGCTAATCGGGAAGTTTGGTTGGAACCGGGATGAAATACCTTGAGAAAATCGCTGACATTTAACGAATTTTGAAGTTTTCTAACTTTATATGCAATTTTATATTAGAAACTAGTTATTTTATTCCTGATTTGTAACATATATGCTTTAGAGATCATGTATGCCAAATTTCAGCCCTCAACGTATAACATTAAATCATCTGGAGCTGAAAACCTGGAGGAAATAATAAAATTCAACGAAAGTTTAACTTTTGAGGGCTATTTTAGGGGTTGAAACGGGGTGAATTCTGCGCATGTCCCCTGATAACTCTAAAGGATCAAACTTACTATCTCATTGTGAAATTTGACGTCTATAAGCTAAAAATAAATATTGCAGAATCATCAAAACCCAAAATAAACTGAAAAATGTATATGAGTTTTAAATTTACAGGTCATTTTGGGGGCAAAGGAGTTGAGATAAGGCAAAATACGTAATAACCAAAATTGTAGTAAAATTAATTTCAACTAAGCAATAACCTTTGTTTTTGAACAAAACCTTTATTTTAGCCACCAGAGGCAAAAATCAAACAGTACTTTTATCGAAATTCAAGTTTTCCCCCATTTCAACCCCTTTTAGGAGGTAAGGGGGGTTGAAATGGTTTGTTTTGGGAATTGTATATTTAGTATAACCACCCAATAAATATTCCTGCAAATTTATAGGGGCCCAGGTAGTATACCAAGTCAACTCTTGCCGGAAAACCTAGGGAAGATCTATGTAAATTGAAAAATCTAGTTCAATCTAAGGGTGAAGGAGACGAGATAGGACAAAAAGTCACAGGACCAAAGTTGTAGATCATGAAAAATCCGTGGCACATGGTGCAGTCCGTTTTTCAATAGGACCTCTGGTTAAGCCGCTATAGCCCAAAAACGAAAAGTACTTTTTTTCGAACTTCGATTTTTTTCTTCTTTTCCCCCCCTTTGGGGGGGTCGGGGGTGGAAATGTTTCGTTTTGATAATTTTCCCTGGGGTTTGACCACCAAAGGAATATCTGTGCCAAATTTCAAGTTTCTAGCTCATCGGGAAGTCGATTAAACTTTGTATCCCGACGGATGAGTCAGTTACACATCAGGCTGTATATATATATAGACTCGCCTTACGGCTCGCTGGGGGCTCCGCCCCCAGGCCCCCTACTGTGAGGCCCTTGTAGAGGGATTTTGATATTGAAAATTCACATAGCAAAATAGATTTATTTTTTGCGTACAAAATCTCCATACCACGTATCTTTTGTCGAGGTCAGAATTTTGTAATTTTGTAACAAATAATCAAAGTTTTAGATCGTTAAAAATCCGTGGCATTTGGTGCAGTCCATTTTTAATAGGAACATCCGTTTGACCTTTAGAGCCAAAAATAATAGTTTTTAGAAAATTATTTGTGAAGGTTTAATAATAAATGTTTGAGGGGGAATCGCAGGCATTGGGCGAATTCTGAAGATTCTTTTAAGTTTATAGGCATTTTATTATTAAAATCTAGTTATATTATTCTTGTTTTGTTACATATATTTTGTAGAGATTTTGTATGCAAATTTCCAGACCTCTAAGTATGATATTAATCCTACTGGAGCTGAAAAACCTGGGGAAATCGCTGACATTTGGCGAGTTTTGATGAATCTTTTAAATTTATAGGCATTTTAATATATCAAACTAGTTATATTATTCGTGATTTGTAACATATATGTTGTGGAGATTATGTATGCGAATTTTCAGCCCTCTACGTTTAATATCAAATATACTGGAGCTGAAAAACATGGGTAAATTCGCTGACATTTGGCGAATTTTGAAGATTATTTTCAATGTATAGGCATTTTACTCTTAAAAGCTAGTTATATTATTCGTGATTTGTAACATATATGCTGTAGAGATTATGTATGCCAATTTTCAGCCCTCTACGTGTAATATTAATTCTACTCGAGCTGAAAAACCTGGGGAAATCGCTGACATTTGGCGTATTTCGAAGAATCTTTTAATTTTTAGGCATTTTAATATTACAAACTAGTTATATTATTCGTGATTTGTAACATATATGTCTTAGAGATTATCAATGCCAATTTTCAGCCCTCTACGTATAATATTAAATCTCCTGGAGCTGAAAAACCTTGGGAAAATTCCGAAAATTAAAATTTCTAGCGCTATCTAAGGGTGAAGGAGATGAGATAGGGCAAAAAGTCATAGGAACAAAGTTGTAGATCGTGAAAAATCCGTGGCACGTGGTGCAGTCCGTTTTTCGATAGAACCTCTAGTTTAGCCGCTATAGCCAAAAAAAGAAAAGTACTTTTTTCGTTATTAAAATTTTCCCCCTTTTCCCCCTTTTTGGGGGGGTTGGGGATGGAAAGTTTTTGTTTTGAGACTTTTCCCTGTAGGTTTACCAGTCAATAAATATTCGTGCCAAATTTCACGTTTCTAGCTCACTTGGAAGTCTATCAGAATTTGTATCCCTATGTTAAGTCAGTCAGTGAGTTACACATGCGGCTGTATAATTATATAGATTCCAGAATAAAAAGGAGTTTGTTCAAGAGTGGAAGTGGCATGTCGAGGGTATATAAAATCTTAAATTATATACCCTAACTGGGGGGGTGTTAAGTCTTAAATTATAAAGTGATGAATAATACACAAACTAGTCCTGATATAGGATGCATTTTGTAGGGGGTTTGATTTTCATGATAAAAAAATAAAATCAAAACTCTGTCTTTTGCAGTTCCCTCTCATAAAAGCCGCCGATCACTTCTTCACCTTGTAAATCTTCGATTTTGTAGGTGGCTGGTCTAGTGTTTAAAACCTCCCTTATAACCCATATCTCCGAGGTCCAGTTCTGTTTGTACTTATTTCCAAACACGTCTTTTTTAGCCGTTATACGGACTCTGTCTCCGATTTGAAATTTCGGTTTTTTAACGGGAACTTTACTTTCGAGCTCTCGGTACATTTCCAAAAACTCGGACTCGTTGTTCTTATTAACGTCTGCAGGGCGCATTTTTATCGTGTGGTGAAAATCGTGTTTATTATACTCGTCCGTGACTTCTTGCAAAGTGGCGTACCACTTGTGCGAGTTTCGTACGTGAAATTTGACTTTGAGTTTCTCGTTCAAAGTCCTGTGGTATCTCTCGATAATCGCCGACTTTTCCTTACTCTCCTTGTGCTTCAGTTTGATACCGTATTTCTTAAGCATGTTGTTAAATGGTTTATTTTTAAACTCCGTCCCCTTGTCCGTGTGCAACAGTTCGGGTGTAGTGTGACCGTCTTTTTTCGCTCTTTTTATTATCCTCTCGAAAGCGACCGTCACGTCAGCACCGTCTTTTTTCTTCAACGGTTCGGACCAAACGAATTTGCCAAAACAATCTATCACGTTTAAAATATATTTGTATCAATTGTTTTCCCGGGCGAACTCTTTCATAATGAGCAAATCGGCCGCCCATAAATTATCTAGACCTTTCATGATGATCCTACGTTTTATATACTTTTTAACCACAGGTCTGTGTACCTCCTTCGCCTCTACTACTTCGGGCGGGTCTTTGATAAACGAGTTTTTTACGCTATCACAGACTGCGCAATAAGAACTCGCCAACCACCTTTTATTTTTTGTTTTCACAATCTTCATTTTCTCCAACACGGTCTGTATTTTACACGTGCAACAGTAAGAATTCATCTCTTATATTACCGAATTTTAAGTTTCATTCGAAGGAGAAAATTTCAAACTCTCAGCGAGTTTAAATTTTTTATTGAATCGAAAATATACATTAATATATACAGAGACAATGGGAAACGTATGCGAAAAATGAATTTGACGAAGGGTCAACTGAGTAAGCTGCGGATAGCTCATAAAAAGCTTAAACGCGCCGTGCTCACGTTGACTAAAGACCAATTGAAAAACGGTAATGTCGAAGTATCACTCGACAGCGATCAAAACAAACAGGTTGAAAAAGCATTGAAAAACAAAGGGCTGCGATTGATTTTCGATTATTCCCAATTGAAGAAGATGATCGACGGTGGACTTTTAAAGGAAATTTTACAACTCGCCGAAATCAATATCCCCTATTTTAAGAAATTTGCCTCACCCCTGATAAAGACCAAAGTAGCTCCGATGTTGAAGAATCATTTCGTACCGTGGTTGCAAAAACTGATAAATGATGATTTGGACGAACTGATGGAAAAAGACGAAAGCGGCGCAGGTCTGGTGAAACGTGTAAACAGTAGATTGAATAAGTATCTTAACGAGATTAGACAGGTTAAAAAAAACTAGTTCCGCTGACCATGTCCAAACTGGAGACGTGGGTTGATAAGTTGAAAATTGACAATTATCGCGGTGTTTTTATGAGAGAGCGTTTACCCGACAAACCGCGCAAAAACGAGTGTGCAATTATAAATTTGGGTGATTTGGAGTCGGGCGGCACTCATTGGACTTGTTATATGAAGAAAGGTAATTGTGTCATGTATTTCGATTCATTCGGTGAGGCTCCTCCGCCCTTGGAGTTGAAGGAATATCTAGGTATGCACTAAGGTATTTTATATAATTGTAATAGATATCAAGACTATGAAGATCCGCCTATATGTGGCCATTTGTGTTTGGAAGTACTGCGACCCTTTTCGAGAAGACAAGATTTTTATACGATAGGAAATGTTTTACAAAATGATAAATATACATTTTTAAGATTGTTCGAATAATTTTTTTTCTTCTCATTGATAAAAATAGTTGATTTTTAACCCAGCTAAAATGGCGGGGTAGAAATTTACCTTTTTTTTCTCCTCGATTCCAATAAATAATTAACACCGCGTGTCGTTAAAAGTATATGAAGAGAAATGGTGTATTTCAGATTGACCGGTAAGAGTCCGCATTTAAAGTTGAAGCTCGAAAACCCCAGACATTTGGAAGAGGAAGTGCGTTATTACTTAGCACTCACAGGGTTTTCTTGCCATAATTATTTTTATAACTTGAATAAGTCGGCTTCGATTACTTTTTATATAGGGGAGAACGAACGTCCTGCACTGACTTTTGATGTCGAATTTTGGGATTTAAAAACCATGCAGAAAGAGATCAGGGAATTTATGAGGACGAATAAAATTGCTCCACCCGAAGAAGTGGAAAAGTTTAAGATTTTTCGTGATTACTACTCCAAGATTTGTATCAGATCTCCGATCAAGTTCCATATAAGCAACGAGCAGCGACGGTTTCTCGGGTTTAAAGAATTGAAAAAAGATGAAGTCGCGTTCGAATTGATGTTTGTTGCAGAAAATATTTTATCCATTTACGAAGAAGAAGGCAAATTGCAAATCAGGCCGTTTAACACAATTGAAGTTCATTGCGATTTAGTCGAACATTTGTTTATCAATCACACGGAACAGTGGCACAAACACGATTATTCATCGTTATTGTATCACTTGAGTCCGCGAGAACACAGAAATATGATATACGAGAAACCGTCTATTTTGAATTACATACCACTCAAACCGAACACGCTGACCATAAGAGAAATAAACATTATTTTAACAGATGAAAATCATGCCCCCCCCTGAAAAACGCTCTGCGCGATTACATTATTTATTTAAAACTCGTCAACGAATATGAATTAAATCCGCAATAGTTTTATATAAATTAATATTTTTTTATCAGTAAGCAATTTTGTGTCTAATTTTTTATCGGATGTGTAAAACATATTTTTTATATATAGGTGAAGTGAAAATGGAAATGGAAAAGGATGGTTACAGAGATATACTCAACGAAGTGAATGGTAATTCTTTCACGAAAATAAGTGATTTGGAAATTGATAAAAAGTATTTGGTTAACAGTATCGAAAGAATCCAGTATGCGTACGGTCTACGAGTTTTGATTACATGCGATAACGTGAGGTTTCAACTGCCCAAAAGTTGGAATGATAGAATGACATCGAAAAATATAAATTCACTATTGAAATCGGACAAACCGTTATATGTGGTGTACCATGGAAAAATCCCATCGTTGAATGATAAGTTCAAGCATGACATTAAGTTTACAAGATAGTATTTATTATTGTTTGGTTCCCTGATTTATTTATTATTGTTCAATCGATTATTTATTTTTTTTTTTAGATTTTTTTTCATTCCCGAAATATATTTTTACACATCAACTTAAAAAATTATTAAGTGTGAATTGTATCGAATGTTACATGTAGGTAACAAAAATGGAATCTGGTTTTAGATATTTCAAGTTGTCAGAGTTCGCATCACCTCCCGTCAGGGGTTCACCGGACGCGGCCGGTATTGATTTGAAAAGTGCTTATGATTACGTAGTACCAAGTCATGGTAAACAGTTGATAAAAACAGACTTATCTTTGCAATTTCCCCGCGGATGTTATGGTAGGGTCGCCCCGAGAAGTGGCTTAGCAGTCAGAAATTTCATCGATGTAGGTGCAGGTGTAATCGATTATGACTATACAGGCAATGTGGGTGTGTTACTGTTTAACCATTCGGATGATGATTTCGTTGTTAAAAGAGATGATCGGATCGCACAAATAATATTGGAAGTTTATAGAGATGATGTGCCTGTAGACGGTGGAAAAGATATGCGGAATACAAAACGCGGAAGTAATGGATACGGTTCAACCGGTGTGTAATGATTTTTATTACTCCTCCAAAATATAAACCAAAATACCAAAATATAGCCAAAATATAAATAGATTTTTATTATATGTAATGAACTTTATTTTTATTTTTTTATTTTAATATTTTTTATTTTTACGTTTAAAATATATTTTTATAAATAGGTTTAGTAAAAAACTTGGTCGGAATTTATGTAGTGTACTATGTAGATGAATGCAATGACGGTTCCTAGCATGATTATTACTTTGGAAGGAAATATCGGTGCGGGTAAAACTACCTTTGCCTGAGGCTTGTTTGAGCAGTTTAAAAACTTAGGTTTGAAAACAGTGCACATACAAGAGCCGGTCGGGGCGTGGGTAGATTTTTATGGTACTAATTTATTAGATCTTGTACAAAGATATCGAGAGATGGGCGCTCACGTTTCAAGTTAACGCGTTGATGTATATGACGGAATGCGATAAGCGAGCCGTTGAGTATGTGAAGAAAGGCTATATCGTGATTAAAGAACGTTCCACCTTTGGTGTTAGATATATTTTTAATGAGCAAATGAAAAAGTGTATAACACCTGCAGAAATACAAATTTTAACTGATCTGAATAATTCGGATGTTGATCCGCCAAAGATTGCATTTGCTGAGGGCACTATTAAAGATATTACCTTGTACTTGCGAACGAATCTGAATACTTGTTACGAACGTAAATTAAAAAGAAGACGTCCGGAAGAGATTGGTAAGAAGAACCGTGTTGATGAGGAGTATTTATAAGAATTACATGAAATTCATGAGGTTGCTATTTCTAAGTCGATAGGTGAAGTGATTATTGCTTATGGGACTAGATTTGACGCTAAAGATCCAAAGTCAGTTAGAATTTTGGGGAGTGATGAATTTGTGTTTGATGTTTTGATGAACATTGGTCAGTTAGATGTTTTAGATGAGTTTGATGATGATTTAGAACTGCAAGTTAATCTAACAGATGAATAGACGCCTGAGGGTGATTATTACCTACGAAGAATCACTTTTGTAAATGAATTTTTTTTTAATTAAACGGGAATAGTCGTATTGTAGTGTTATTTGTTTAGGTTATAATCCTTGTTTGGGATGGGAGTAGTCCTGAGATGGGACTACCGCATATGTACGCTACTTAGGTAAATCGGACGTCATGAAATGGGACTAGTGATGTCTTGCAATGGGATGTCCTGGAATGGGACTAGTGATGTCCTGAAATGGGACTACCGCATAGGTAGGCTTCTTGGGTGATAGTTTAAAAATCAGTAGGCTTCTTGGGTAAATCTGACACCTTGAAATGAGACTAGTGACGGCCCGCTGATACCAATCCCCTTGGCTTAGTCGGTAGCATGCTCGGCCGACACGCCGGCGATCCGCGTTCGAATCCCCGTCACAACTGAAATTTTTACACGTTTTTGATATTGAAATTTAAAAAATTAAAATTAAATCGCTTAAATTTGGGTTGAATTATGTATGGAAAAGTATGTTTTGACTGTGAAAAAGGTGCTTGACCTTTGCCCTCGTACTTCCTTGACCTTTGACCTCGTACTTCCTTGACCTTTGACCTCGTACTTCTTTGACCTTTGACCTTTGACCTTTGACCTCGTACTTCCTCATACCCCTCGTACCCCTCATGGCCCCATAGCCCTCCTTCTCTACTACTTGGAACACATCTTCAGGTTTTGTGCTTGAACGTCTTGTTAATTATTTATCCCTCGTAGGAGAGTTTGTTGAAGTTTTATAATAAGGCAATGAAATAGAGAATATATACTTTATTGAGCATATCAGAATGTAAACTAAGATGTAAACATAAACATATAACAATCATCAAATGACAAGTAAAACACATGATTCAAATAAAAATTAATGGATTGGTCGGTAATAGCTGCTAATCATACATCTCCCTTCCTTTGGATTTAACAGATTTCATTCGAATCTTTTGGGAATCTGTCTATTCCGGGTACTTCTTCTTAGCTGAGCTGGATGTGTTTTAGCTTCTTGAAACTTTGGTTGTTGAATACTGTTTACCTTCATAAGATGAAATCTATTCGTTCTTAGTTCAGTTCCATTACCTAACTGGACAATGTAGGAGTGCGGTTGATCTGTAGTTTTGATTATCTTCCCATACTTCCTTATGTCTGTTATCCACACTTCATCTCCCATTTTAAGAGGAGGCAAATCTTTAGCTCCAAATCTCTTATCACGATACAACTTGTTTTTAAGTTTCTTTTCATGATCTTTTTCTTGGAACTTTTTTGCTTTTTATCTGAGACTCTCAGAAAGTTGTCAACTGAAGGTATGTTAGACCTTATCTTCCTCCCATATAGCAACTCTGCAGGGGATAATCCAGATTCCAGTGGTGTTGTTCTGTAAATCAGAAGTGCTAAATTAACATCTAAATTTTTGTTTAAGATTTGTTTTGCTTGGCCAACTGCATTTTCTGCCAACCCATTGGACTTTGGGTAGTGTGGACTGCTGGTGACTGCTGTAAAACCGAAGTCCAATGCAAAGTTCTTAAACTCCGTCGACGTAAACTGAGTTTCTCCGTCTGTGCGAACTTATAATCATGCTAGACCTGTGTCTTGCAAAAGCATTCTTAATTTTTCCTATTAACGCTTCTGACATGAGCCTATCAACATACACCAGTTCTAAAAACCTTGAGTAATAGTCCTCAATTACCATATACCACTTTTCTTTGAACTTGAACAAATCAATCCCTACATGGGTCCAAGGCTCTCGTGGTAATTCACTTGAAATCAAAGTTTCCGTTCTGTTGGTTCTATGTTCTAAGCAAGTTTGACAGTTTGATACTAACTTTTGTACATCAACTGAACAACCAGGCCACCAAATTGATTCTTGCATCCTTCTTCGGCACTTAACAATGCCCATGTGGCCCTCGTGTATTCGAGACAGTAATTCTTTTCTCAAAGATTTGGGAATGAATATTCTTTACCCTTTTAAAATTAAATCTCCTTCAACAACGAGATCATCCCTATCCTTCCAAAAGATTGATTGTTTATCGAACTTACCTTCTTGGATACAATTTTTCAAATAGCGACTTTCTGAATCATTCTCTTGAGCTCTCCTGATTTCATCTAACTTGCAGTCAACGTCAAGATTACTTCCTAGTACAGAGTCAATGAAACATTTATCTTCTACACTGTCTTCCTGAGTGTCATGTCGAATACTTTGAACTGGTGCATTTCTAGACAGAAGGTCTGCAACGACATTATTTTTCCCAGGCAAGAAGGTCAAACTGTAATTAAATGATTGTAGTCTAAGGCGGAATCGTTGTAACCTTGGAGACAGGTCTGAAATAGGCTTGGTTCCTAATATAGCTAGCAAAGGTTTGTGATCTGTGCATATTTCAAATTCGGTTCCCAATAAAAATGTGAAAACTTTTCACAAGCCCACACAACCCCAAGTGCTTCCTTATCTATCATAGCATAAAGGACCTCAGTATCAGACAAAGCCTTAGAGGCATACATAATAGGTTTCCATGAGTCACCTTGAAACTTTTCCATTAATGCACCCAAACCTCGGCAAGAGGCATCTGTAGTGACCCTGGTTTTGGCTGATCGCTTATAAAAAGCAAGAATACACTGAGAAAAATATCTTAGCAGAAAAGCAGAGTTTTTGCCCCAAGTCTAGAATCTGTACTCGCAATACGTAAATAAGGACTTGGCTCACGTACAGGAGTGTTGTGTCTGGACCCAGCTCAATGACTCGGCAGAGTTTTGGGCATTAGTACAGACGCAGGACTCGCAGTCCTTCTTTAAGAACTATATCTCTGCAATTATGCTCGAACTGCCGTATTTGCAAATTATCAGTGAATTTACCGTGATTTTAAGGAAAAAACATTAAAGTGACGTCATGGATGGTTTGTATACGTCACAAAAAACGTCATAAGTTTATCCATGATTACTTTCTGCATGCAGCCCACTGCATTTACTGTATGGGGCGTATGGACGAGAACTACAAATTATTTCCACGTGATTTGGTAAAAGCAGTTAGTCTTTACCTTGTTTTAGTTCGCAAATATTTTATTTGAATCGAATAAATATTTTTTAACCAAATCTGGATTGATTTTAAGTCCGTTGTGTTAGTTTTATATTTGGGATTGAAAATTTACAAATGTGATACAAGTTTGAATGATAACATTTGGTTTCTATAATACATATTTTATTAATGTTTTTATAGATTTACTTACTGTAGTACCATTGATAGTAAATACATATAAAGTAAATGGTAGTGAAACGTCAAAAAGAATATCAAATTTCCAATTTTTCAGAGAAAAAGCTTAGATTATTGAAGAAAATAAAATCGTTTTATTTGTCAGCAGTTACTTATGTTAAATATTGTTATATTTTTAAATAGTTACAAGGACACATTGATTAGTTTTAGACCTAAGATTAATTTTATCTGCCCAAAGTTTACATGAAAAAATTACCAAAAAAAAGTAATTGCACTGTTTAAATCATGCTTCGATTTTAATAACTCAGTTATTTTTTAGCAAAGTCTTAAATAAGATGAATTGTAAGAAATAGAATGCAGGTCGAGTATAACCTTGCATTAATTTGCTGCCACTTTTAAATGTATCAAATAAATATGTCAGGGCAATAAATTGTAACTATTAATGGTCTAAATACCTTGTACTATCAAAGTCATCCTTTGTAGTCTCATATTATGGGCTATGACAGTTTCAATCCTAGAGAGATCTTCCTCAGGCGATGGAAATCAAATTTCATTCCAGTGGAAGTCGTCAAGAAGCATTAAAAACCATCATGACACATAATACCCACACGTAACACAAACGGACAGACGCACACAGCGAACAAACATAACTTTTTATAAAAATTCCGGTACCGGGAAACACGCACGACACGTACGGAGGGCTACTCTAGACTCTATTACGGAATAAATTGTCACTGTAGAGAAGTACCATTAGGCGTAAAACTACACTTATCACTTCTTCAGATGCTATTCAACAACTACACCCGTCAACAGGCAGCCGTAACACAATGGATATAGCAGTCTTCACCTGAACATACGAGTCAAGAAACATCGGGCGTGGTTAGGACTTGGATGGGTGACCGCTAGAAGGATCAAGACATTTTTTACTGATTTTAAATAAAAATACCAGTAAATGCAGAGACTAGGCAAGTCAGTGCATAGAAATCGGTTGTATTTTACGTGAATAGGAATTTACATTCTGTGATAAACTGTGGTAAAGGCAAAATGAATCGCAGGATATTCTGAGAAAAGTCTCTGCAATCACGAGAGCCAACTCTGATCTGCAGCACTTATAACCGACAGTAATGACGTCATAGCCAGTGACGTCATAACTATGTAGACAAACTAAGTCCTGATTTTCCGTGTGGCGGCCTCACTGCCGGAGCATTGAGCCGGGTCCAGATTGCAGTGGGTAACCCGCACACCCTTATTTACGTGTATTTTCCACGTATTTCAGGACAAAATTTTTCTCAGTGTAGGAGCTCTTACAACCATAAGTTTGATTTGTTCAAACACATCAATCAATCAATCAATCAATCAAAAATCTTTATTTATACACGTTGTACACCTGTACAATAAATAGTGTCAGTTACTAACCTAACTAAAAAATAAACAAAATATTATCATCAATACAGTATTCATAAATTATACAATTTTACCTAAGAAATAAGGCAATCTATTAAATTATTACTAGAGCTTAAATATAATATTCCTCCATTGTATATGGTGATTTTTCTATTAAATATTTCTTTAAATCCCGCTTAAACAGTTTAGTATTTATTTCGTTTTTTATAGCTTCTGGCAATTTTCTCATAAACAATGAACCAGCATATGTTGGTTTTTTCTTAAAAAATTCAAGATTGTGGGTTGAGGTTACGATATCTCTTTTATGCCTGGTATTATAATTATGAGAATTCAAAGGCTCTAATCCTATTGCTTCTCTTGCTAAACATATTGTTTCATAGATGTACATACCGTATACTGTTAAAATGTTTAACTCTTTAAATCGTAGTTTTACTGATTCTTCAACTTTTAATTGTAACATAATTCTAATTGCTCTCTTTTGTACTATTAAAATGTTGTTTAAATTTTGCTTAGATGTCGCCCATATAATGAAATACCAAAACAAATGTGAGTGTTGGGAATATTCACATTTTTCCTGTCTCTTTTTTATGTCAAATGTCATATGTTAAGAATGATTGAATTGTTTATGTTTACGTAAAAAAGGAATAAAAAGTAACGAACATTTAAACTTGTCCTTTTTTTGTAAGTTTAAGAAATAAATGGCGACTGTGACAGGACCACTGTACTTAAAAGAAGGGAAAAAAGCATACATTGTTTTGTTCACATGTGCAGTGTATAGAGCAATTCATCTTGAGCTCATAACCTCACTTTCTACAAGAGCTTTCCTGTCTGCCCTCCGTAGATTCATGGCAAGAAGAGGTCGAGTTTCTACAATTTATTCAGATAACGGTAGAAATTTCGTGGGAGCTAGTAATCTGTTGAAAGCAATTGACTGGAATGAAATACTTCAGATTTCAGCAGTCGAAAGAATTACGTGGAAATTTAATCCGCCCTCAGCAGCTTGGTGGGTGGTTGGCTCTGTTCCCGTTCTAGGCCTTTTATGGGATGTGACCTCTGATGAACTGTATTGTAATGTGAATTCAATAAACTTGTTTAATAAACCTATCACAAAAAGGAGTTTGTTATCTGTTTCTCATCGTTTGTTTGATCCTATAGGATTTACTTGTCCCTTTTCATTAATACCTAAACTCTTACTAAAGGAAGTATGGAAGATGAAACTTCGCTGGGACGATGAGCTACCTCATGAAATTTTGCAACAATTTGATAAGTGGTTTGAAGGCATGAGTTATGTAGCAAATTGTAGGATACCTCGAAGGCTTAGTGGTTTTGAAGGTTTTTGGCAAAACATTAGTCTTCACACATTTTCTGACGCAAGCAAGTCATCATATGCAACATGCATTTTTATTAGAGTCGAGATAGATGGCCACGTATCTGTCCAGCTTGTTGAGGCTAAATCCAGACTGACACCCACTAAGACTATGACTATTCCGCGCTTAGAGTTGATGGCGGCTCTCGTTGCATCTAGATTGTTTGCTTCCGTTAAGTCAGCACTGAATATACCCGACTGTAAATATTATTTTTGGACTGATTCTATGGTTGTTCTAGCCTGGCTTAAGACTAAAGGTAACTGGAACACTTTCGTAGACAACAGGTGTAATGAGATTTGTCAGCTAACTGATCCCAATGACTGGAATTACATTACTGGAATGTATAACGCCGCCGATCTTCCATCTCGTGGATGCAGTGGTAAACACCTGGCAGAGAGTAACTGGTGGGAAGGTCCCACATGGTTAAAGCTTTCTGCCAACCAATGGCCAACGAGTGAAATTTTAGTTCCTGAAGAAGAGGTGAACAAAGAGAGAAGAAAAACTGTTGTTACTTCTGTATCAGTAGAAGAACCCAAATTCGCAGATTGTTTAAATTATTTTAACAAGTACACAAAAACCATTAGGGTTGTTGGTTGGATTTATCGTTTTTATAATAACTTAAAAGGACGTAGAATTGTAGGGGAGTTAAATGGATCCAAAATCAAAGAAGCAGAAATGAGATTGCTGCGATGTGTTCAAAATGAATCTTCTAAAGAGTTGTTGTCAATTCACAAGATGCAAATCTTTGCCGATGAAAATAAAGTGTTAAGAGTAAAATCAAAGTTGACACTCATGGACGACTCAGAAGATTTTAAATATCCTATATTACTGCCAGCAAATCATGCCATAATCAAGAAGCTCATAACAGAAAAGCATGAACTACACTTACACGCTGGAATAAACACTCTAGTTTCCATTCTGCGACAGAATTTTTGGATATTAAGATGTCGAAACACTGTTAAGAAAGTTGTGTCTCGATGTGTCATTTGTAAGCGACATAAAATCAAAGCTTTTGAAACACTACCCCCTCCATTGCCACTTGATAGAATCAAAGATACGAAGGCTTTTGAAACTACAGGTATTACAGGATATTACAGGACCACTGTACTTAAAAGAAGGGAAAAAAGCATACATTGTATTGTTCACATGTGCAGTGTATAGAACAATTCATCTTGAGCTCATAACCTCACTTTCTACAAGAGCTTTCCTGTCTGCCCTCCGTAGATTCATGGCAAGAAGAGGTCGAGTTTCTACAATTTATTCAGATAACGGTAGAAATTTCGTGGGAGCTAGTAATCTGTTGAAAGCAATTGACTGGAATGAAATACTTCAGATTTCAGCAGTCGAAAGAATTACGTGGAAATTTAATCCGCCCTCAGCAGCTTGGTGGGGAGGCTGGTGGGAGAGGCTTATTGGCATGGTAAAAGAACTTCTAAGACGAAACTTAGGAAATTCATCAGTGACATACGAGGAGTTATCCACCATTCTCTGTGACTGTGAAGCTACAGTGAATTCGAGACCATTAACCTATCTCTCGAATGACGAGGACTGTTTACAGGCACTGACACCTACTTTATTTCTTCAGCCAATATCAACCTCGCAAGTACCTGACCTGGACATAATTGAATCATCAAGTTTGAATAGGAGAACCCGCTATGTGAATAAACTTAGAAGATCTCTCAGAGATAGGTTCAGAAAGGAATATTTGGCTTCACTTGTCCATAACGGCAAGAATATCAAATGCAGGGAAGTCAAAGTCGGAGAAATTGTTCTAATCGGTGATGACAATTTGAAAAGGATAAATTGGCCTTTGGGAATCATTCTAGAGGTTCTACCAGGAAAGGACGGTGTTTCGCGAGTTGTAAGGGTGAAAACAGCAAGTGGTATCTTACTGAGACCAGTGCAAAGGTTATATCCATTGGAAATATGTTCCAGTGAAGAGATAGATATTCTCAAGTGAACTTCCCCAAAAGTTATCTTTTTGGGAGGGGAGGATGTTGGGAATATTCACATTTTTCCTGTCTCTTTTTTATGTCAAATGTCATATGTTAAGAATGATTGAATTGTTTATGTTTACGTAAAAAAGGAATAAAAAGTAACGAACATTTAAACTTGTCCTTTTTTTGTAAGTTTAAGAAAGTGAGAATGAATATGAGCAAAGTATATCTTTTTTAAAGAATCTAAACTGCATAACCTTGACATCCTCTTCAATGCGTAAATTCCGGAATTGAGTAGTTTCAACAATTTTTCGACATGAAGGTTCCAATTTAAATGTTCATCAACAGTGAGTCCTAAAAATTTTGTGTAAGAAATTTGTTCTAATGAATTTGAATCAATTATTAAATTAGGTTGAAATTTATTTTTATTTTGCCTTGTTGAGAATGTCATAAAATTTGTCTTTGATGAATTTAGAATAAGATTGTTTTTTTGCAAGAATTGATTTATGTTATCTAGTTCCATAAATGCGTTAACTTCTAACTCGTCAACATTTCTACCTGACACTTTTAAATTTGAGTCGTCTTCATACAAACATAACTTACTGTTTTCTGGGTTAATAATTATTTTGGGCATATCTTTGATATAACATAAAAATAAAATTGGGCCTAATATTGAGCCTTGTGGCACTCCCCACTTTATAATACTTGTAGAAGAATTCATTGTACTTAATTTATTATTATTTAAATATTTTACTTGAACAAATTGATTGTGATTTTCTAAATAGGACTGAAACCATTTTAAATATATTCCCCTGATTCCAAAACTTTCTAATTTTTTTAATAAAATAGAATGGCATACGCTGTCAAAAGCTTTTGAGACATCCATATAAATACCTAAAACGCTCTCTCTGTTGTCAATTGAGTCTATTACGGATTCAATCAAATCTAAAGCAGCTGTTATTACAGAACGACCCTTTCTGAAACCATGTTGAGCATTATCAAATAAATTATTTTTCTCAAGAAAGTCTACCAACCTTGAGTGCATTGCTCTCTCAAATACCTTTGATATAGATGGAAATAACGAAACTGGTCTATAGTTGGAGATTTCTGTAACCTCACCTTTCTTATATAAAGGAATAACTTTGGCTTCTTTTAATTGGCATGGAAATAAGCCAGATACAAAGGAGGAATTCACTAAATGTGTCAGTGGCTTTACTAAAGGGTTTCCAACAAATTTCAAAACTTTAACAGGAAATTCATCATAGCCACTAGACAATTTGTTTTTAAGTGAAGTGATTATATTTTTAATTTCATTTTCATTTACTGGAGTACATCGAAAAAGTCTAGTTCCAAAAAAATTACTTTCATCCGGGCATTCAAAATTTACATCGGAACTTGGAAGTTGTATACTACTTAAACTATCTACAATATTTACAAAGTAATTATTAAAAAGAGTGGCAACTTGATTTGGGTCAGTCATCAGTTTATCCCCTTTAAGCAACTCGATATTACTGTCATTTTTATTTTTGTTTTTATTTGAAACCTCACTATTGATTATGTCCCATGTTGTTTTATTAATATTTGTCGAATTGTTGATCTTTGTGTCAAAGAAATTCTTTTTAGTCTCGACAATTTTTTTATTAAGTAGCTTTTTTCTTATTTTTAGCTCAGAAAGCATATTTTTATCTTTAGTTTTTCTAGCAATTTTGCTCATTGTAATAATTTTCTCTCTTTCATCTTTAATCTCAACATTTATCCACGACTTTTGTGAGTTGGTACTTTTTACAGTTTTTTTTTCAAAACACAGGTCAAAGTAGTACATTAATAAATTGTGAAAAACACTGTATTTTTGCTCCACTGAAGCCAAATATACGTCATTCCAACTTTCTTTTTCTAACAAATCATAAAATAAAGTTAAGTTTTCCTCAGAAAAGTAAATGCATTTTTTTGTAATACTCGTACTTTTCAGTAATTCATCACAAAAATAAACATCCAAAACTTGACCATCGTGATGTGATAAAGCTGTTACCAAACCAGTTATTTTTAGATAAATAGGTGAAATATTAGTAAAAAAATTATCAATTGCTGTTTCCAATTCTTCTGTTACCCTTGTAGGAAAATCTACTAAAAATTTCATACCATGGGAGTTAAGCAAGTTTTTGAAGTCTTTAGTTTTTTGTCATTGTTTAAAACATTTATGTTTATATCTCCCGCAATAATTATTTTTTTTATTTTTTTCCAATACATATTCAATAAGAATCCCTAATCTATTTAAAAATTCATTAATATTGCCACTAGGTGATCTATAAACTCCTACTACAAGCATTTCCTCCCTATTAAAAATGTCTTTAGAACAACTAAATTCAAATATTTTTTCTTCTCTTAATGGTTTAAGCTTACAATAATCCACCTGCCTCCATTTTAAACCAAGCCTTGATAGTATAAGAACACCCCCGTTGTTAAATTTCTCTCGTGAATAACTTGAGTTTAGTTCATAGCCATTTAGATTAAATCTGCTGAGTTCATCAAGTGACATATTATGTTCTGAAAGGACAATTATGTCAGGATCTATCTCATCTAATACTATTTCTAAACTCTCTACTCTTGTAGCCAAATTTTGAATATTTTGATGAAATATTTTGATACTGCCAATGTTTGCTGATTTTGAATTTTGTTTATCTTTTTTACCCTTTTTATTTATGTTTATGTTGCAATTTAAGTCCCCAGAAAAAAATTCCCTGCTATTGAGTTTAAAGGAGAGGCTGGTGCATTTTCAAAATCCCTAAGACTAAAACTAGAATTATGTACATTTGAAACACTTGTTTCTCCACAGTTATATTTGCTAGAAACAACAGTAACAGGTGAAGTATTGTGTTCACTTTCACTTAAGAAGTGTGTTTGGTCGTTTGTCTGTCGTGGGGTACTCTGCTTTTCACTATCACTGACACTGGTAAATTCATCTGCTATTTGTGATGACAGCACTTGTGACGGTAGCATTTGTGACAGCAGCTCTTGTAGCATGGTTGGATCTTCTCCATTTGTTTTTGTATTGGTTTGTGGGACCTCAACACTAACCAATACAAAAACAAATGGAGAAGATCCAACCATGCTACAAGAGCTGTTGTTACAACCATGCTACAACATGTTGCTGTTGTGGTCCCCAAAACCAGCTAGTATTACTTTTGGTTAAAACTCTCAAAGGTTCTGACAGCTGAGCTAAGTTAGGAATAAATTTTATAAATATGTCACCATACCTAGAAATTTGCGAATGTCAGAAACATTTTGAGGTTCTTTAATCGAGATGATTGCTTCTGTTTTGGATTTGTCAGGCATTATCCCAGACTTACTTATAAGATGGCCTAAAAATTCGACAGTGTCAACATTAAAAACACACTTACTTTTGTTAAGCTTCACTCCTTCTGTATCCAGTCGAACGGACCTGAGATTTTTATCATGGTTCTTTTGAGATTTCCCTACCAGTAATATGTCGTCTCCTTGAACAATGACTCCTGGTAGACCATCTAGAACTTGATGCATGCGTTTTTGAAATACTTCTGGCCCAGATGAGATTCCAAATGGAAGCCTTTTAAAGAAATATCTACCAAAAGGTGTTATAAACGTTGTTAAACCATATGAATCTTCAGTAAGAGGAACATGCCAAAAACCATTAGAAGCATCTAGTTTTGAAAAACATACACCTCCATCTAACTTTGCCAACGACTCATCAACTGTTGGTAGTAAAAGTTGTTCCCGTTTAACATTCCTATTAAGTTCAGTAAAATCAACACAGATTCTAACCCTACCATTTTTGCGGGGAACTACAACAATTGGTGCACACCAGTAGGTGGGACCTGTAACTGCTGCAATTATGTCCTGCTTAATCATAGAGTCAAGTTCTTGTTTCACCTGGTCTAAAAGATATAGTGGAATTCTACGAGGAGCAGTTACTGCATATGGTTGTGCGTCTTGTTTTACTACGATTTTATAAGGGTGATTAATTTTTCCAATGCCCTCAAAAACATTAGGAAACATCTGCTTAGCTACTTGACTATCTATTTCATTAACGAAAACCTTAATAAGGCCTAGTTCTAACGCTGCTTTACCACTTAGTAAAGGAACCTTCTGATTCTAAAAAACATAAACATCCTCCAATATAGATTTACCTTTAAATGTTAGGGACATTTTAATTACTCCTAGAACCTTTAGTTGAACATGGTCCGGCCCATATAAGTTTTTTGTTGACCTCTCCCAGTTAAACCCAAGCTGCCTAACCAAATTCAAACCTACAACGGAGACTTCAGCTCCTATGTCAATTTTGAAATCGATTTCCCCTTTAATTGTGCTCAGCTTAACATTCATTTGGGAATTATAGCTTAACTCATTAACTGTTAATTCCCCAAGTTGACCATTTTCATACTCATGACTTCCACTTTGAAACTTGTCAGGTTGGTTGATTTCTTTAAGATAAGACTTTTTACGACAAACCCTACCAAAATGTCCAATTAATCCGCATGAATAACATTTTGAATTTAAAGCGGGACAGTCTGCTCTGTTTGGGTGAAGATGAGAGCCAAACGAAAACAAGTACGCGTGGTAGTTTTCAGCTTCTGAAGCTTAATAGCCTCAAAATGATTGGCCTGATCCCTGATTTCAATTTGTTTTGTTTTCATTGCTTCGGACTGTCGAGCTTTCATAATAGCATTACTAAGGGTCAACTTACTGTCTAACTGTAACTGTTCTGAAAGTTTTGTATCTGAG
The DNA here is from genome assembly GCA_035578135.1 of Flexamia atlantica. Lineage (NCBI taxonomy): Eukaryota > Metazoa > Arthropoda > Insecta > Hemiptera > Cicadellidae > Flexamia > Flexamia atlantica. The sequence goes on along the minus strand of JAQJVK010000017.1, from coordinate 16,611,785 downwards.
ACACCAATTACAATTAAATCCCTGATCAAACTATATTTAAGATACCCCAATTCACATGTTTCTGCCAGTTTGTCCAAGTCATTTATGAAAACATTTATTGGTTCTCCAACTTCTTGATGCCTTTTTAGGAATTTTGCACGCTCATAAACTAAGATTTTGTTTAAGCTTAAGTATCTCTCAAAATTTTCCTTTACTATGTTGTAGTTACATTTATCTTCATTTGAGAGACAAAATCTATTCAACAACTCTTCACCATCGTCACCCAAACTGTATATTAGCATACTTAGTTATTGAGCTGAACTTTCTTTGTAGAGTCCAGAAGCCATCCTGAACCTCTCAAATTTTTTTATCCATTTCGGCCATCCCGCAACATCTTTGAAGTCAAAAGTTCCTGGTGGGGAAACTAAGTAGCTGCTTGATGAGGGTTCCAGTTGCCTATTATTCGCCCCACATTCCCTCATTTCACTTTCTTGCCATTCATCACATTGATTCCTCCGCCTCCCTTTCCTACTAGACATTTTGTTAAGATTCGCTTAACAATTAACCTGACACCACTTATAATAAGGCAATGAAATAGAGAATATATACTTTATTGAGCATATCAGAATGTAAACTAAGATGTAAACATAAACATTTAACAATTATCAAATGACAAGTAAAACACATGATTCAAATAAACATTAATGGATTGGTTGGTAATAGCTGCTAATCATACAGAAGTTTAAAATAATACATTCAGAAACACAAAGGACGAACGGACACAAAAAACTAAACATTTAAAAAAACTTTGTCAAGTGGTTCTGAACATGTAATGGCGCTGCGCCTTTTTATAATACATATCTGATCAGTTTATGATAAGGTATTTTAAGCCATGTTGTAGTATTGAATTAATTCATTGATCCAGAGGCTAATCCATCATGAAATTTATTTATTTATTTCTAAAAGTTTTATACTAATTTTTCAAAGACTTATATATAAATGCAATGACAAGTGTTGAGACAGCTAAAACTCTAATGGCTAAATAGTTACAAAATGCTAGTAGACAATAAAATATTTAACATGTTCTGATTGGCAAGGTTTTTCAGCAGTTTGACCCTTTTATTTTTTATTCCCCCTTTTTTAATTCCCTTTGTATTAAACAAACACTTGAATCCTGTGGTACATACACTCCTGAGGTCTTACACAATTACCAAAAAAAATTTAGAACAAATCATTTACAAACTATAGCGTTATAAATGATTAATTTAATTTAGATGTTAGCAATTTGTTGCTGCCCATGTTTTCATGTCACAAAAGGGGCATGGTTGCTGATGTGGTAACCAAGCTTAAGTCTCAAATATAGAGCGTAAGATAGTAAATGTAACCCGTAAGATTCCACAAAAAAGCTTAATCCTTAATTTCTTCAAACATTCTGTAGTATTGAGTGAAGACAAACGGAAGCTGAATTTGGGAGCAGTCTAAAAAGTTTGGTAACTCAATAATTAAAAATCTCTTGTATGTTTCAGATCTAAGAAATGGTGTTGAAATATGATTTCTTTTAAAGATTCTATGTGAGTACATGTTTGCACTACCCCTTAAGGGATCACCTCTCAAAAAATATTCTTAACTTTACTTTCTATAAATCGTTTTTCGATCACAATCACACAACCTATCAAGATTCTTCTATACACTTAAACACAATGTTTGTAACCTGGTCTAATTAACATCAATGATCTCTGTAAGCACAGTGTAGTCTGGTTTCATAATAAACTTTATAAGTAAATAAGAAAAGGAATCCCTCTTAATAATTTGTATACATCGATGAATGGCTAGATAATGGATCTTCTCCATCAAAAATATAATTATCTACAGAAAAAAAACTCACTATTAATATCATTTTAATTCTTGGGGTGGACAAAATATAATACAACAATATAACAGTATAAGCCTATTATAATTCCCACAACACTGTACAAGCAGCCCTCAATGACACTTGTCCCTCTAGAATTGTAAAAGGACGGCAACACAAAAAAAAGGCAGTACTGTTGCAATGAATTTTCGAGGCTCAATTAACAGCTACATCAACGTTCTGGAGAAAGAACGACATACAGGACGAGCAGAAGATAAAGCAGAGACAGCAGCCAAGAAAAAAGAATATGACCATAGGCTGAAAACCCCCAAGAAAGAAAAAACTGCAACACACATTAATCAGGCAGAAAATAAATCTAAAGCCCTGTAGCAAGTGATAGACAGTGAAAGGAGAGCAACAAAAAACATAGAAAATCAACTAAAACTCCAAATTAATGGGGAACAGATAAGCGAACCTCATGAAATAGCAAACCACTTAACATTTTCTTTGCTCCAATTGCAGAAAGAACACTTCAAACCAATATCACAAACCCAAACAGCACTTCCCAAGATTCACCATCCACAACAGACCACAACCTTCAGTTCCGACCATCAACACACACAGAAGTACTGAGAGCTGTTGACCCCGTAAAACCTAAAACCTCCTCAGGCATTGACGAAATATCTGCCAAACTTATAAAAGAATGTAAAGAAGAACTTTCTGGGCCACTCACAGACATTATCAACAAGTCTCTAAAACAGGGAATTTTTTCAGCCAAATTTAAGATTGCCAAAATATATCCAAAGTACAAAAAAGGTCCTCAGACTGATGCGGAAGTTATAGGCCAATTTCACTCATTCCAACTTTTTCAAAAATAAAAGAAAGAATTACTCTTGAGAGACTAGTGACCCACCTTGAACGCCACAACCTACACAATCAACATTCCAAGCCGATTGGCTTACAAGCCAGCAGCACGAATTCCTGAAAGGTAGATTAACATCGACAGCTCTGATACAACTTAGAGAACACATAATAGACCAGCTGGAGGAAAGCTGCTCAGTCACCAGCCTATTCTTGGACTTCAGTAAGGCGTTTTGACTGCTTAAATCATGACCGGTTACTCTAAAGTTTGTGGGTGGAATGGCATACATTGGTCCCACTAAAGGCATTAAAGGAAAGGAAGCAGAATCGTTTGAAAGCTATCTAAAAGAACGAAAACAGCTTGTTTGGATCAGCTAGACTAATAATAACACCACTCATTAAGCACACTCTAGAACCGTTTAGGTAATAAGAGGTGTACCACAAGGCGCCATGCTTGGCCCAGTATTATTGCTACTCCTTTCAAACGACATGCCAGACTGGCTTCAAAGCAACTGTCTTACAGTCATGTATGCGGATGATACAGTTCTCACTATATCTGATAAAAGAACAGAAATCTAACCAGCTATTTCAATCAAGCTAAACAATACTGCCCCGAAAACGACTTAGTCCTAAATGAAACAAAAACAGTACAAATTGTGTTTGTGACCAAAAACAAAAACACTCAACTAACACTACTGTCTAAATTATAAATACAGTAGAACCTCGATTAACCATCACTCTCGGGACCGGGAGTGCGACGGTTAAGAGAATAGACGGATAACAGAAATTTAGCTATAAATCTGTTCAATACGTAAATTTAAAATATTTTTGAAGAAATTAAACCCTGTATAAGTGGATTATATATTTATATTTTAACTACATTCATACGATGGTAATTACAGACCTTCTAAACTGCATGTTGTGCTCATTCGGTGTTATGTAAGTGAATTACATAACCTCACATTAAAAAATAGGTTGTCTGTTCGTCATCTTTTAAATGAGTCCGCTAACACCATAAATCACCATAAACACCATAAATCAGCATGATACTTGTAGCTGTTTCGCCCTTCCTCAAACGTTTAATAATTTTGATCTTTTGGTCAAGCCCTAGTACAACTCGTTTTTGTTTTTTAGCCATCCTTAACAATCAACAGTTACTGTACTGCAGTTTATTAACAGTATGCTATACACTGTGTAACATCAAACATTATGTAAAGCTGAACTACGAGGCGTGCCGTATAACCAAAAAATCAACATGCCAATGAGTAATAAATAACTCGCTCACCCCTATACCACTCCTTGCGTGGGAGTAGGGATTTTCGGTGGCAACTCAAGGTCATTAGCCGCGGACAGTCACGTTCAATCATAATGGCGCTTGCACTTTCTTACGTGCTTTGCGCGACGCCAATTTACAACGTATTGCGAGCCCAGAAGCAGTGACGGATAACAGAGAGTGACGGTTAATCGAGGTTCTACTGAACAAGAAACGACTAAGCACCTTGGCATCATAATTGACTCAAAACTATCCTGGAAACCACACGTAGACCAGCTATGCAAAAAGCTCTCCTCAGGCATCTATGTAATTCATAGAATAAAACAAGTAAGTGGCTTTGACACGGCCAAAGTAGCTTACTTCGCCCTTTTCGAATCACATCTGAGGCATAGTGACATGGGGAGGGACAGCAAAAATCAACCTAGAAAGGGCCCCTAAACAACAAAAAAGAGCAATTAGATGCCTAGCGGGCTTTGAACACCAAGAAAGCTGCCTGGAGTCTTTCAAACAACTCAAAATCCTCACTGTAATCTCACTCTACACACGAGAATCAATCCTGTTTGCAGTCACCTCACAACAGTCAAGACATCGGGGTATACACCAGCACAACACAAGGCATGCTTCAAATTTTGCCTCATCACTGCATCATCTGAGTTTGTTTGAAAAAAAAACAGCATACAAAGGAGCTTTGTATTATAACCATCTACATGAGCAGCTCAAGACACTACCACTACCAAGCTTCAAGAACCAACTGACATCATGGCTACAGGATAGGCCATGCTAGTCAGAAGCCTAATTCCCAAACAACAGCACCAGTGGAGCTTTTCCTCAATTCTTATAAACAAAATCAATAATTACTTAGTCTGTAATTGCAACCTTTTGACGCTTGTACTATTCTCAATGAATATATAAATAAAGAAACATTGTCTATTGTTTATTAACAACAAAATTCAACATCGAAATGTTATCATCAGCCCCATTTGTTGTGGGTCTAAGGCATGCTACAAATTCTTTACATGTTCTCAGTTTGAGATTTGGTCATAATTAATAAAATTTGCCTCATTTAATCCTAGAATCGTAATCATTTGCCTGACAGACGATGCAACATTGCCGAAATCAGCTGATCAGGTGGTTGTAGTCAGAATGCCATCCTTCCCTCTAGTTGTCTCTTTTGGTCCCCTGACAGTCCTGCGGCAGTTTTCAGTGCGTGGTCAGCAGTCTTAGGCTAGGAATTTTTAAATTTGCATCGTAGTCTGGGAGACGAATGATTACGATTGGTGTTCGTTCCGTTTTTTCAATAGTAGTCTGTGAGAGGAATCATTATGATTTGTGTTTGTGCTTTTTTTGAAAATTAAAAATGAAAATTCTTTATTTAACCATGCAAAGTTAGGGCCACATGGCCCTTTGTTACACTTAACATGGATTAATTAAATATATACAAAATAATAAACAGAAGGATGAGCTACTGAATGACTTAACTATTTACATAAAAAATATAAATTAAAAATAAACTTGTCTGATAATTACAGAAGATATATACAAAATCGGCAAATAAAAAATATTTTTCCAATCACACACTCAAGCACACATGCATCAGCAATCGCGCAAACGCGGAAACCCTAAGACGCGCCAGCCGTGACCATTCGCTCAAGGTAAAGTGTTTTCAGTGCCGCCACAAACTGGGCGGTACTGGGCGGGTTTTTTCTGTAATCTGTAAAAATTTTGTAAAATTAATGAAGACTTAAAATATGCCTCCACACAAAATATTATTAATCTTGCTTTACATTTATAGAAGAAACATTGCAACTTTGTTTAAAATGTATTTTTTGCAAATTTTTGAACTTAGTAGTCTCCCAGACGAATGATTACTATTAAGTGTCATCAGAAATACATGTGGAAAATCGATGATTTTTCCACGTTTTCAAAACTCTGCAAATACATTTTTTTCAATGGAATTGAATGTCAAGAATTTTGTATAGTAATTCTACACTAATTTACTTTGCAATGATGTGGGGACAAAACATCTCTTAATGAAAATCCATATATTATGACTTTTTAAAAATTACATCGCAAATAGCATTTTAGAGAAAAATGTGTAAAACTATAGTTAAATAAATTAAGACTTAAAATATGGTTTCACACAAAAGTTTATTAAATTTGCTTTACTTCCATATAAGAAACATAGAGGTTTTAATTTAAAATGTATTTTTTACAAATTTTTAAACTTGAGTAGTCTCACAGACAAATGATTATGATTCATAGGCACAAAAATATTCTTTTCATAGTTAAAATATATTTATCTGACAGTTAAATAACCAGGAACATGGAAAATTGACAAGGGTTAGCTTTATTTCACCTTAATTCAATCATGTACTTAATTTGAACTTGAGTCATCATATCCTCATTGAATATCAAAAATTAAAAAATAATGATTTAGCCTTTCTTTTGGAAAAACTTATTTAATAAAGCTACAAGCTAAAGGCAAACTATTCCACGAGGCAACAGAGCAGTCTCATGATTTTTTTTCTTTTTTATCTCAATTTTTTATCAGTGTGTGTGACTGGGACATGTGGTATAAATATCTGGTAGCATTATTTTATTGTAAGCACAATAAACCTATTTTATTGTAATGTGTAAATTATGCCAGTGCTAAGTTCAGATCAAATTCACAACAATTTTTTTTATTTTAAATTTTCCTTTATGTTAGTTTTAAGACATTCATTAATCATAAATAATTCCCAAATATAGGCTCTGTGGGTCATTCTTTTCCCCGAATAATGCATGACAAATGAGAATTTTTTGCCTATTTGAGCACTTTTGACAGTTTTAGCTCACAGGGTTTACATCCTTAAATTGGAATTATAATTCCTCGGCACTATCTTATCATAATTAACATGAAAATAGAAGAAAATAGAATCAACTGCACCACCATAAGTAGCAAACAGCGAAGTACTGTATGTTGGACAGAGCACCCTTAAACAGAAAATAAGAGCAATTAGATGCCTAGTGGGTTCGGAACACCAAGAAAGCTGCCGGGAGTCTCTCAAATGACTCAAAATCCTCACTGTTATCTCACTCTACATACGAGAAACAATTTTGTTTGCAATCACCCCACAACAGCTAAGACATCGGCTGTTTTTTCACTTAAATACGGGGCATAATTAAGACGCACACTGTAGTGAAGATGGTCGTTACTGAAAGTTTTTTGTGCAGGGTGACCAGAAGCAGTGGGAGGAGATCGCACAAGCGGGTGACTGCCCCCCGACTTGCTGCAACTTCCCTGTCGCGGTCGCGAGAGAGTCCATGTTTGTCTTCAGTGGGCAGAGCGGTGCCAAGATTACCAATAGCCTTTTCCAATTTCACTTTGAAGATCTAAGGTGAGAGTATGTTATATTTTGTCGGTTTTAGTATGAATTTTGGGTTTGGAAATTGTTTTACAGTCAACAGCTGAAACCTGGCACTTGGGACTGGCGAGACCGAAAGGGAAGGGGGTGGAAATCCCTTACTATTCCCATTCTCAGAACGACTGTTTCTGAGAACCCATGTGCCAGGTTTCAGCTGTTTGACTGTACTTAGTCTGTAAGGCCTTTTTTAGACTTCAGTTATACTTTTATTGACGGATCAATTTCAATTGTGATATAATATTATTTATAGGCTTTTTTCTTCTCGAGTATCGGATATGGAGGTTTTTCAATCATTGACATTTTTGTTTTTGAAGGGCTTAGCCATCTCTTGTTAGCTATGTGATATAGTCGCCCCTTAGCAGTTTATGTGTTTTAAAAGCTTAAAGACGGTCACAAGCAAAGAAATATCTGATCGATGATAGTAATGCAATGATTGAATCATGAACCCCTTTGAGCCACAAGTTAGATTTTTTGTTGTTTTTAACATCTCATGAGTGGCTTAAAAGCTATATACAATCGTCACGTTCTCTATCTACGACCGGCAATATACAACAAAACTCGCCTTGCGGCTCGCTGGGGGCTCCGCCCCCAGGCCCCCAGTATGTATCCCTTATTGGGAGGTGATGGTTTCTGCAAAGACACAAAAACATAATTAATTTAATTGTTAGGTTAAAAAAAACTCCGTACAAGGTGTCTTTGGTCGTGTTCTAGGGCAGTGTATTTAGTGGGAAGTGAGTTTTCTCTAGCGGAAAATTTGTTAAAAAGAGAGTTGTATCGTCTGCATAAATTATGCAGCTGATGTTGTAATTTTGAATTAGAGACGGGAAGTCGTTAGAAAACAAAATGAACAGAACAGGTCCCAGCACGGATACCTGAGGACTCCCCCTGTGATTGGTTTAGGATCTAATCTAAATGTGGTAGTGATGCCAAATGTAGTATTTTGGATGTATACAACTTGGGATCTTCCTTTTAGGTAGCTGACAAACCATTTGTTTTCTAAGCTCCTTATTCTCAAGCTTGTACGTTTTCTAGAGATCCGGTCTTTTCTAATGAGGCCACTTTGAGGGCGAAGGAGGTAAGGTAGGGTAAATTACATGTCTACCAAAGTTGTTGGAAATTTAATTTTAAATTGTTCTTCTTTTTGCGATGCCGACTTGGAGGTTAGGAAAAATTGAAGGAGGTGTGTATTGAAGAGTGAGAGCATGAATACACTTTTTACAAATCCTAGCAAAATTTATTGTTCGGGGGTCAGTTGGTGAGGGAAGTAGCCGGTGGAGGTATTTATGATGGAGGGGGTGGGGCTAGTTTTTTGAAGAGGTTTCATGGGGCTCTGGTTGAGGTAAACGTATTTCATCAAAAATTACAAGTTATTTACTAATTCTCAGCACAAGTTATTTTTGGTTTGTTCAAGGGGGAGGGGTTATTGGTAGTAAGGGGTTTTTGGTTATAGAAGGTTAATTATTTGAAAGGGGAGAGGGTTGGTGAGCTAAGGACGTAAGTCAAAAGTATTTATTTAAAAATAACATCGCCAAACAATTGAAAAATGCTTAATTTTTTTCATTTATTGGTCGGTTTTGGGGTTGAAAGGGGTTAGAGCTATCTAAGGGTGAATGAGGAGGGTAGGGCAAAAGATCAAATTACCAAAGTTGAAGAACGTGAAGAATCCGTGGCACATGCTGCAGTCCATATTTTGATAACACCATCCGTTCGGCCACTTCAGCTCAAAATAACAGCTTTTGAGAAAGGCATTTTTTAATGATTTTAAAATGATTTTCTAGGGGGTTGAAAATTACAATAGCAAGTTGTGATAATTTTACCCTCGGATTTAAGCAATTAGGAAAGTGCATGCCAAATTTCAGGTTCCTAACTCAACAGAAAATCATAAACTGTTTGCAAATTTTCAGGGATCTAAGTCTTAGTAGGCAAATTTCTAAGATTTACTACCTTTTAATGCATTTTAGTACCAAGAACTAGTTATACTATTAGTGATTTGTAACATATATGCTGTAGAGATGATGTGTACCAAATTCCAGCCCTCTACGTATAATATTAAATCTATTAAAGCTGAAAAACGTCGGGGAAATCATAAATATTTGAATGTTCTAGAGCTACCTAAGAGTGAAGGAAGCGAGATAGGGCAAAATATCATAGGACCAAAGAGGTAGATCATGAAAAATCCGTGGACATGGTGTAGTCCATCCCTTGATAGAACCATCCTTTCGGCCACTAGAGCTCAAAATAACTGTGTTTTTTTAAGCATATTTAAAGACTTCTTAATAACCTTTTTGAGGGTATTGAAATTTAAAATTGCGATTTTAGATCAATTTACCCTCGGTTTTAACCAATGAGGAAAGTGACAAACGCTGACATTTGGAAGATTTCAACGATTTTTTTAACTTTATACGCATTATAACATTAGGAACTGGTTATTTTATTATTGATTTGTAACGTATACGCTGTGAAGTCAAAACTTGGGTCTCTCATTTAAATAATATACTAGAAAAAAACCACAAGGAAAATTCAAATTTAATGAAATTTAAACTTTAGGATTCTTTTTGGGGTTGAAACGAAATAAACTGGCGAATGACCATTGATAGAGGCCTAAACCTGAGCGGTAAAACTGACTCTAAATGTCAAAACTTTGAATCACAAATAAAAATAAACACACAAATAAAGAAAAACCAAAAAAGTGGAAATTTACAAACACATTTTTTTCAGGGCACAGATTAGGGGTTAAGGAGGTGAGATAGGGTAAGATATCCGAAAATAAGAACCAAAATTGTAGAAATACTAATTTAAATACAATATTGACAATTGTTTTTCGATAGGACCACTAGTTTGGTGGTGGGAGCTGTTGGTTGTGGAAGTTTAATTATTAGAAGGAGAAGAGGGTCGGGGGCCAGGGGCTTAGGCAAAATTATTTTTAATAGAAATTACAATGCCAAATATTTGAAAATAGTTTAATTTGCTTCATTTATTGGTTGTATGTAGTGGTTGAAAGGGGTGAGAAATGGCCAATGACTTCGCTTAAACGTGGGCGGGGACACTGAGTAATACCTCAAAACTTGGGTCTATCGTTTAAGAATATATTAGAAAAAAACACGAGGAAAGTTCAAATTTGATGAACGTTCAACTTTCGGACTCTTTTAGGTGTTGAAACAGAATAAATTGGCGAATGACATTTGATGGGGCCTAAACCTGAACGGTAAATCTGACTCACGTCATGTCAAAGCTTTTAACCAAGATTAAAAAAAAATACTAAAAAATAAAGTGGAAATCAAAGAAACTTTTTTAAGAGCCAATGTTAGGGGTGAAAGAGGAGAGATAGGGCAAAATATCCAAAAATAAAAACAGAAATTGTTGAAAACATTATTTCAATACAGTATTGATCTTTGTTTTTCGATAGGATGACTAGTTAAGTCATATTTTGTTACAGCTCAGCTTTGTTGGTTAGAGACGTGAGATTTGCTGTGAACTATTCCTTATTTAATGCCATTTTCAGTTACGCTGGTGGTTTAAACTATTTCGGATTTCTAGGCGGAAACAGAATACAAAAAAATATTATGTTAATTCTAAGCAATGTTTGTTTGGCAGTGACTCCTAACAAGAGCCTGTCTGGTCTCCAAACATAACACCCTTTGAGTTTTGGACGTTGAGTTACCTGAAGAGCAAGGTTTTTGCTTCGATAACCACCTTTGTTAGAAAACATGGCATTAAATAAAAAGAGTCCTTCTCTACAATATTCGCTTAAAAATTAACTGAGTAATACAAATATCAATACAAAGATCGTTTTTTTAATGTTTTGATTTAGATTTTGTTCAGGCATTTGTCATCACTAATTAGTGCAAACAAACCAGACTGGACGATTTTTTCGACCACCTGTCATTATATTAATAGGACATTAATAGAGAGAGATTGTTACTCTTTTACTGATAACAAATATAATAGTTGTTACTGGTACTGAAACACTGCAATACACGGAATGAAGGCAATATTTAAAGATGTGTTAAAAAATGTTTAAGTTTATATAATACAAATGTTTGGTTCCGCCGGGTGTTCTAATATTAAAATTCTACATAGAAAAAAATTGGAGAAATTTCAAGTCGACAAAAACGTACTGCATTTTCCCGATAACGTAGAATAGAACTTATATCTAAGCGCGGTAAAACTGAACCAGAGAACCACTCGACCAGATAATAACCTGCTAATTCTTTAATCTGATTTGGTCACGTAATGCATTACCGCAGGTATGAAGTGAAAACAGCGAGAACCTTAAAGTAAAATCATTGTTTTAAATACAATTAGCGCATGAAAGAATCATACGATTGAAGTATTTTCAAGCTTAAAACATCAACTTTGCTTGTAAAGAATATTTATCTATAAAAGTTATTTATTATTATTATTTTTACCGATAAGAATCACATTAGCAGTTATGAAAGCTGCATTGAACAGCAACTTAAAAGAACATGTCAGGAGGGTTTAACGAGGCAAATGTCAAAGATTTTTTTAGCTTTAGATGCATTTATATGTTAAGAACTAATTATATTATTGGTGATTTGTAACATATATGCTGTACAGACGATGTGAACCAAATTTCAGCCCTGTACGTTTAATATCAAGCCAACTGGAGATGGAAAACCAAAGGAAAATCGTCGAAAATTGAAATTTCTAGAGCAATCTAAGAGTGAAGGAGACGAGATAGGGCAAAAAGTCACTGAACCAAAGTTGTAGATCTTGAAAAATTCGTGACACATGGTGCAGCCCGTTTCTCGATAGGACCATCCGTTCGACCACTAGAGCTCAAAATAACATTTCTTTAAAAAACAGCTTTTTTAGCGATTTTTTAGTAATTTTTTTAGAGGGTTAAAATAAAAAATATCGACTTTTGATAATTTTTCCTGTACATTGACCCTCCAAGGAAAATTCGTGCAAAATTTCAAGTCTCTAGGTCGTCGGGAAGTATGGTTTGAATTTGTATCTATTAATCAGTCAGTTACACATCGGATTGTATATATTTTAGATTCATTCAGAGTTCAACATAACTCATTACTTTTACGTATCTCGTAATAAGTCAACTTATGTTTGAGGTTATGTATATTAACAATCATTTGTAGTGGAACAATCAGCTGATGGAATGTGCCAGCTCACATTTTAGGTTAGGCACATAAACAAACTAAAACATGAATTGTAGTTGGGCAATCATCTGATGTGCGAATCGCATAGTTTCTATCATAACACAACTTTTGTGGAATGCCAAAGTCTCATTGGCCTAGAATTTGTATTATAAAGTGAGTCCATTATCATTAAGTTTACTTTACGCAACTTATTTAAATTCAATTTAATAATGTACCTCATTATGATGTTATATATTATATTATTGCTGGTACATATAGCAACAGTCGTTGATAAAACTATTTATTCGTAGAAGGATATTTTAACAAGTAGTTCGCATAAGTAAAGAGAGCCTAAAGCAGGTTAAGGAGAACTGTAGGGCCTATTGTGTAATAATCATTGTGACACAGCGACACTATTTTGATGTACATTTTTGCATTTGTAAATATAGTAAACCTCTCATATCTGGCCATTACGTGACTGAACCTAGTTTGGATAACGATTTGGCCGGATAATTCAACCTATTATGAAAACCATAATTTATACCTATTTAATAATAGCTATACATAGCTATAACTATTTAATACATAGCTATTAAATTGAGTCCAAAGTAGAGCTTTGTGTCTTTTTGGGTTACTTAAAAATCACGTATGTAAGTAAAACCTACACATCTTATAACTTGAACATTAATCTTTTTTCACCCATGGTATTAAATTAATTTTAATGAAATTCATTTCCCCATTCATTAGTATTTACTACCACCACAGCTTTTTTATCAGCGTTTACAATTTGCATGCCTACCATACAAAGAGATTTGATGAAACAAAAGATCAATAACCGCACTGAATACATATTAAACATCAGTTTAGAGGATGTAATCTCAACTGAGTAATTATACAGTACAACGATTGAACGATACCAGATGAGTCGTACTTTCGGCAGTGACAGGTGATGCGCATGCTACGGTCAACGACCTGACCTTGGCCTACTTGGAAGGGATTTGGCGGGCAAAAGTATGACTCATCTGGTATCGTTAGATTCGTAACGAAACGAGGATTCTGATTCAATAGTTTATTTCTCACAATAATAATATTACATTTGTACATACATAATACATATAGAGAAGGTCCCCACATAGGCAAAGCCTGTGTGTGGGGGCCGAAACCTAAAGAGTCTCTCAACTAACTAACATTATATGTGGATGAATATTGGCGAAGCTTTTGCACAAAATTAAATAAAATAGCAATTATAACAAAAAACTTTCTTTACATTCTATTTACGAAATAATTTAATTATATGGAAAAAGAGATGACTTAATTAATGAATAAAAGTATATTTACAATTTAGAAGGACTATAACATTCATAAACACTTACTCACACATGCGTGATTGGGCAAGCTCACACACGGACATCATATCACATACTCACACATGCATGTACCCCTAACCACAGCAAGCTCACAAACGCACATACTATCACATACTCACACATACATGCAGCCCACAGCACAAACACGTGTAAGCTCCCACACTCACATACACATGCATGTACCCCATACGACAAGCAAACTCACACATGCAACACTATCTCATATTCTCACATGCATGTACCCCATATCACAAGTACAAGCAAGCTCACGCATACACATACTATCACCTACTCACATATGCATGTACCACATGTCACAAGCAAACTCACTCCCGCACACACTATCACATACTCACACATGCCTATAACCCATTTCACAAGCGAGCTTACTCACGCACACAGCACGATCACATAAAGGACTATTACTTATCAACACGTTACTCAATGACTCACAATGCCTTTACCAGACTTTTTCATGGATAGCCTTTGACACTACATATGCACACTAAACATTTGCCCTAAGCACTTTCCTTAACATGCCAAACTGCATATGTGTGAAAATTCACAAAATGACAATAAATAACTCAAAGTATAGTGCAATATTAAGCTAAAAGATGTTTAATGCAGTATCTATTAAGTAATGAAGCATGATACTAAAAAAAATAAATTAAAATAACAAAATTAAAAAAAATAAAATTAATGTTTTATACAACATTTACTGAAGTGCCCTAGTCCATGGCAGCCTCCCTCCCGATCTCTGTCAGCCAATTAATTATTTCATTCTTATAGACTGTAATGGAACAGGTACCAATATTTCTTAATTCGACAGGAAAATTTAAACGGACATTGTGGGCAAAATAAAGACAACACGTATAGTTTATGGACTTTTCGATTTTCGGAATTTGTGTACCAACATTTTTTTGTAGCCAAGTAGAATATGAATGAGAACTTTTACTTAAGAATGCATTTTCCCTTTTAAAACTGTAGAGAAGCAATGATTTTATAAACAATTGCCTAACGTCAAGTACCTTAAAGGAATCGAATAAAATGTCGCTAGGGAACCGACGGGGCTTTTTCAGTGCCGATTTAATGATGAGTTTTTGTGTAACCTCTAAAGGATTGATGACATAGTTATAGGATCCTCCCCAACAAGAATCCCATATTGAAGAATCGATTGGACATAGGCGTAATAGATTGTTTTTATTTGGAATTCCTCTACAACATCAGCTAATATTGAGAACATATACTTGGTACTTACTTGGTACTTTGTGAGTCATCCAATTGGTCGCAGGCGACATTGGATCCGTCAAGCTGTTCCCAAGAGGGACACAGGTTATGTTGGGCATGGTATGTTGGTTGGGCCAGGCAGATAGGCTAGGTGGTCAGGATATTTGGTTGCTTGCAGAAGTCATAAAATTCTTTAAGAGTATAAAAAGTTTGGCTTAATAAAAATGATTTTAACGCACTTTTAAACTTTAACAAATTAGTTTCATTTCTTAAGCTAGTTGGGAGTTTTTGAAATATTTTTTTACCTATATATGAGGGTTTTTTCTCAAAAATTGTAAGTCTATGTTGTTCTGAAAAGAGGTTCTTAAATCTAGTGTTATGTGAATGGTTTCTGATTGAATTTGAATTATCTAAATTTGACTTTATGTAAATTGAAATTTCTAAAATGAATAGGCTAGTTACAGTTAAAATACCAAAATTCTTAAAATATTCTCTGCAAGAGGTTAGAGGATGTAGCCTAAATATACACCGGATGGCTTGTTTTTGCCAGATAAGAATTCTCTTCAGGTTTGACTCGCAAGCCCCCACAAAATCACTGAGTAGGAGATATAGGACTCGAATAAGCAGTGGTAAACAGATTTCATGAGTTGAAGGTTTTGAAGATTTCGTAAGTTGCGCAGGACAAACATGCCTTTTGCTAACTTACTTTCAATTTTGGCCAACTGCTCATTCCAGTCCAGGGCATCGTCCAATCTCATCCCCAGAAAATCCACTGAATTTGCAATTTCAAGCTCCGTTTCCCCAATGAGGAGATTCGGAGTTCTTGATAACTTTGAGTTCCTTTTTTGATGAGTCTGATTACAGACAAAATTGGTTTTATCTGCATTCAGTCTCAGTTTGTTTTCTTGAAAAAATTGGGCCAGACAATTTACTTTTTCGAAAGTGTCGACCTCACATCACAGTTTTTGTGTTTGGTGACAAGAGTCGTGTCATCGGCAAACACAAATATGTTGTTTTCTGGGACTGCCTTTTTAATGTCGTTAATGTATATTAAGAAAAGCAAGGGGCCCATGATTGATCCTTGCGGAACTCCGCTTGTGATCAATCGTTCTTGTGACAGGACGGACTTGACTTTAAACTTTGTCTCAAATTCAATTTCTGTCACTTGGTATCGGCCACTCATGTATGAAATGATCCATTCAAGAGCAGCATCTTTAATACCAAGGGCAGAGAGTTTTTGAAAAAGTATGGCTGCATCGACGCAATCAAAGGCCTTGCTGAGATCTGCAAACGTTCCGATTACATACTCGCCAGCCTCCATCGTGTCGATACAGTCATTCAGGAAATCAATTAAAGTAAATATATTTCCTTAATTTATTATTGACATAGTGAGTGTGAGCAGCCCAGGTCATTCTACTATTGAAAAAAAACCTAAATATTTATTAGGGGTGGGTGAGTACTCGACAGTCGAGTAGTTGCTACTACTCGAGGTCGAGTCGAGTAGTTCCAACTACTCGACCCAAACGAGTCGAGTAGTTAGTTACTCCCGCCGTTTACGCCGAATTTACGTGCGATTTACGTTTGTGCGATCAAATTTTACAGCAGATTGGGAGTTACGTAAAGCTACATCTGCCGCTTATCCGCAATCGGCAGATTGTTTATCGCGGCCGCTCACTAGTTTCACAATAAGCAGTATTTTCTGTTCATTTGTGGCCGGCAAATACGCGCGACTGTTTTTTACGGCCGATCGCTAGTTTCGCAAAGTTGCATTTCGTCTATTTACGATCGGCAAAGATCGTTAGATTGTCCCATGCGATCGTTTTTCGCGGCTGACCGCGACTTTTTCAAGGCTACATTTGCCGATTTTCGGCGATCGGCAATACGCGCGCTTGTATTTCGCGGCCGGCCGCGACTATAGCAACGCTACATTTGCCGATTTTCGGCGATCGGCAAGTACGTGTGGTCGTATTTCGCGGCCGACCGCGACTTTAGGACCGCTACATTTGCCGATTTTCGGCGATAGGCAAATACGCGCGCTCGTATATCGCGGCCGACCGCGACTTCAGCGATGCTACATTTGCCGATTTTCGGCGATCGGCTGATCGCGAGTTTTGAAAAGCTACATCTGCCGTTTATCCGCGACCAACAGATATGCGCTACCATTTTTCGCAACCGTCCACGAGTTTTTCATAACAATAACCTCAGGAATATTTCATTACCTCATAGATTTTGAGATTATGATTTTTCCAAGAAAAATTTAAAATACAAGCTTAAATAAAGTAGACCAATTTTATAAGTAAAATTGAAGAAAGATTTTAATTCACTTTAATTCAAAGACATAAATACTTTAAAAAAATGAAGATTTCATTACTTTTCATAACTACTCGACTCGACTCGACGCGATACTCGAGTATTTGACTTAATACTCGACTCGACTCGATTCGACTTCAAAATCCACTACTCGCCCACCCCTAATATTTATATTTATTAACCCTTTCAAGAGGCTCACAACTGCACGTATCCTGTCTGCTACATGAATGCAAAGTTAGATTTTTGTCAGTCGGGTCCACAGAAGCTCTAAGGGAGACCGCCATGTACTTGGTCTTGGATACATTTACAGTAAGACTGTTCTGATCAAACCAACATTTCACAGTAAGCAGTCCCCGCTCCGCATGGCCGTACGCCTCGTCCCAGGTGGCGCTGTCAAAGAGGAGGGCAGTATCATCAGCATTTAAATACATTTCCCTATTTTCTTATTAAATTTTTCCCAGATTATTAATATAGATAAGGAATAACAAAGGCCCAAGGGTACTTCCTTGAACTATCCCGTAACTTATGTCTTGAGTTAAACTTATATGAGAATTTATAGATACTAGTTGCTGTCTATTAGTAAGATAACTTTTGAACCACTTTAACTCAATCCCATTAACTCCTAGGTATGAAAGCGTTTTGAAAAGAATATTTCTGTCTAAGGAATCAAAGGCCTTTGCAAGATCAATAAAAATAAGCAAAATACGTTTATTTTTTGCTTTAGTCTGATGTATCGTGTTGGTTAAGTTAAACTAAGTGTCTTCGGAGGTGAGATCTTTTTGAAAACCATATTGATTTTCAATTATGAGCTTATTGCTAAATAAATAGTCTGAACATTTTTTGGCAACACACTTCTCTATAATCTTAGATAAAACACTAAGTAAAGAGATTGGACGATAGTTACAATTAATTCCTGTTATTCCACCTTTATAAATTGGAATTACTTTGGCTGTTTTAAAAATATCTGGAAATATACCTTGTTGTAAACTTTTGTTAATTACGTGAAGTAAGGGAAGTTTTAGTACATCAAAATTATTTTTTATAATATCTGCTGATATGCCATCCACCCCCGGCGCCGACCCTCCCCTCAGCTCACCCAAGAAGCTGCTCCTCCGTGACAGGCTCTAAGCTGAAATGCGTCAAAACACCGTGCTGCTCGTCATCCACGACGGGGTCGTCCGCAGCCACAGGGATGTTACGTGCTAGTTCGGCGCCAACGTTTACAAAATATTCATTTAATTTGTTCGCAATTTGAACCTCTAAACAATGACTAGCGACAGTATTGTCAGCTTTAAAAAGCTGTACAGGAAAAGACGTACTTGATTTCTTTTGGCCAGATATGTCCAGGCCCGTGCTGGCCCGGGGGGACAGGGGGACGTGTCCCCCTACGCCCTCCCCTTGAAGGTATAGCCGGCGCCCTCTTGACACCACCAAAAATTTAATTTTTGATTTTTTTTATAAAAACTCAAAACTTGCATACCTGTTATTTACAATGCCGGCATATTCAAATATTTCTTAGTCATTTTGTTAAAATAAACCATGTTTTCCATCCCCTTGCTTCTAAACAAGCTGTGTTAAGGTTGAGACACTTGTCTGCATCACGCACCACCAGTGTTGAAAAAACCGGGTATTTATCCGATTTTCGGGTATTTTGTTGGCTGCTCCGGGATTTTGCAGGGATTAAGAAAAATCAGGTAAACCGGGAGCTTTAGACTTGGGCTGCTGGGATTAAACCGACATAACATATGTAAAAGAAACTTGGCAAAGTCAGGAATTTTAGACCAACAACAAAAACATTTCGAAATTACAGCTACGGTATTTATTTTCTTTGATTAAAATTGTTTTTTGTTAATTTAAGTTGTTAGTAATGTGTTTGGTACGGCTCCTTTGTTGTACTGGTGTCAACCTGCTAAATAAAATTAAATAATAGGCAGTGTTCCCAGAAACCGTTTGGTTATCGGGTGCTTTACGGGTATTTGGTATTGAGCAGCGGGGATTAACTCAACACTCTTGAAATTTAAAAAAAACCTGGCAAGGCCGGGACTCCCGTTTTTGGTACTGTACTTTGAAGGTTTTGCGGGGATTATTGCCGTCTTACCGGCTAGAGGCAGGGATTTTTCATTGAGTTTTTGGGTAAAACGCCAGATCCAGTCTGACAGGCTACTGCGCACCACCACATCATATTTGCTGTCAGCAGGACGCGCGGATGCCCATTTCTATTTCGAAAGTATTCTCTTGCCCATTTTTCTAATTTTTATGATAAATCTATAAATTTAAAAAAAATTGGTTTTTCTTTTCCGAGTCCGTTCCGCTCTTCTACTCAACCGATTTTCATAATTGAGGTCTTAAAATAAAGGTATGCACGAGCAGATTTGCCATCAAGCATCCGCACTGATTTATCTGCCGCATTACTCGAGTTATGCACAAAAGCAACTTCCTCCCTTTACATTTTTTATGGGAGTTAAATGTGGTTTTCCTTATCCGAGTTCGTTTGGCTCTTCTACTCAACCGATTTTCATAATTGAGGTCTTAAAGTACGGGAATGCACGCACAGATTTGCCATCAAGCATCGGTATTCATTTATCGACTGTATTACTCGACCAAAAAACATAAATTTGTTTATTTCCCATACACACACCAGTCCAGTATGCTTGTTACCTCAAGAATTAAGGATATAGTAGTGACGTCATTAAGTTATGACATCACAATTACAGCAAAGATGGCTTGTGGCGCACACAAGATGTGGCTGGAGTCCTTACACTATAGCCAAGGC
This sequence comes from Flexamia atlantica, assembly GCA_035578135.1. Lineage (NCBI taxonomy): Eukaryota > Metazoa > Arthropoda > Insecta > Hemiptera > Cicadellidae > Flexamia > Flexamia atlantica. Next base: position 16,591,628 of record JAQJVK010000017.1, on the reverse strand, counting down.
TGGTGGCAGCCTCAAGAATGGCATCCGGCAAGGTAAGCACAAGATATAATGAGGTTCCCTCTTTATTTCTGTAGTCTACCACTAGACTTTTTTCTCAGTGCAGATTTTGAATTCAATTAAAGATATATTTCCCCAGTTCTATTTACGTAATTCTATATGTTTTGGTCTAAGAACCTTCAGTGAAGTACCAGTTTTCATTTCAGCTATTGATTATTAAGATCGGACGTACCTGAAGCACGCTGCTGAATTCCAAACAACACAAAAAAATTTTGTTTTCCTTTTCCGAGTCTGCTCGGCTCTTCTACTTAACGGATTTTCATAATTGAGATCTTAAATTAAAGGTATGTACGCACAGATTTCCCATAAAGCATCGGCATTCTTTTATCTACTGTATTACTCGACCAAAAAACATAAATTTGATTATTTCTCGGATTTTGAATTCAATAGAAGATATATTTCCCCAGTTCTAATTACGTAATTCTATGTTTTAGTCTATATATTAGGTTTTTCTTTTCCAAGTCCGTTTATGGTCTGATCTTAATGAAATTTGGTACAGACGTGTAAAGTAGTAATCAATCGGACAAATTCATGAACCATCCCGATCGGACCACCGGAAGGGGGGATAAAGGGGGATAAACCTCCCCAAAAGTGTTTTTTTAAATTGTTTACATAGAAAAACAAAATTTGTCCAATTGTTGGCACCATTCAGCTCAAAAAAACAAACAATTTAGGATTTTGAATCACTGGTCTATGTCCATTAGTTACCCAGATATTGAATGTGGTATATAGATAGTGAGAGTGGTGAATTCCTACTTTTTCCTTCATGGAACAAATTATAACCTATTCGGTACCAAATTGGTTTTCTGAAATTCCAACATAACCGGGCCCAGCTACATTCACCTCTTTTTAAACTTAGGCAAGTGTCGGGCAAGTCAAATTAAAGTTGTGAAGCTGCATAGCATGTAACATTAATTTTGTAAATGAAGAATTATTTGATTTGAGTTGATTTTGTGTCTTAGTACCAAAATTTACTGCTGCGGAGCAGCGTGGGCCCTCTAGTCTAAATTGAAACTTGAAACTGCGAACTTTTTACTCCTTTTAACGGCGGACAAAATTATTTTTTGATAAGAATTGTATTTTTTTTAAGTATTGTCAACATGTGAAAATTATTGGTGGGTCTCTAAGCAAATACTAGCGGATGTCGTCTGCTATCAATACTTAAATCCATGAATTGATCAAGTTGTCATATGGTCGTTTCTTGTGGTTTTTATATGGATTTCTTTTGGATTAGGCAGTTTTATATAATGAAGGTTAGTGAAAATTATTCCCTGATTGAAATGGGATATTCGTAGTTTAACACTGACAAAAAAATTTTTAAACGGTATTGTAGATATATGTTGAATAATTTAATTTGCTACCTTAATTTTTTTTGTTACGGCGGATTTACTGATATCAGGTAAAAAACGAATAACTTAGCGAAAATGAATATCCTACTTATATTTTTATTAAAAGAGAATTTTACTTCAAAACCCTGGGAAATTTGAATTTTCCAGAATACGATTTTTTTTGTTTGGATTTCTGGAGTTGCACAGTTTGTTTTTATGCCTCTGAATTGCCTAAAAATGTGAGTTTATGGGTTTTATTTTCTAAAATTTCCTTGGGGGAGAGCCCCCAGACCCCCCAAGGAAAATATCTGAGCAGGCCACTGCCTGGCGCCCTCGTCATACTTGTCCCCCGCCCTCTCGACGTACCCAGCACGGGCCTGGATATGTCGCCGATATGACGCCATAATAATTTTGGGTTCCCTGACGCTTCGTTAATAGCTTGTTTATAATAATTAAATTTTGCTTTTTAATTAAAGTTATTAAAGTATTCCGATAGGTTTGAAATAGTTCATTAAGTTTGTGTTAAATGGTTGAGCTCTCACCCGTTTACTCAACCTATCCCTTTTTCGAATGGAAGTCAAAAGTCCTCTGGAAATCCATGGCTGTAGTTTTGTCATTTTATGCAAAACTTTGAACTGCTTGGATGATGATTTTAGGACATTTTGAATAGTATTAACAAGAATGCCGGCTGAATCGTTTACATCTGTGCAATTCGTCACTCCGTGCCAGTCTACACCGTTCAACAGCTCGCTCACACGATTGTGATCCAATTTAGTTTTCACTGAGTTTACAACCTTATCAGAGTTATTATTGATTGACCACATAGATGTTACAATAAAATGATCTGTAATTGCGGACTTAACAACAGCAGAAGAAACAGTATAAGTGCATTTAGAATCTACAAAACAATGATCAATACAGCTGAGAGAATTGCTGGTGACACGGGTTGGTTTGTTTATGCAAGCGACGAATCCCGCCGCATATAAAACATCTAAATAACGTTCTGCGATCAAGGATCTGTTATCCTCAAGAATGCAACAGTTGATATCTCCTAACAGCCAATGTACGCGGTCCCTGGGTCTGTTATCGCAATAACGCTCCAAATCGTTGATAAAAATATCAAGGGTCCTGTCATCGGAGGGGCTCCGGTACACGGCCAGGACCGTACCGTGTTGAACCGCTCACCGTTCAACGCTAAATCTAATTTAAGAGATGTTGCCCCAAACAAATTGACTTCACAGCATTCAACATTAATCTTATTGTTAATATAGCATATTACTTCATCATTTTGATTTCTTTTATTCTTGTTAAAAAACACATCGTATCCCTCAACATCAGTTAAATTTCCAACCCCTTCATGAAACCATGTCTCTGTTAAAATAATAATATCCCATTTTATATTACTATAATTTAAATAAACGATGAATTCATCAAAGTTTCTTTTACAACTACGAATGTTAAGAAGCACTATTTTTATATTCTTATTACTATCACTTAAATCGCCAATAGACTCCACTTCCTTGCAGTTAACATTTCTAAAATGATCAATATTATGGATTATTATATTATTCATTGGTAGGAAAAATAACCAATAACACCGGCCTACACCCCAGCTCCCTCCCCCCCCACCCAAAGTTTGCGACACATTAGTACAATTAAGTAATCAGTAAACCGAGAAAACTTAATGAAGAATTATAATTACAAAGCACACAATTCTACATCCTAAGACTCTCGTATGCCCTCACATGCACATTCACGCACATGCGTACATACTTTCACGCACACACGCCCGCCATGCACACACTTACATATGTTCATGCACTCACGCCCGCCACGTACACACATACATACGCTCACGCTTGCCACTATCAACCGACATTCTCATTCACAAGCAAACTGAATTTCAGATTTGTTACTTCAGGCATAACCTGCATAGACTTAAAAAAACCTGATTTATTTTAAAAGATAAATAATTATCTTCAAAACTTATCCCTTATAATTTTACATCCAAAGCTAAAAGAAAAGTGTTTGACTTCATGACAAAAAAAAATAAATAAAAACTTTCTTTCATGTTTAGTCTTAAAGTACTTAAATTCAATCTTTGTGGAAATAATGATCGTATGTGTAAAAATAAGACGGTTTATATTCAATTCAATTCAATTTAATTCATTTATTCTCAAAAAAATTGTTACAATTATGGCCCTGTAAGTCAAAAGTTGACTTATCAACAGGGACCTATTAACTAGAAAAAATTAATACATACAATAATAAATATTCCAAGTTTGTACTCCATGTACAAACTTGGAACCTGCATTAAGAACGTATTTTGAATATTAAGTCAGTATTGAGTAGTAAGAATTTAATGAACATGTTGTTTTGTATTTCTACACGAATAAGACTTGAAAATAATAATAAATTTTAGTATACTTGTTATTTTTCAGATAACCAGTTAATGTCTAACGCTTAGTCGAAAATTACTCAGCATAACATCTTATTATTATAATAACACAACTTTCTTTGTAAGCAATTATTAAGTTATAAGAGTGATGCAAACATTAATGAAATAAAAAATTACTTTCCTTTTACTACCTATATCAAACTTGAATTCAGCTTACATACACAAAATTTACAGTACCTATATACTAGAGGAGACTTAACAAAAAATAAAAAACTTTTTCTTGTGATTTGACTAAATCAAAACTGTACTAATTGAAAACAAAATATTTAAAACGCAGAATCATGAGCCCAGCAAACACATCATAATCTGCTAGGGGAAACATTAAATTTATGAAAAAATCAATATGAGTTATCTAGCAATTACACTGCAACATGTTTGATTATTAGTAACGAATGTATTATAGGGGTTAATATCCGTAACAACTTCTACCGCATTTCAAAAAATAAAAATATTCAATATGAAGAACCAGCAATTACTTTATAGAGCAAATCTGTAGACTAAATTGAAATTGTATAAAAATTAATATAAAACTAAAATGAAACTATCGAATTGGGCAGGTTGTAGACTACCGTATCTCGGTAAATATTCATATTGAAAACTGAATTTAAATACCTGTAAACTTAATCAGTCCGATAATTTGACCAGATCTTCCAATTCGGACACCCTTATGCCGCGACCTCCCTCCATCTTCCGAACCAACATGCCGTCCACAGTCCACGCATTGGCCAGCTTCCTCTCCGCGACGAATCGACGAGCCTGGTACAGCAACTGTTTGTTGTAAGCAGTCAGGTGGGCAAAAACGAGTATCCGTCCAGGTGGAAGCCTAGGGCTGATGTCTGCTGTGTTGAGCTGCTTCTGGCGAGCCTCGGCGAGCCAGGCCTCCCTGACCGACCTTGAGACAAAGGCCGCGACGATGGAGGGTATCCCGCCGTTCCTCGGAGGTCTCAGACGATGGGCTAGAGAGATATCCGCGTGGTTCCAAGGGACACCCAGGCCGTTGGCGATGTGTTCCAGAATAGAATAAATGTCCTCACCATGCGTAACAGGGACTCCTCTCCAACTTATGCTGACGAGAGTACTGCTGGAGGTCTCGAAGTTCTGACCGAAGTTCAGCTGCTTCTTTTTTTATACTGTCTATCTCACTTTTATTTAAATCACATTGTTCTTTTAAATTCTGGTTTTCACCTCCAAATTAGCTATCCTCTCCTTTGTCTCTTCAATGCTAGCATGCAGATTTTCTACCATACTATCTATTCTGTCGAACCTACCCCTAGTTTCAGTCATGTTGTTGGATATATCCTCACGTAGCTTCTGTAGAACCTCAAACACGCTCTCTGAACCCTCGTTGTCTGACTTGCTCACTGACGATGCAGTTCCAGCCGCACATGAGTCACAGCGCCATGAGGCTTTACCTCCGCGTTTACACCAAGCTTCGGAAGTTTTGATAGAACAGCATCCTAAATGAAACACTAAGTTACACTCGGTACATTTCGAACTCACTTTTTTGTCCTCAATTGCGATATTACATCTGTTACAAGTATCGAACATTATTAACAGATTCTTGATACAAACACAACCTAAAATGATTTACACTTGATGACACTATTGTTTATGACGGCCGCACAAAAAAGTAACACTTCATAAAAACTGTACCAGTTAATCCGATGGTAAAATAAAATTGTACTAATTAGTTAGCACGTGCACAGTTCAGGCAGGGACGGGTCGAGTAGCAGAGCGAGCCCAGCGTTATCGGAACATCCGCACCCGTCAAGAGACTGATAAGGAAAGTCCTACTTACATATTTATGATACCCAGCCTAACATAACCGCCGCAGCGCTCTGTATAAGGGTGGCCTTTGTATAATACCAAAGTACCATATATTCAATGGAGTAGCTCTCCTCCCTGATCTTGTTTTTAATTCTTTCTTCCACAATTTCTCGTCTAAGGTTTTAATTACAATTATTTTAGGAAAAAATAAACCTGTTGTTGATATTTGAAATAATAGGCTAGTAATTAAAACTTACAACTATTTAAATTTTACAACTATACATATTCTACATAAATTAATTTGTGATCTTGTTACATTAAGTGATTTTGTATAGTTATTCATTTAAAGTAGGGTTTATGCAGTGTAGGAGTATTAGAATATAAGAGTTTTATTTTGCAAAGAAATATAAAACAAGATTATTTTAAATAAAGTAGACCAATTTGATAAGTAAAACTGATGAAAGATTATAATTTATTGTAATTCAGAGACCAAATTACTTTAGAAAAATTGACATTTCATTACTTTTCACAAACTATTACTTGACTCCACTCGACTCGATACTCGAATAGTTGGCTTAATACTTGACTCGACTCGACTCGAATTCAAAATCCACTACTCGCCCACCCCTAGTACAACTTATTCTCTAAAGTTCGTTATTGCCAAATTAGGGTGAATCTGACATGCCCAAACGTTCAGCGAGCAATTTGCCACATGAGGCCTTATGAGTTGAACAAGTCACGCCGAAACGCACCAGACCATGCTCATACTCACATCAATTTGTCCTTATTGTCGGTTGTAAAATGGAGCCATAAACAAACAGAGTGATAATACAACGTTAAGAAGCATAGATATCCAAGAGAGTATTAGAGAGACTGTGCATCTGTAATTCATTGGGAATCCGTTTTGATATTCGCCTCTGAGAAGCAGCCGGATAATTTGAGGACCGGTGAAACCAAGGCTAGATATGAGGGGCTCTACTGTAAATCAATTTTGTTTTTTACTTAGCCGCACCAAATTTCCAGGTGGAGTCGCATATCGACAGAGCACATCCTGCGAGGCACGCCGCCGCCGCCGACGCGGCGCTATGGTCACACAATGGTCGGGTTCGACCGCCACCTGTACGTGTTCGGGGGCGCGGCCGACTCTACTCTGCCCAATGACCTCCACTGCTACGACTTGGACACTCAGACGTGGAATGTCGTTCAACTGGCCCAAGACTCAAAAGTGCCCTCGGGTCGTCTGTTCCACGCGTGCGCTGTCGTCGGGGACGCCATGTATGTGTTCGGCGGCACCGTCGATAACAACGTGCGCAGCGGCGAGATGTATCGATTCCAGGTAAGCTGACAGGAAATTCCTTTTGAATTCTTCCAAATCGGTTATTGCCATTGAGTGCGTTATCAATAGGCGAGGTCAAAGCAAGAAAAAGAATTTATGGTACTTTGGTATACTTTGAGAGATTTTTTTCTAGACACCAAAAATAATTTCATAATTGGAAAGAACATACTTTAATTGATTTACTATCCAAACTTGACGTAATTTTGATGACTGGTCTTTCTGCCTCCCAGAAGGCAGGTATGTAGGTGAGGATTGAGTTGAACGCGTCGCTGCTGCACTAGCGGCCTCACTCTATCGCTGCCCTTATAAAGTGCACTGCAGCAGTTATGTTAGGTTAGGTTATCATAAATGTGTTATTAGAACTTTCCTCGTTTTGTTACAAACTGACAGATCGAGAAAAATCAATATTTGTTCAAAAATTTAGCCAGTCAGTCGATCCAAAAGGTATATTTAGCACCAAGGTGAAAAGGTCAAACGCTATTTGCCCACCTTAATACGCTATTAAATAAAAACTATAACTTGAAAAAGTGCAAAAAGTCTATAAACATTTGAAAACAAAACTTCTAGGTCATATGTGAAGAAATAACTTTGTTTTAAGGAAACATCCTTGTATGTCTATATTTTATCAAGCCTAATTTTTACCATTTTTTATCAGTTGTTCTTCTGACAAATCCTTACTGTTACAGTTATTTTTAGAGTATCACTGATAGAGAATCCAATCCCGGGATTCCTTATCCCAGAATCCTGCATAATTTTAGGGCATATTCAATCCCAGGCTTTTTAGGATTATCAATTTTTTTTTAAATTTATACTTGTAAAATCTATGTTTACTAGGTTTCCAGCAGTTATAACAAGCTTGTAACCAAGAAAAACTTAGTTAAATGCCGTTGTTGACCAAATGATCATGGTTTTTATGAGTTATTTCACATCTTCAATTATCTATAATATAGATAACCACTATATTATAGTGGTTTTCAGTTATTATTTTCAAGCTTTTGAAAAATTCACAAAAATATTTTAACTAGTTTCTGATACAGTATAATTAAATATCTGTTCAGTTAATTACGACGCTTTGACAATTATTTTTTAATAATTTTTATTGTAGTTCAAGTTGTTCTACTTGAAATGAAATGAAATGAAAATACCGTTTATTTTCAGTAATCTGGATATAAATATTAATTTTACAAAAATAACTTGAAAAATATTTCCCACATTTCTTTCATCTTTCCAAGCAATTTCTGAGATTGTTTGGTCAAGTAACTGAATATATTCATATTTTGTATAGTACTTTCTTTAGTTTAATTTCAAATAAATATTTGGATCTATAACACATTTTACAGTTATAAAGGGCCTACCTGGTAATGTATTCCATTTAACACACTGTTTTCTGCTATCCAGTGTTTCATAATAAAGTTAATCTTATCATCGATTTTTTGTTTTACTTAAAAATTATGTTTATATCTTGAAAACTAAACGAAAAACCGCTTTATGTACTGCACTATAATTATTGTACCATTTATATTTGTAAAACTACCCTAAAATCTTCATTTTGTTTCTGAAAATACTATGTTCGGTCAATCTTGGGATAGGTACCAGGATCCTGGGGTTTAAGATTTACAGTCCGATAATCCTGGGATTGAAAACATCGTCTGAGATTGGATTCCTTAATTACGGATCAAATCGACATAAAAATAACGGCAGTGGATAGGCCGAATAGGGGTTGATCTATCACGGTGTGGTTTCTTCGCAGTTCTCCTGCTACCCTAAATGCACGCTGCACGATGACTTCGGCAAGTTCCTGGAGTCGCGGCAGTTCTGCGACGTGGAGTTCCTGCTCGGGCCGGATGAAGTCAAGATCCCGGCGCACGTGGCCATTGTGGCCGCGCGGTCGCAGTGGCTGCGGCACCGCATCCAGCAGGCCGGCGAGACCCGGGACAAGCACCTCGAGACGGTAACTATCCGCCCGACAATACACTCGTTTCATGATGGAATAGCCCGTGCCTTGGGACCTCAGTCCGCCCTCCAAATGAATGAATGGAATAGCCTCTGAATCACTGATATACAGGGTGTTTTTTTTTAAACGCAACCCATTTTTAAGACTGAATAATTCACATATAAATATGAAATAAGTATTGTTCTACGGTTCTTTACGTTTTATACACTCTATTATTTAAATTTGATCACATTTAGTTCACCTTATGTGCTCAAAAAATCCGTCAGTGGCATTTGTATGAAGTTATGCTCCCTCTATCAAATTCCCGAACAGGTGTTGCTAGGTACCTGTTTGCATTACATTTGTTTTGTTTGTTTTGAGGTACTAAATATGCTATGACTTGTTTTTTAGGCCTTACTTTGTATGTTTCCCCAAAGAACATAATAATATAGTGGGCTCAAATCCAGGGATATTGGGGGGAAATAATCCTTCACCGATAAAATCAAGTTTTGGGTTGCGTTTTAATGTGTGTGTCTTTAAGCACGATAACTCGTGTAAAAATGGTCCGATCGGAATGAAATTTTCCACAGACATGTAAAGCAGTATTATTCTACGAAAAAAATTCACAAGATATTCAGCACCTCAAAACAAACATAACAAATTTCATGCAAGAAATTCAAAGAGGTACCCTGCAACACATGTTCGGGAATTTGATGGAGAGAGCATAACTTTATACAAATACCAATGACGGACTGTTTGAGCACATAATGTAAATTAAATGTGATCAAACTTAAATAATAGGTTGTATAAAATATAAAGATCAATAAAACAATCCTCATTACACATTCATATGTGCATTATTAAATCTTAATAATGGGTTGCGTTTAAAAAAAAACACCATGTATAACAAAAGAAAGGTATAAAATTACCTGGTGTACTGCCAAGTGATTCCTTATTGGTTTTAACAGCTAGTGGTTTCAGACCACATAGGTCCATTTTCAAGTTGACATCAAGTTAAAAAAGCACATTCCTCTTCAAAGTAGCTGTAGTTGAAGAGACGTCATTACACTTAAACACGAAAACATTTAACAAGACAAAACAATTTAACATAAATACACAAAAAACTGGCCAGTATTTACCGCTTGAGCTGTCAGCGGAAGGTGAATCATGACTCGTCAACTCATGAATCATGAAACAGACGAGTCATGATTCACTTTCTGTTGACGCACAGTGCGGTTTGTAAATACCGGCCAGTTTTTTATATTAACATAAAATTGTTTCATCATTTGTCAAATGTTTTTGTGTGTTTAAGTGTAATGACTCTTCAACTACAGCTATTTTGAAGAGAAATTTGTTTTTTTAACTTAATGTCAACTTGAAAATGGTCCTAGGTGGTCCAAAACCATTGGCTGTTAAAAGCATTTAAGAAGCACTTGGCAATATACCTGGTAATTTTATACCTTTCTTTGGTTAAATGCACCTTTCTATTATACTGGTAACTTATTCAATGGCAGTCTTATTACTGTTTACCATCGCTTGATGATTATGAAATGACAACTGGCCTGAATAAAAAAATAACCTTAAAGATTGGTTCCAACAAATAAATTTTTAAACATTTAAAAATACAGGAGCTACAATCGTTATTCTTAAAGACTGCTTGTGTACTAGTTATGAATCTGTAAGTTTTTGAGTATTAATTTACATTATAAGATAGCCAACTTCAACAAACACAAGTAACAATTTCGACACAGACACATTACACTAGTATTCACTCTTTGGCCAGCAATGACCTAATGGCATAGTTCTGTCTGATGTATGATATTATTGAAGATTCATTGAAAAAAAAATCTGTAGAGTTAATCTTATCACCAAGGATAGGAACTTTAGTAAAAAAAAGGGTGGATAGCTCAAATGTTTTCAAAACTGGCTTGATAAAAATGATTTGCAACTTAAGTTTTTCAACTGCACAGTTAGTCTGATTAACCCTCGAGCGGGCACACGCGGAGTTTTCCTCCGCACGTGTTTTTTATGTTAAAATAAACAGACATAATGGGTGTCGGCGGTCGTATCCGGCTCCGTACTTTATGCCCCTCATTCCAGGAATTTCCTAAAGCTATTTATACCCCCCCACCCCTCCCTTGGTACCTCGTTATATGCAATTCAGAGATGCCGTCTCAGTTTGCGGAGCGCCCTCTCCCGTTACACGGACACTGATACCTATTTTAAAAATTCATAATAGCAATGGATTTGTAATTATTATTAATTTTTTGGACTTTTCATTTTGCTTTCGAAAAAAAGAAGCGAAAGGAAAAGTCCAAAAATGTAAATAATAATTAATACATGTTTTATCCTAGAAAATTACTTACTATGTTTAATTGAAATATTACACCTATTAAGTTGAACAATTAATTGAATCGACGATGAATTGTGATTCCTAATGAAGTTTGTCAACATTTAAATACAATATTTCGTTATAAAACAAGTAATATGGGTTAAATTTGTGCAATCTAGTGTTGCGGAGTAAAACTCCGCATGCGCCCGCTCGCGTTTCGCCGGTGAAGCGCCCGCTCAAGGGTTAAGAGTGTAAGAGGGGTAGTTTAAAAGAAACTCTAAAGTATTGTGTAACTCAGTCACTGTTGAAAAAGTTTTTGAGATCCAAAAAAGAACCCTCAGGATAAAGATCATATGCGATTATAGAACCATCTGCCATTTTAAGGAATTTTAAATAATGAACTTTACAAATGTAGATGAAGTTTTGATTTTTTAGCCTTTAAATTTCAACATTTCTCCATAATTAAAGCCCATAATAAGTTGTTTGGTAAATTTTCAACAAATATATTTAATACTCAGTCATTTTAAAACAAAGTTACTGATATTTTGTTGAGAAAAAAGTACTGCTGTTTAAATTATTGTGAAAATGAGTATTTATTATATCTTTAAATATGAAACTGTACCACAAAAACTATTTCACGAACAGTAACCTCCATTGTTTAGTAGTTTGACCAATAAATAAGTTCTTTAAATTTTCTTAGAACAAAAATGTTCTGTAAAACTTCCAAGCTTTCACAAATAATAATAGGGGGTATTGAATTTCAAGGTCTTCTTAGGCACTCCACACACTACACAGCTTCCTGCCACTTGATGCAACTCCCATGTTAATTATGTAGGTGTCAGGCCGTACCACGCCAGTATGGTGTGGAGGCAACCGACAGAGACCAAATTGATTTCTTCTCATTGGAGAGTTTGATAAGAAAAATTTTAATAACTTGCCCTCAGTGTAAAATCAGTATATAATTTACGTGAATTGCAATGCTGCTTTTTTACTCTTTTTGACAGTAAATGAATACTGATTTAATAAATCAAAATAATAATATAGTGATCATTTGTTTATCAGTTAATAAATACTATAGTAGTTTTTAAACTGTGAGCATTTGAAAATATTTGTTGACATCAATATTTTATTATCTGTAACGTCTTTTGTCTTTAGAATTTCATCTGATTTTGTCATTGAAGGTTACATTGTTCTTTGTATTTTCAGTTGTTTGGTACCACACAAGTTCCGTTCAAAGATATTCCCCTTCTTGAAGTAAAATTGATTGATGCTGTCCCTGAAGCTTTTGACATGGTTCTCAACTATATCTACACTGATCGAATTGACCCCACCAAAAAAAGTAAGTAGACTCTTCTTTTGTGATTTATTTTGAGGAAGGTAGGTGAAATCCATTTACGGACAGAGTGTGGGACCATAGATAAAAAATACCCAGCAGTAGATAGTTCATTCTGTGATTCCTGAGGGTTCCGGGGTGTTGGTGGTGGCAGTGGCGTGACCTCGCGGAATTACTTCCAAACTGTAGCGCAACAGCAGCGGTGCGGTGGCGCTCCGCGTAGACCGGTGGGGAAGCAATGGAGGGGGAGGGAGGGAACGAACTCCTGACACCAGACACCGCGCCCAATGTATACAGAACCCTCTAAGTAGGGACACCTTATGGAAAAATGTAGTTCCTGCCGCCGAAAAAGAGATTGGCGCCTCTTAGTCTGATTGGAATTGTTGTAGGAGTTTACGGATCAAGCTGACTTTCCAAAGTCAAGCAGCTGGTTGTAATATTTTGACAGTTGTATGTTATTGTTTTGTATTGTTGTGCCTTTTACCATAATGTTTACCTGTTTTTGTTTACAAACATTCTCATTTTGACATTTTGGATAGTGAATAGAAGCGCCGACTGTACGGGGCCACGGGGCCAGCTTGAACTATTCCATGCATCAGCGCTAATTTCTGCTCTGCTTTTCGGCGGCAGAACTAAACATATTAACATTGGATGTCCCTACTTAGAGGGTTCTGTATACATTGCCGCGCCGCGCCGCCTCGCTGCTACACGGCTACACGGCCCCATTCAAGTTCCCTCCCTTCCTTGGTCCTCGGTCCCCGGGCCGCAAGCCTGAGAGTAAACTCAGTCGTAAACACAATCTTCTCATTCTATTCCATTATTTTATGTTTGACATATTGAAATAAAATATAAATTGAAGTAATATATTAATTATAATCATTTAAACTAAATCTATACTTACGATTTAATTTTTTAAATTATGATTTTACATTTAAATAAAAAAATCAATCTGGTGGGCTGTATTCCAGTTAATATTGAGTCTAAAAAAATGTTTTACCAACTAAAATTTAGTAAATTTTATGCTCTACAACTTTGTTATGCACAATGGTACACGAAATATGCTTAATTTACAACATATACACAAAAAACATAAAAAATACCGAAAATTTTGACGTTTTTGGCCCCTCCCAAAGTTAGCACAGGGTTGGCCTACTAAAGGCTGAAAACTCAGGATATACATCCCAGAGTACCCTCAGACGACATGTAAAAATTCCATAAATTTCGGAATACTTTCCAGCTACCCCCACTTTTTTCATTATATCGACTGGACGCCCAGGAGACATGGTAGGGACATAGATAACTCCGTTTTCGTCTCCCAAAAATTATTGATTGGTTGCCACAGTTAAACTTGGTAATAAAAAATGCCATTAAAGGCAACAGAATCAATTTTTAATTTTGAATCATTTACTTTTACTTATTTATATTTCATACGGGATTCAGGTTAATTAATTAGTTTTTGATTTTCATCATTTTTTCCCAGTCACCACCATACTTCCCACCGGGTTGCTGCAGATTCTTTGACATGGCCTGCAAACCTCTTTTTATTTTGGCAATTAGGATTTTGTTTATGATGCATTCCCGATGCTTGAAGCATTCCGTGATTCCGTGTTGCATTTTAGCCAATAGGGATGCATCTTAAAAATTCGTCTTTTGGTTTTTAATATGACTGTCTTTTTGCTTTTTCAACATGGAGTCCAAAACTGTGAGTGCAACATCCACTACTTCCACCGTTTCATCTAGTACATGAGGTTCGATGTATCACATCTGTATTCACGATTCCAGATAAGGGACTCTTAAAAAGCACGTGTAGTTAAGAAATATGTGAATGCAGTATAATCTTGATAATCTGACAAATACGAGACTGGCGGCCCTTGTGGGATTATCAAATATTATGGATTACCGAGGGTACCTTGAAAACAGCAATAAATTAAACCATAATGCAAATGTTAATAAGAAATGAGTTAAAATAAAAGTCTGTGTTAATAATGAAACGTTTATTTTACTTTCTAAATACATGAACCAAAATAAAAATAAACTTGTGATCTTAAAACGTAGGGACGTTAAGGCCCATTCTATACGAACGACAAATGCGTCGCGTTACTAGCGCCGCGCTAAATTTCGGTTTGCAGGTAAATGGAGTTACTGTGTAATATCTATACGGGCGCTGTTGCCGCGCGCGGTAGCCCTGCTCACTCGGCGTTGTCCTGCAAACGAACCTGCCCTGCAATGAACGCTATTGCCGCGAGGTTCCTTCTGTACGGACGCAATTGCCGTCAACGTCAGGGCCGGCCCTAGCCGTTGCGGGGCCCTGGGTCGATCTGAGTTGCGGGGCCCTGGGCCGATCTGAGTTGCGGGGCCTAAGCCATTGTGTATGTCGTGCTTAAGTTGTAGGCCTACAGCCCTTAGCGCTTCAGTCTACATTCCAATGGATTGTGTAATTGTGTTAGTGCTCATCTTTTATTTTTTAACAATTAATCTAATAACTAGATAATAATATGAATTTGAAAGTATATAGAAAAAATTATAGGCATACATTTTTATCAGGCACTATGGGCTGCCTTGTTTAATTGTGACAAAAAAACAACAAACAAAAGGATTATAAGGACCTCATTTTCGGCCCTTGTTGCGAAATGTACAATTACAACATTTTGTAATATTGTGCAAAAACAATATTAAGGATTACAAAATCAGTCCTATCGTGATATTTAATGGGAATTAAAGGGGGCTGCTTGTTTTAACGGTAATTTGAATATTTTAATCTAATTAATAAAAGGCAATTTTTCTTGCCTTTCTTTCAGCAAACTCGTATGCTTACGAGGTCATAAAAGGTCAACTCAAAAAACCATGGCACGTTCAATAAACCGAATCGCCAATAATAAGTCTATCTGTAGACATATAGTCGTTCTCAATATAGACACGACGACGTTCTGCGCTTGCTACAGCTAGGAACAGTACGGAAATTACGTATTTCCGTTAATATCGATCAAATCTTGACATTTTTGCATATTCTTCATCAGCTCGCACTCTCCCTGACAATTTGGGACCCGTCGTGACCTACTTCCCTAAAAAATATATTTTTGTTTTTGCGATTTTTTTATTATTTTTCAATGTTTCCTACAATAAAAACTATCATTTCCAGAAATAGAGCTTTATTTCCAACATATTTATACAATTTACTTGGTGACAATACATTATTTAATCTAAATCATTTAGCGCAATCGCATTCTGTTACTGTATCTGGATTTGATTCCATTTACATTGAACGAGTATTAGATTTTAAGGTCTTTAAACTTTGATAATTGACCGTGACACCAGAAATAGGACACGACCATACATAACCTAACTAATTTAATCAAAATCGAACGACTTTTGTGTTTATTTTATATTGAAAAATGTAAGTAATACTTGGCCGAATATTTCTTACTTGGCGGGGTTAGCTATAAAAACTAATTTTGATCCCCTTCAGCTCCTCTAGGCCTAATCTCTGTTAAGCCACGACCACGGCCTTGAAAAGCCGGCAAGATTGGTAAAGTTCAGGCTCCGATCCCGATTCAAACTACCTGATCCATATTACAGCATACGTAATTTTTATAAGAGAAAATTACTGTTGAACTGGTCATTCATTGTCGCTTTTTTAAAGACATTACTTTCTCATGATAAAACACGCGCAGGTCGTACTGATAGCCAAATGAAAACAGACAGACATCAACATCGCGCATAGGCGCAAACCACCTGCCGCTCAGCGCTCAGCCGCAGCAGACGACTGAAGTTGTTTCCCGAGATTTCCACAGCACGCTGTTTACCAAAGTGCTAACATAAGAAAGGACCAACCATTGCCAATCCAATTATATTCGTATTTCTGAATTTACACTTGTCTTTTTATCAACGTTTTGAAACAGATAAAATACCATCCAACATTTTAATTTGATCGTGAAGATTTTTCGAGCGGGGTTCTTGGAAGCGCGGGGCCCTGGGCAGCTGCCCCGCCCGCCCCTGCCTGGAGCCGGCCCTGGTCAATGTCCTAGTGGGAAGCCCAGCGTTCTCGTTGTGAATCTGCTTTGTGAGCTAGTGACATTCAACTCAACAATGTTCAACACTGAAAAGTTTATTTTTGATGTAGAGAAACACCCTTATCAATTTATGACGTTAAGTCTTAAGACTATTACGATAAGTTGTAAGAGAGTAATCTAGTGTAATAAAAATCCAATAATCAAACATTCTTTAGCAATCTGTTACAAAATAAAGCTAGGCCTGATGTAAAAATTAAGTTGTGGATAAGTGAAAATTAAAAGAGAGAATAAACATATTTCTTGTTTATTTCTTTATTTGTACAACGGCGGAACAGTTAATACGTTAAAAAAGCTAATACACGTACAGTGTATCACGTGTATTAGGCCTAAGCATAGACCGTAAACCACACATTGTCCATCATCCACTCTTACTTAAGCCTAGGCAAAACTGGTGTGACCTTGGTAAGCGCGACAACATTGCCGTCCGTATAGAAGGTCGGACGGATAGCGCGACAGCAAAAGCGTCCTCATGGCGCGACGACAGTAGCGTTCGTATAGAGAAAGTCGGTTTTCACTACTGGGCGTTGGCGGCATTAGGGTGATGCATTTGTCGTTCGTATAGAAGTATTGCGGTATCGGTCTCGCAGCGCGGCCGCGGCGGCGCGGCGAGTCGGTGTCGGGTTACCGTAATGCTCGCTCTCTCTTGCACTCACAGCAGTTACGGCGGCAGCTGCGGTGTCGGATTATCAAATGTGTCAGACTATCGAGATTGCACTGTATGTACCTTTGATTTCGTAAATTTAATCCTTCCACTTAATTTACGATCGACAAATTTACCGCCGCAATACATCAAAGATAATTTTTAAGAAACTTTGGGCTAAATGTGTACAGCTGACAACAAGAAACCGACATCACTATAGTAAAGTTACTTACGCACTGACGCATTTTTACTTTTTCACCATAAATGTTTCAAGAAAGTCAAACTTTAATAATTATTTGTAAATCTGCACAGATGAAGTTTTCCAATGACCCACCAATTAATAAAATCGGTCCAGTAGAACTGTAGATTTAGTTATCTGAAGATTTTTAAAACGGAATTATTATAGGATTAGTAGAGATGTGCGAGTACAGGTTTTTCAGGTCGAGTCGAGTTCGAGTCGAGTCATTTTCAAAAGATTCGAATCTCGAGTTTGAGTCGAGTATAAACTAAAAAAAAAGTAGCCTAAGTTATAGTAATACATAACTTGTTTTACTTGTTAAAGTGACAATAAATAATTTTTCAATTATAAATTGAGAAGTATGCACTTCTATTAAATATTATTAATTTAAAATAACAACAGATAGGGACAGAAAATTAATGAATATCTGCCTCTGATAAAAAAGGTAAGTATTTTACATGTATTGACAAGAAAAATTACACTAACCCACACTAAATACAAATATTGCATGACACTTGGCTAAAAATATTTGATACTTGTACCTGTTGGATATTAAGGTTGAAATATATGGATTAATAAACAGATTTATTTTCAGACTTGAAATTTTATTTCCTACCTTCATTTTTATTTTTAGTTTATAATTTGACTATCATTCTTTGTGGCATGATTTGTGTAGCATTTGATATTTTCCTCAATAATAAAATAATGCTATAACCAATAGGAAAGTAAAATTGTTTAAAGATAAATTTATTTTATGACCTTCTGTAAAAACAATACATTCTTACAGCATCAATAAAAAGATTTAACACTAACATCTCTGAAAATTACTGTTTACTTATTTATACAAGCCTAAAGTAGGCCTATTTTTCAAAAAAGAATTTCAGAATTTACATAAAAAGCAAACTGTTAATTGGAAATAAACTTTTCAAGTGGAGATGTTTTGTTTTGGAATAATTTCACTTTCTAAAATCAATGGCAGAAAACCATAAAGACACAGATAAACCAAATATTAATGTGTCAATTAATTCTAATCAATCTAAGAATAAAAACATTCTTAGATCGAAATGCAAAGCAGACTATTTTAAGAAGACAAATCATTACACTACACAACAACTTAAAAGGAACGACAAACTATTAATTAATCCTACCACTGGCACCTTAGCAATGGAAATGTTGACAAAATAAATTAAGGCAAGAAGTAAGAGAGCAATGTTTGTTTACTTTTCAAGGCCACCCCACCCCCTTGCTGCCGGTCCCATTGTTCCAGGCCAAGCGACACGGCCAGCCACAGTCAGCCGTGATTAGATAAGAAAGAGATAACAACTCCCCAATACAAAAATATCGTAACCTAAACTACTGGTCGTATAAAAACGAATGTCGTCTCATATTTTTCTTCTAATTTTTACAAATCAAATGAGACAAAAACGAAAGTTGTGCAATGCTCCATTGCAGAGATAAACGATGATTTAAAAATAAGATAAGCTGTATGAGTGCGAGTTCAGTCAGAGCTAAATTTAGCTTTATTTTCTGTTTTTCCGAATCCCGAGAAATCGTTTTTTATTGAACCCTGTCAACATCCTTTCCTTATCAGTTGAAATATTGTTATTATCCGACGACTAATATTTATTTATATCAATCGTAAAGCTGACGACCAGTGATTGTTGGCTTGTGACCTTCACGTTATCGATCGACACACGAGCGTAATTTCTGTTAAAATAATAACTACGCGTACAATTTCGGCAGTTTCGAAGGATTCGATTCTCGAATCTCGCCTATCGAATCAAGAATCCGAATCTTTTCTAAAGATTCGAGGGATTCGGATTCGACACATCCCTAGAGTCGACAGTCACAACCACTACTGTGAGTATGATCTGTCGTGACAGTTGTAAGAGACCTTTTAGCATAGGCGACAAATCAGCATTTTGCGACAAAAATTATACTTTGAACAAAAATTACAGTTTTTGCAATTTGAAATCAAACTCGACTCGAAATTGCCGAGTTTGAAAAAAGCTCGAGTTTCAAGGCCATACTCGACTCGAACTCGAAATCTCGAGTACTCGCACATCTCTAAGGAATAGATAGATAGGGGAAAATCGACATTTTGAGAGTGGCTCATATCTTTGAGGATAAGAATTTTTAAATCTAATACCTCAATGCAAAACTACGAAATGAGACGAATGTTTTGACACCTCAAACAGACTCAAACGTCAAAATTGATCCAGAAATAAGGGAGGAGTTGCGTTAACAAACAAAAAGGCTTCACGTATTAAATATAAGGATACTCTCCCTCCTAGCCACTACATAGTGTTAAAAATAGTTGTCAAAGATTTGACTTATTGAAGAAAAAAATAGACAAATTAAAATATTAAAATTGTAACTAATCACAAAACCTAGAATTAATATTATTTTATTAAACTTTATAAAAATTTATATTTTTGAATTTTTGATCATGATCTGCTGTAAAATATTCTGCAATAAATATGAAAGAAATTAAAAAAGGGCTATTGATGGGGCTGTGACCAAGAGTTGCACCAGCCTCACCCTTTTGGGGGCAATGCTTAATAGTAAAAAATGCGTGTTCATGAAATATTAAAACAAAATTGTAATATTACGTCCAAGTTCGAATCATCATTAATAGACTCTACAACTTGTTCTAAACTTGGCAGAGCTACAGTTCAATTCAATTCAATTCAAATTCACTTTATTCATAAAATTTGTACAAAAATGACAATAAACAATAAAATAACTAAAAACTAACATCAGTAAACTCATTAAAGGAATATAATGCTTTTTCAGTTAAATAACTTTTTAAGTGCCTCCTAAACTTAGCACTGTCTTTATTAAAAGAGGTTTTTGGGGACATATTTGATAAATTTTATTCCTGCTGAGCTTGTTTTTTTAAAATATAATTCTGTAGAATGTTTTTGGATGACTAACTGATTTTTATTTCGTGTATTGTAACTATGATTTGTTCCTAAACTAGGTAACCTGTCACCATTGCATCTAACAAACATGATTGTCTCAAGTATGTACAAACTGTAAATTGTTAGTATTCCCAAACTTGAAAAAAATTCTTTTACCGAATCCCTATTTTTCAAATTCAAAATTATTCTCAATGCTTTTTTTGTAATTTTAAAATACTTGATAAATTTTTGTTACTGGTTGGTTGCTCCATACAAAACAATGCCAAAAGAAATGTGTGAGTGTACATGCGCTTAATAAATCATTTTCAGAGTTTCTATTGTGCAATATCTGGACATAGCTGTGAGAGCATATAACCCAGAAGAAATTTTTTTATGCAGTATTGGTTTTTCCAATTTAGGTTTTCATGTTTGTTCCAATTTAGGTTTTCATCCAATACCAATCCCAAAAATTTAATTTCTTTTGACTGAGATATTTTATGATTATTCATAATGATATTTGGATTTTTTTCTATTCTGTATTGTGTGAAATGATATGATGTTTGTCTTATCAGAATTTAGTAACAAATTTTTACTTGTGAAATAATTATTAATTAAACAGAGGTCATTATTAGCTAACATTTCCACCTCGTCTACTGTTTTACCTATAACTATTAAGTTGGAATCATCTGCAGGGACACATTTTACTCTGATTCGCAGGTAGAATGGAAGGTAAACCTTTCATGTAACAGAGGAAAAGAATAGGTCCTAAAATTGATCCTTGTGGCACTCCATGGCTCAATGTCAATAGCGAAGATTTTGTGTGAGCAATTTTATTTTGTTTTGTTACATACCTTAATTTTACAAACTACTGTCTTTTAGAAACATAAGATTCAAACCAATTTAATTTAACACCCACAATTCCAAGGTTTTTTAAGGATTTTAGTAAGATTTTATGTGATACGCTATCAAATGCTCTAGTAAGATCCATGAAAATACCAGTAGCACTATCTCCCCTATCAATAGCATCAACTACGGTTTCAACAAAGTCAATACCTGCAGTTATTACAGACCTACCTACCCTAAACCCGTGTTGTTCATTGTCAAAAAGGTTATTCTTTTCAAGGAAATTAGCTAACTGTAAGTACATAACACGTTCAGAAATTTTAGATATGGCTGGCAGAATAGACAAAGGGCGATAATTTGCGGGATCTGTTTTAATTCCTTTTTTATGAACTGTTACAATTTTTGATGTTTTTAGTTTATCGGGGAATATTCCGGAAATAAGAGAAGAATTAATGACATGAACTAATGGCTTCAACAAAATAATTTGGGCTTGTTTCAAAACTGGCATTGGTATTCCATCAAAACCGACTGAGTATTTATTATGTAGTGAAGAAATAATTTTTATCAGGTCATCTTCAGTTACTGGTTTAGTATGAAATTTTTTGCTATAGCTATTATCCTCAGTTCTTAAAGTTTCACAGTTTGGTGACAGGTTAGGTAATACTAAATTATCAACAGCATTAACAAAGTAGTTATTAAACAATTCACATACAGTTTCTGGTTTAACATATTCAATACCATTACAAACTAAAGAAAAAGAACAATCATTCTTAATCTCCTTATTAATTACTTTCCAGGTACATTTACTAATATTATCAGATTTTTTTATAGATTTCTCAATAAAATCTCTTTTTGTTGAACACATTTTCTTATTATGACATTTTTTCTTCTGTTTCAATACTTTTTTAAGCACTTTACTTTTTAGTCCAGTCAAAAAACTTGAAAAAATGGCCCAACCTGGAAAAAATTCCATTAATTTTGAAACTTTGCACATTTATTAAGAAGTACCTAAGGATGAAAATACCAAAAGTCCTGGAAAATATGTGGCGAGCTCTGGTGGCAATTGACAGGGTACTTTTTTTGGTTTTTCGTAAAAATCTTGAGAACCGTCGGTCGGAGGTGAGAACTTTAAACGTACATAATAAAGCTTATTAAATTTGCTATAAAATGATGTGGTACATTTTCTTTGTACTCCTAATGGTTACCGAGTTATAGGGCGCCAAAAATAAGGATCTTTTCACGATTTTCCCCTCAAAATGAGCAAAATTTTGTTTTTTTAGTTTTTAACGTATGAAAATAAAAATTATCTAATTTTTGTGGGCACCATTGAATTTAGCTTAAAAAACCAAACAATTTAGTATCCTGAATTATCTCTTTATGTCCTTTGGTAACCGAGATAATGGAGGCGGTAAACACCTCTTACATTGTACCTATGTTATCCTTATGGGAAATAAAAAAAGTTCTATATCTAGCTTATTTCTCAACATATCTCAGTATAACTTGATTTGTGGCTTGATATAGTTGAGATATATCGTATTAGGGCCTATAATCCTCAGTTTTCACATTTACGTGTCAGCAAACCTGCATACTCACCTGCATAAGAATAATACGAACAGTGGAGTATGCAGGTTTGCTGACACGTAAATGTGAAAATTGGGGATTATAGGCCCTAGTCAGCGAGCACAGAATAGAAATAGAGGGGCTACACGTATTCAACCAACATTACGGACATTGTAGTCTTGTTCCCCCACTCCTTATGCGGACAACTCGCGCTAAATGAGACAAACAGCGTTAGAAAACCTTTTTCAAATACACGATGATTAGAGGTACTTAGAGTGGTCCTAAAATTACCAAACTTGGAACATATCATGTTTATTAGTGCTACTCACCGATAGTAAGGTTAAAAATTTAGTATATATTATATTTTGCTTTTATTAATCAAAAATACCTAAAGAAATTATTAAATTTATTGTGAAAACATGAAAAAGTTAGTCTGTGAGGAAATTTTTTATTTTTTGGTCAGGAAAGTTTCGTCTGCAGCAAAGTTTGAGAGCATGAGTTGAACCTAGACATATATTTTTTGGAAAATTCTACCATCATTGGTAACGGAGAAAAGTTAGGTTGAAGAGGATATAAAATCTGTCCTGCACGCGGGTCGGGAGCTAGGCGCTGCCACTGCGTCCACGTTGCGTCTCACTGCTGGCACATGAGTGAGTGGCACATTAATGAAAATAAATCATGAAACTTAACGTTTTCAGTATATGATTTTTATTCTTACTTTTTTCTACTCTGGTAACAATAATAATAGTAATGAATGATTTAGGGTACAAGAAAATAAGCAGGCTTTTGTTTTAAGTTTTAATTCTGACAAGTAAATAGCCTTAATTACACATCTAACACGTATTTATCTGCCTACTGACCTAAAAAGGTAACAACTTTAGTCAGGTGGTTCCTAACACGATTGGTGTGAAGTTTATCATTGTATTGTTTACTGAAATGGTATAGTCTTATGTTCAAATACTTATTGATTTTAACAGTAGGATTAAATGGTTTTGCTCAAACTCTTGTTCGTTGCAATGGTCCGTGTTAAATAATGTGAGGCCAATACAGTGGTTTAAAACTTTTGAAATTAGTACTTCAATAGCATTCTTTGTTGTTATTTTGTTAGAATTTAAAAAGTTTTTGACAATGGCTTCACCATACTAATATTTTTCCTTTCCTGTGATAAGTTACTCCTTCTATTTTCCCCCGGTTATTACAACCGTAAGCCACGCAATGTTGAGGCATGCTTTCATACAAGTGAATGCTCCAGCTGAATGTAAACAACTGAACAGACAGCTGCTGATAGCAGAGATATCCGCGGCGGTGGCCCCTGGCAGCGCACAAGACGCTCGGGACTGGGGTGACTCACCGTTCCCCCCACTCCTCATGCGGACACGGGCGCTGCTAACTTGACTACACCGCCGCGCTCGGCTGGCCCCTCTATTTCTATTCTGTGCTCGCTGGCCCTAGTATGATATATCTCAACTATATCAAGCCACGAATCAAGTTTGACTATGATATGTTGTGAAATAAGCGAGATATAGAACTTTTTTATTTCCCATAAGGATAACATAGGTACAATGTAAGAGGTGTTTACCGCCTCCATTATCTCGGTGACCAACGGACATAAAGCAATGATTCAGGATACTAAATTGATTGGTTTTTAAGCTGAATTTAATGGTACCCACCAAAATTAGATAATTTTTATTTTCATCCGTTAAAAACTAAATACCCCCGTTGCAGCAGACCTGCATACTCAGCGAATTTCAAATGCAAAACAACATATTTCAATCAAACATAGCAAGATTTGACATGTTTTGGTAAGCTCCATAAGAATAACATGGGGAATGAGTATGCAGGTTTGCTGCTACAGGTATATTAAATCTGGGTGGTTTTAATTCAATATTTAGTAGATCTGAACTAGAAGAAGCTATTTACCAAGTTTTAATAAGGTATGTTGAGAAATATCTGAGATATAGAATTTTACTTATTTCCCATAAGGTTAACATTGGGACAACGTACTGTGTTTACCACTTTCAATATCTCGCTAACCAATGGACTTAGAGCAGTGATTCAAGATACTAAATTGTTTGTTTTTTTGAGCTGAATTCAATGGTGCCCACAAAAATTCGATCAATTTTATTTTTCTATTTAAAAAAATCAAAAAACCCATTTTGGGGGGGGTTTATTCCCCTTTACCCCCCCTTCCGGTGGTCCGATCTGGCTGGTTCACGAACTCGTCCAATTGATTACCACTTTACACGTCCGTACCAAATTTCATAAAGATCGGACCACTTTTGCGGCCGCTATCGTGCTTACAGACACATATATAGATATATATATATGGATATATATATATATATATATATTTATATAAATTCGAACGAATAGTGTTTTTTGCTTCTGGGGGCCCCAAAACGAAAAGTTATAGTGGTCCCGAGCTTAGGTCTTACCATGAGACCTACGGTAATAGCTTCTTCCCTAAAGGGGAAATTCGTTAAAAAACAAAATTTTGCTCATTTTTAGGGGAAAATTGTGAATATATCCTTATTTTTGGCGCCCTATAACTCGGTAACCGTTTGGAGTGCAAAGAAAATGTACCACATCATTTTGTAGCAAATTTAATAAGCTTTATTTTGTACATTTAAAGTTCTTACCTCCGACCAATAATCCTCGAGATTTTTATGAAAAACCAAAAAAAGTACCCTGTTTCCATCAATTGCCACTAGAGCTGGTCACATATTTTCCAGGACTTTTGGTATTTTCATCCTTAGGTACTTCTAAATAAGTGTGCTAAGTTTCAAAATTAACGGAATTTTTTCCAGGTCAAACCCTGTTTTGACTGGACTATTTTGTTAGTCTAACTGTATTACTTAAGCTTAAAATTTCATTCTTTTCCTTAATCAAATCTGAAGTTATCCACTTTTTACTTGTCAAGTTTACTCTACTTTTAACTACGGGGAAACATGTGTCAAAATAATACATTAATATACAGTGGAACCTTGATAATTGGAACTTGCATAATTCAAAATATTCTTTAATTTGAATACTTTTTCTTGGTCCCTGGCATTTTGTATCTAAACAATGCTAAAAAATTACCGCTAATTTGAATTTAATTTTGGGTAATTCGAATTTTTAAGTTCCAAATTATGGTACATCAATTTCATTCCACGACTGGAAATAGTTAAAAATTCATTGGAAAATACGTTTTACTACGACGTTCATTAAAAAATTAACGCCAGACCTATGGCGTGTCAGGTTATGGTCAAATGACTCATCTCTTCCACCTCCCAGGCTTCCCACCCTGCCCCAACATCACTTGTAACTTGACACCAATAATGTAAACTAAACAGTACAGAACGCTGACTGGGTTCGGAAAAGGGTTGCGCTCGCCGTGACAGCGCCACTAGTCTTTTCGCGCTTAATTCTGTGTAGAACGGCTCCCGGCAGAGGAGCCATGCGCCAGACCTGATGCGCAATTTTCTATGTCGACACAAAGGCTACTCAACACTGCGACCCCCTTCCCTCCCCCCACCAGCCAAACTAACTTCCGAATTCCAGTGCAGCATTCCTTTGTTTTGGATCGTCCTTCAAACAAAG
This sequence comes from Flexamia atlantica, assembly GCA_035578135.1. Classification (NCBI taxonomy): domain Eukaryota; kingdom Metazoa; phylum Arthropoda; class Insecta; order Hemiptera; family Cicadellidae; genus Flexamia; species Flexamia atlantica. Next base: position 16,565,248 of record JAQJVK010000017.1, on the reverse strand, counting down.
TGTTTTTTTTAATATTTGTGCAGTGTCTTGTTTTTAAGTGTTAAAATGTTTTTACGTAACATTAAATAAGTGGAGTATTGTAGTTGAAGATGGCGAAAGCCGAAACGCGCGTCCTACAGTGTTTAGATGAGTGCGTGCAGACGAAGAGTTTCGGTGATAGTGTTATCTACGATTAAATAAGTAAAGTGACCATGTCGACAAAATCTCGGACCTATAAAACACTCACTTTAGCGGAAAGTCAATGAGCGTGCAATTGTCAATGTTACACGAAGTTAAGTTGGTAGCCTGTATCAAGTTCAGAAGTAGCAGAACGTACTGTATTTTTTCTAGCAGAAATGTTTCTTTGTATTATCGTACGTCGCGTCGTACGTAGTTTATACTTTAGGGTAGTTATTTCTGTTTTATGATTACTGATTTTGAACCCTTGTAATTAGCGTTTGTTGATGAATTTATTCTTTTAGAGTGTCAATTTCATAAAGAGGTTAAATTCACAATGTGAGGTTTTAATGTTTTCGCTTCATTCTTTAGAACTTCTTTAATTTGAATTTATGGATAATTCGAAGTTTTTAGCTGGTCCCTTGAGGTTCGAATTATCCAGGTTCCACTGTATTATGAAAAACATCATATTTAGCCTCCACATTAGCATTGTATACATCTAACCAGTTTTCATTGCCCAACATATTTTTAAAAGTGATTATATTTTCTATAGTGAATTTACGAGAAGTTTGTGTTATACATTTATTATTCAAAGCTTTCTTTTTATCTGAAAAATTGATCTGCAAATGCTGTGCATCATGGTCACTTAATTCAGTTATTAATCCTTCTATTGATAATATGGTATTAGGCAAATTAGTTGTCATGTTATCTATAGCACTTTCGGATTCTAATGTGACTCTGGTTGGGAAATTTACCAGGTACTTCATGTTATGCTGAGTTAAAATATTAGAAAAGGTTAGATAATTTCTTTTATAAGTTTTTAAAACATCTATGTTGATGTCACCCACTAGTAATACATTTTTATACTTAGTATTCAACAATCTTAACGCTTTGTTCTTTCTTTGATTCTTTGTTTTTTTTTAAAAAAAGAGGGTGGCGGCCTCTTTTTTAGCGAATTTCCCCTATAGGGAAGAAGCTATTACCGTAGGTCTCATGGTAAGACCTAAGCGCGGGGCCATCATAACTTTTCGTTTTGGTGCCCCCAGATACCAAAAACACCATTCGTTCAAATTGGTATATATATATATATATACAGGGTGTCCAGCGAATACTGTGCCATTTTTACCAGGTTACTCAGCAGGTCAAAACAAACAAAAAATGTCATATGATCATATGGTCTATCTCACTTCATTTTCCGTCTGTCCGCCTGTACGTGATTTTTACATAACTGACTATAACTTTTGATCGGCTTGACGTACCGATATCAAATTTGGCAAATGTATGATGACTAACAGGACCTATATTTGTATGGAGAATCAAGTTTCTGCTTTGTACCATCCAGAAATGGTGGCCATTTTTATTTTTCAATGCTTAACAACTAAAAAACTACAGGTTTTACAAAAAAAAGACAAAAGAGAAAAAAGTTGCGAATTTAATTTCCTATTCAAAAATGTACACTTTTACTGAGTTTGTAACACAAATAACTTAAAACATTAGATTTTTCATTATTCGTGTATGTAAGTAGGGGTTTTATCTTATTTACGAAATAGTAATACAGAGTTAATCAACAATCAGCTGATTTTGAATTAAACGAACTTACAGCTGGTGCAGTAGTAAACAAATTACAGCTGATTTGCAGGTCATTGTTGCATTATTCGTCAGTACGTGCACACTGTACAACTAGTGGGTTGTTCATTGTCAACAGTGCTTAATAGCTTAATTTAATTGGTTTCAAAATGTTATTTCATTACAATAACTATTTTATTTACTATCTAATTATATTTATCTTGAGCGCCAGTTTGTTTTTTCTGTGAAATGAACCGCTTTACGTGGCGGAATACACGGAGATGAATTTTTTCTATGGATTAGGTAATGTAAATTCTAGGTTAGCGTGATCATCCACAGAAAAAATTGATCTCCATGTATTCTCTCCACGTAAAGCGGTTTATTTCACAGAAAAAACAAACTGGCGCTCAACGTACATGTAATGAAATAGTAAATAACATAACTATTGAAATAAAACAACATTTTCGAACCAATTAAATTAAGTTATTAAACACTGTTGATAATGAACAACGCACAAGATGCACAGTGCACACGTACTGACAAACAATGCAAAAATTATCTGCAAATCAGCTGTTAATTTATTTATTACTGCACCAGCTGTAAGTTTGTTGAATTCTAAATCAGCTGATTGTTGATTAGCTCTGTATTTCTATTTCGTACATAAGGTAAAACCCCTACTTACATACACGAATAATGAAAAATCTAATGTTTTAAGTTATTTGTGTTACAAACTCAGTAAAAGTGTACATTTTTGAATAGGAAATTAAATTCGCAACTTTTTTCTCTTTTGTCTTTTTTTTGTAAAACCTGTAGTTTTTTAGTTGTTAAGCATTGAAAAATAAAAATGGCCACCATTTCTGGATGGTTCAAAGCAGAAACTTGATTCTCCATACAAATATAGGTCCTGTTAGTCATCATACATTTGCCAAATTTGATATCGGTATGTCAAGCCGATCAAAAGTTATAGTCAGTTATGTAAAAATCACGTACAGGCGGACAGACGGAAAACGAAGCGAGATAGACCATATGTTCAAATGACATTTTTTGTTTGTTTTGACCTACTGAGTAACCTGGTAGAGTTTGGCACTGCAATCGCTGGACACCCTGTATATGTGTCTGTAAGCACGATAGCGCTCGCAAAAATGGTCTGATCGGAATGAAATTTGGCATAGGCGTGCAAAGTAGCAATTATTCGGATGAGTTCGAAAACCAGCCCGATCGGACCACTGGAAGGGGGAGTAAAGGGGGATAAACCCCCCAAAAATGGGTTTTTTGGGGTTTTCACATATAAAAATCAAAATAATCCAATTTTAATTAGACCATTGAATTCAGCTCGAAAAAACAAACAATTTAGTATTTCGAATCATTGCTCTATGTCCATTGGTTACCGAGATATTCTAAGTGGTAAACACAGTACGTTGTCCCAATGTTAACCTTATGGGAAATAAGTAAAATACTATATCTCGCTTATTTCTCAAAATATCTTAATAAAACTTGGTTTGTGGCTTCATCTAGATAAGATCTAATGTATTTTAGTCTAAAACCCCCGAAATTTCCATTTTTGTGGCAGCAAACCTGTATACTCATTCCCCATGTTATCCTTATAGGAAATAAAAAATTCTATATCTTCCTTATTTTTTGACAAATCTTGATAAAAGTTGCTATATGGTTTCTCCTAGTTCAGATCTACGAAATATTGAATGAAAACCACCCAGTTTAACGGACCTGTTGCAGCAAACCTGCACACTCATTCTCCATGTTATTCTTATGGAGCTTACAAAAACATGTTAAGTCTCACTATCTTGGATTGAAATATGTTCTTATGCCTTTGAAATTCGCTGAGTATGCAGGTCTGCTGCAACGGGTTTTTTTTACCTAGCCTTTGCCCCCCCCCCCCCCACATGGGCCTCAGAGGCCTGTGCGTGGAAGTTATTAAGCAAACCCAAGGAGTGAGCTGGTACAGTACAAGGATGAACAGTACTGCTAAAAGTATGCGGCATCATCGGGACTTGATCCTGCGACGCTGCCGCCACCGACTCAGTAAACGCTACATCTAGTTTGTTTAAAAAGAGATCATCATACCTTGTACCTGGAGTTCTGTATAAACCAATCAAAACAAAACAGAATTTATAAGCTCTGCAGGCAACGCTTCAACATTCAAACTCTTTTTCTGTACATAAATTATTAATTTCAGGGATAAATTAATGATTTCTTTTACTTGTAATGGTCCTGCCAAATGACTTAAAATCATAACTCCTCCACCTCCGCTTGACTGGCGACAATAACTAGTTATGACAGAGTAATCATTTAATGTGACAAATTTCAATTCATCATTTTTTAATTTGTGCTCACTCAGCACAATTAAATCTGGTTTCACCTCAGCAAGCACAATTTCCAATGCTAATTTTTTAGATACGAAATGTTGTATATTTTGATGAAATATCTTAATAGTATATTGTTTATTATTGTATGAATTTTTATTGTTTTTTGGTGGAGTGGAGAAGTTATTTACATTGTTTAAATCAGTGGTGGCCAATGATTTAGATTTCCTAAAAAAAATGAATTATCTATCCTAGGGCTATATGAGATTACATCTGACTCCTCATTCACCAAATCACTCTTACTCGCCGCACCTTCATATTCACTAACCACTTCACTACTCTTGGCTGGGCTCTGGGTTGTTGTCGTCATCGGTTGTAGCAGGCACCGAGGTGGGAGTGTGGGTGGGCATTGTTGTCTAGCTGGGTCCAGAGGCGTCAGGTTCCCTGGTGTACCCGTTCCATCAGATATTACTGGATCTGTAGCAGTAGACAATGCTGAGAGGTTCAGAGAATGAACAGGCGAAGTTTGTTGCAAACTTTGATCTTTAGTTATCTTACGGAGGCGTTTCACAAAGTATCGGTAATCCATACCGTTCCATAGTATTCGTTTGGATTTTTGATAGAAAGTTACTATTTCAATTGTAGCTCGTGTTTCCTTTTGAAATTTATATAGGTTTTCAATAAAATGATTGATTGTGATTTGGTCCCTAACGCAACCCATAGCCGAGCAAACTAATTTTTTAAATCCTTTTGTTTTAAAATCCTGAGTTAAATGTGAAAAAGCAGAATCATAGTCCAATAGTGTAGGTTTGCCTTTATAAATTGGTTTAGTGATAAGACTGTAAATGCTAGCCCCTTCCTGTGTCCTCTGATACGCCAGTAATTAATTAAATATTATTAAGGCAGTCCTCGACTCGAGGTCTTCCAAAAGCTTTCCTAAAAGTTACAGCCACACCAGCGCTCATGTTTCTTGGACAGCTGAGGTCTGCTGAGATGGTGTGAGCAAACGCAACCTCCTTATCACTTTTGTATTTGCTTATCACCTCATTCATATCCAATTCCAATACACTGACACAAATATTTGAGTGAATTGCAGTGGGATTTGCTTCCTTAAGGCTAGATGTGGATGTGGACTCCTGGTGCTGAGTGGATGAGTGCGTTAAGTCCACTGTTGATGATATGGCTCTTGTAATGTTCTTTTGTATGGCTTTTTGTTTGTTAAGGGAGCAAGAATCCTCCTTTGAACAAGGAATTCTTGAGTTGTTATCACCCTTAGTTTTTCCCATCTGTGGTTTTTTTATCCAAGATTGTAAACATTTACCAATAACAAATTTACCCTTTTTGTTTAAATGCATCCCACTTTTGGCAAAATGGAGGCTTGTGGTTAAGTATATGACTAAACATAATAAACTTAACATTGTACTGTATGGACCAGTACCAGAGGCGTGAGTTGCAGTTTCCAATTTCACACAACTTGTCATCGTTCTTAGCTTGATTGTAGACATTGTAGACATAAGGCAGCTCAGTTAGTATAAGTTCTGCACCATAAGTCTTAATGGATGTACATAGCTTTGTCAAAGCTTGATTGAAACGATGGGAATTGGTGTCATTGGTCCCGCCAATTAAAATAACCAAGTAATTCTGATTCAGATTTTTGGCCCACTCTAACAGCTGTTCAACCAAAAAAATCATGTGAGCTCCAGGGTAACAAAATGTGGTAACGGTATATTCAGGGAAAATAGGCGTCAATATAGAGGTCATGTCATAAGCATGGCTGTCTCCCACCACATACAGTTTTGGTTTATTAGGGCTGACTTGAACAGAGAATTGATCTTCGCTGTCTTTTTTTGTCACTGTATTATTATTCTTACATTTTCCGTTTCCATGGTTGTTAGATGTTTGTGTAGTGTCGCTTTTTGTATTATCTAAACATTCCAATGTCTGTAGCACAATGTATCTGTTGTGCTGTTTTAGAGAACTGTTATCTGGCATGCTTATTTCTTTTGTCTCTTTTTCCCCCTTTTTAATTTTTTTAACAGTGGACCACTCTTCATTTTTTGTTGTTTTGGCAATGTCATGGGTTTGGCCAGTGTTGATTTTACTGCCTACATTCCCAATGTTATTATCTTGTACCTGGGGGGTAAAGATAGTTTCTAGTTTAATTATTTTGAGTTCATTTTAATGGAGGACCAGCCGAAGAAAGTACTCGGCAGAGAAATGTTATTGAGCCTAAAAGGGTAGTTCACAGAGATAAAACTTGATATTAAAATTGACTTTAAAAACGAGTGGTAACAGTACCTTGTGTTTAATCCACTCGGGTAGAGAATTTGTCCATCGGTGCAGCCCACAGGAAGTGTCGGTGCGCGGCGTCGGCCCGGGAGGGAAATGAAGTCTCTCGCGATCTGGAGCTCTTGATGAACGAAAATCGAGCGACTGTTTGTTTCAATCACTTGTATCTTGATGCCACGAACGCGGATGCACGATTGAAGCAGACGATTTCGCAGTCTCTATCAATCTTGCCGCGATTTCCGCACAATGAAGTTCTAGAAGAGGAGCTGTTGATACACTGAACTGGCTTTAAAATTATTAAATAAAAACACTTAAAAAGGGGGTATGCAAATGAAAGAACTTTTACATATTGACTGAGAGAAAACTGAGAGAAAAATTAGGTCATTGAGACCGAGAAAATAGAGAATGCGATTGACGCAGAGTTTATAGCAAGACCGCCCGATTCAACTGAACGTTCAAAAGTTCGCTGAGGCTCAACGTGATTTTGGACGAGTCCATTTGCATCCAATCAAATGCCGAGTTGCATCGTATGATATTTTGAGGGGTAAGAGGGGAACGATCAGGCGATTTTGAAAGACAAGGATAGGACATAGGGACGCTTATAGCTCTCTCTCGCTCTTTCTTTCTGGGTTGACAACAGTATTTAAATTTCTATTTACTGGAGGATATCGAGAACGGAACCCTATTTGATTGACTTTTAATTAATTATTAGATTATTTATTTACAATTTTAAAACTAAACATACCGCCTGCCTTGAAGCATTACAGGCTTCAAACAAACAAACATGAATAAAAAATAACAAAACTCAAACGTCTTAACACTAATTAGGGGGCAGTTTGTGTCTTTCAGTTCAGGGGTAGGGGGAACACCTTGACAACAGGTCGAGTAAGGTGTCCAGAGTAAGTCTTTAAGTCCACTACACGGACAATGCCATCCTTCCCTGGGTGGAGCGCTGTTACTCGGGCTAGTGGCCAATTCAGAGGTGAAGATGGGGTGTGAACTAGCATAAGGTCGCCTACTTGGAGGTTTGTTGGTGTTTGTGTCCATTTGGAGCGCTGTTGGAGGGTGTGTATATATTCCAAGCTCCATCGTTGCCATATTCTTTGATTGAACGCTTGCACTATTTGCCAGTGTTTCAGGCGGTTAGAAGGCACATCACAGACATTAGGTTCTGGAACGGATGCCAGGGGAGCTCCAATCAAAAAATGCCCAGGGGTCAAAGCGGCCAGATCAGCTGGGTCGCTCGACAAAGGAGTTAGAGGCCTGGAATTGAGCATGGCCTCCACTTGGGTGGATAATGTGATAAACTCAGGAAGTGTTAAAACGGTGTCACCCGTAACACGTCTCAAATGGTGTTTGGCGCTCTTCACTGCGCTTTCCCATAATCCACCTTGATGGGGAGAGGCGGGAGGATTAAAATGGAAATTTATTCCTCGATGGACAGAGAATTGCTGGATTGAATCTCGTGCAGAGAGAGAGTTCACATGTGAGTGAATTAGGCGTCGCAAAGTAGCGTCAGCGCCTACGAAGTTAGTGCCGCAATCGCTATAAATGTCTGAACAAAGGCCGCGGCGGGAGACAAAGCGTGTCAATGCGGCTAAAAACCCATCAGTAGTTAGGTCTGTGACCACCTCGAGATGTACAGCTTTGGTGACGATACATACAAAAATACAGAGGTACACCTTCACATGTTTAACAAAGCGGAGATTGAAGACCTTGATTGTGAATGGGCCACAGTAGTCAATGCCCATGGAGAGAAATGGTCGAGCTGGAGTAATCCGTTAGGGAGGAAGATCGCCCATCAGGGGGGGTCTGTTGCGTAGTTTGTTCTTGAAACATGTGACACATTTGAAAATATGCGAGCGTATAACACTACGCGCGCACAGAATCCATACTGTTTGAGCCAGAAGAGCATGAGTGAGCTGAGGTCCAGAGTGAAGGTTTGTTTTATGACAGTCGTCTATAATTAGGTCTACAACATGATGTTTCTTGGGCAGCAACACTGGATGGCGGACATCAGGCGGAAGTGAAGAGCGGTTGAGGCGGCCTCCTACTCGAAGCAGCCCATCACCATCTAGGAACGGCCTTAGACGTTGAAGTCGAGTTGAGCAGTCTCGCTGATTTTGGAGAGACGAAATTTCCTCTGAAAACGCAGTTTGCTGAACCAGGCTGAAGATCCGGAGACGAGCCTTAGTGATCTCTGAGGGGGTGAGAGGACCCTTGAACTGTGCTTTTCCACGGCAGTTGTGACAAATCGAAGGATGAGAGCTGTGATGCGCTGGAGTTCCACGACAAGAATTTCGACAATAGGTCCCATTCTTGGTGCTGGACGGTAGTGAGGATGGCCAAGGGTGTCTTCTTTGTCTCATCCGATGAAGAGAGATCCACTGGGACGAACGATGGAGACGGCCAGTCGCAGTGGGGAAACTTGAGCCATGGCGGGCCTGTCCACCAGAGAGAATGGTCTACAAGGTTAGAAGCAAGTATGCCTCTTGACGCACAGTCTGCTGGATTGTCAGCACTAGCGATGTGACGCCATGAGTCGAGAGGAATTAGCTCTTGGGTCTGAGATACCCGGTTAGCTACATAGGTTTTTAGCCTGTATGGCGGGGTGCGTAGCCAGGTCAAAACTATGGAGGAATCACACCATAGGTGGATGTCTTGATTTGTCAATTTAGTTTTGAAGAGTTGAAGACAGTGTGCAACTAGTCGGGCGAGCAGATGAGCTGCGCATAGTTCGAGTCGAGGGAGTGTTACTTTCTTAAGGGGAGCAACACGAGTTTTGGCGATTATGGGGCGCACTATGACTTCGCCATTGTTAAGCTGACAGCGCGAGTATACTATTGCAGCGTACCCTGCTTCTGGAGCATCCGAGAAGCCGTGTATTTCAATGACATTGCAAAGAGGTAATTGAAGTGCTCGTGGTATGGAGACCTTTTTCAAGTATTGAGTGTCAGCTACAAAAGCGTGCCACTTATTAGCACAGTCGGTTGGCAGGGGTTCATCCCATGTCAAACCAGTGGTCCACAAATATTGCATGAAGCATTTTGCCATCATTATGCATGGCGAGAGAAAGCCACATGGATCGTAGGTCTTTGCTATCAAGCTCAAGACTGATCGCTTGGTGGGGTTTGAATCGGCTGGAAAGTTAAGACTGTATGTGAAACAGTCGGAGGTGGGTGACCAGTGAAGTCCCAGAATGGAAAACTGTGGTTGCTGAGATTGCTGTAAAAATGCGGGTGTTTCTAGATGACCTTCAGGTAATTGTTGTAGCAGTTTGGGACTATTTGATACCCATTTTCTTAGTTCAAAACCGCCGAGGTGCAGTAGATTAATTAGTTAAGTTTGCAGTTCCACTGCCTCCTCCTCCGTTGGGGCACCTGCGATGAGATCATCTACATAGCTGTGGTGTTTCAGAATTTCCGCTGCGCGGGGAAAGCGGGCACCTTCATCGTCAGCCAACTGTTGCAAAGTTTTTATGGCTAGATAAGGGCTACAATTTAAACCCAGGGTTCCCACTCAACCGTGAAACCTTAAAAACCGTGAATAAGCCGTGAATTTGACAAACCATGAAAAAACCTGGAAAGAGCCGTGAATTTCGTCATCAGACCTTTAAAATCAGCCAATTTTAAAATAGCCAATATTTTTATTAAATTATAGAGAAATATTTGTATCAATTTATTAGAGACATTAAAAATGATTCACAGTCCCTAGACGAAGACAACAATTGTGTACTTTAAGACGTAGATTGTACAGGGCTAGACGATAGGGCCTGCTAAACTGAGATTGAGATTCCACTGTGGCTGTGGAAGGAGGGGTGGAGACTGGGGAGGTAATGGCGGAACACGATCGGTTGCCTTGGAGGGGGGAGGGAAGGATGGAAGATGGAAAGGTGAAGAGAGAGAAGACTAGATAGCTGAAGACGCACGCTCATTGGTTTACGTTTGCGCGGCAAATAAATACGTGAATTTCTTGCTTCCTTAATTTGTTTTCTTATTCTTTACATTCCTTCTATTGTACGATTCATCGGTTTTCAACTACCGATTAATGCATCGATGTCTTCTCCACTGCTTGTTTCTAATCATTTCTGTTTTTTGTATCATCGTTCAAGATGTTTGTGACAATAAATAAACTATTTAAAAATGACGCCAGAACGAACGTCTTTGTTGCGTATTTTGTTTTGTATATGCGAAAATCCAAACGACTTGTCCTACAACAACATTTGACGGCTAATATTTTTGTCTAATTTTTAGTTTAAATCGATTGAGTCAAAAATGAAATTTTTATCTCTTGCCGTTCAAGAGAAATTCTATGATCAAACTATAGACTGGTGTATATTTTGTCGTTCTCCAAGGTCAACTAAATATAGCAGAAACTCCGAATTCCATCTAATTGGAGATAGGATTTTTTCACCTGTCAACCTCCTTTCCTTATCACTCAGGATTATTTTTGTGTACGTTTTTCGTGGGAAGGACACGCTCTTCCGGTTTAACGTGACCAAAAATAGATCACAAAAATTGTCTTCTCGATAAGACTTCTCGTATCATAAGCTCGGCTAGGAATTCAACCTTATTCAAAGCTGTTTAGTGTTTGTACGACTATTTCATTGCGTCAAAAGGAGCAACGGTCCTTTTAAGTTGTTATACGAGGATACGATATTAAGCAGTAAGCATACGATAATTTTGAGTCGGCAAGGGGGCGGCTGGTTGTCTGACTGAGACGTACAGTGAAGATCGCTTCGAAGTTTGACATCGCGATCGCGACCATCCTTGTTCGTCTCGTTATAATATTGCGTAAACGCCGTAAGTCAGAAGCTTGGCGCGAATCATTTATTGTTGAACATTTTTAAGTTTCGGGTTTCTTTCGGGGTAGTGTGTCGGGTATCGTCAACCCGATTTCTTTCGGGTAGTAGGTACCCGCCCGACCCGACGTGTAATAAAAACCCGCCGAATTAAGCCTGAGACGTGTCGAACCCGCCCGACCACTCGGATTCACGTAATTACCCGAAGCTACCCGAATTTTCGGGTACCCGCAGACCTCTACTTACCACTCACTACCCATTGCTCTGTTTGAAAGGCAACAAGGTCCTAACTTCGGCCGCTGGAAAACATGCCTGCAGGCGACCAACGTTGTGCCATTAACTAACATTTACGGTAGGACAACGATTTATCCGGAGGCGTATTAACCAGGCGGCGCGCCTAACTGGTGTCCAAAACTGGCAACAAGAATTATTTTCAATCACTTTTTACTTTCAACTTTCGCAAAAAACTATTTTACAAAAAAATGTAATTGAAGTGTATTTACTAACTTGCAATTAATTTTTAAACAAACACGACATTATTTTAATACGTGTTATATAGATCATATTTTGAGTTTTTGATGATTAGAGAGTTGATAATCACGAACTTCAACTCGGTCAAGACGCAATAAATGAACGATCGAATATTCATCTATAGGTTGGCAATATACGCAAGCGCAGACTATCATATTGTCTTTCATTACACGGCTGTTTGTTATCTTAAAACGCAGTGCGTGGTTGGCTCGTTGCTATGACGACACACGGTTGTCATGGCAACATACAGTGCGACAGTGCGCACTGGACTCTGCGCATTGTGTGGGCGGATAGAAAGCAGAAAGACAGGAAGGAAGAGAGGATGGCGTTAAAAATTAAAAAATATTTAAGTTGCGTACGTGTTCCGCAATCGCCGGTACAATGTTTTCTGTTTTCTTAAGTAATCAATAATGTTACAATCACATCGTATTTTGTGAAATAGTTGTAATTTATTTAACTGCATTGTATTTAAAATTATTTTTCTGTCAAGTATAGTTTGTTTACCTAAAATATTACACAGTTTTAATTCTATTGTTACAGAAATTATTACTCCTCCGTTGTGCTGGCGCCGCCGCCGCCGGCGCTATGCGTCTGCCGAGTTTTCCCTCGCAACCCCCCCCCCCCACCCTGTTATTCTCTGTGAAACTGTGCGGGCGGCAAAATGTTTTCCTATATTTAGACCGTAAATTTCGTAATTTTCGGACCTTAAAAACCGTGAAAGAGCCGTGAATTTTAAAATTCAGTTTGAGTGGGAACCCTTTAAACCGTAAGTCACGGTAGTCAAGCGATATTCTGAGACAGGGGAATTTGGGACATCACGCCACAATATCAGTTGAAACCTTTGATCATCCGGGTGTACTTTTATCTGTCGATACATTTGTCGGATGTCACAAGAAAAAACTACGGTTTGCAGGCGAAAATGCAGAAGTATGTCACAAATATTATTTTGCAACTTAGGCCCGGTGAGTAGGATGTCATTTAAGGAGAGGCCGGAGCTGGTCTTGGAGCTAGCGTCGAACACGACGCGGAGTTTGGTTGTGCTACTCTGAGCTTTAAGGATCCCATGGCGGGGCAAGAAGTAATGTGGAGAGGTCAAGTCGTCACTTGAGCATTTTTCCATATGCCCGAGATCATAATATTCTGACATAAAGTCTGAATAGAGAGCGCGAAATTCCGCATTAGTGGGCTGAGCAATTTTTCTTTCAAGTGATTGAAATCATTGTTCCGCCATGGGCTTGGACACTCCAAGTCTCGAAGGATCAGTGGCAAAAGGGAGGCGTACTACATAGCGACCTTGACGATCACGAGAGTGAGTAGTTTCGAAAAGCTTGTCACATTGAAGTTCTTCTGCAGCTTTTTTACTGCAGGGAGGGAGCTCCTCCTGCGCCCTAAAGCGCTGCAAGGAGGAATGCAGGTCCATGTCTGAAGTGGAGAGGAGGGAAACAGCAATATTAGAGACTTTGGGACCGACTGAATTACAGGGAGCTGTTCCCACTATGACATAGCCAAAGATAGTGCCAAGAGCGTAAGGCAAATTTGGACCCAGAGAGTGTCGTTCATTAGTAAGAACTCGAGGGAACAATGAGCTTCCGATCAGGATATCAATAGGACCCGGTTTGTGGAACGTTGGATCAGCAAGAACAAAGGGTTTGACCTTTTCGATTACTTCCGGGTGAAGTTCCATCCGAGGCAAGTCCAGAGAAATTTTTCCCAAAATATGGAAAGAGTGTTGTTTGGCAATTAAGTCGCCAGAAAGTGACTCAATATCGAGATTTAGTGAGCCTCTCGTATGAGTTAGGGTTGGAGCTAACCCCGTAACAGCGAGGTTAGTAGGATGCCTTTGAGTTCCCAAAAGTTGAGCGGCTCGTTCAGAAATAAAGTCCGACATACTACCGGAGTCTAACAATGCTCTGAAGACATAAGAATGGCCATTGACGGCAGTGAGTTTGACTAGCACAGTGCTGAGGAGAACGGTACTTGTCTGGTTAACAGTTTTACTTTGAGCAGAGCATGTCAAAGAGGTATTGGCGCTTTGCGCAGGCATTACATCAGGCGCGGTTGTGGTTTCACTCGGAGCTGATGAATTTTCTTTACCTTTGTTAAAATGTAAGAGTGAATGATGCTTTTGGTTACAGGTCACACAAGAAGCCTTAGACTGACAGTCCTTTTTATGATGAGTGCCTAGACACGAAATACATCTCTGATTTTCTTTAACGATTTTATATCGATCGTTGGTAGATTTATTTTTGAACAGCTGACATTGATAAATTTTATGACCAGGCTTGTGGCAACAAAAACAAGTCACATCCTTTGATTGAGTAGATTTAGCAGTGGTGGACACCATGGATACATCTCTAGGAGAGAAGTGAACCCTTTTGTCAGTTTTAGGTTTCGTAGAATTAGAGTAGGAAGGTTTGGAATCCGAATGAGAGTGTAGATTTGCATCTTCAATTTTTGAACATTCAAGATTGAGAAATTTAATTATTTCAGAAACTTTAGGTAAAGAGTGTGGCTCTGTATCGTCTTGATTAGATCGATATTGTTCAAGATTTTGGATCGTTTTACTGTCTAGTTTGCGCAACAGATGGGCCGTAAGTAGGGGATTGTTCTCCGTTACGTCACAACTTAAAGCTTTTAACGCTTCCGTGTGTTCGTAGAATGTAGTAACAAAGGCACGCATTTGTTTTGGTGCGTTGTGAGCGAGAGTAGGCAAATCTAAGATATGATTTAGATGAAGAGTAGTTAAGCGACGTGTATTGTGGTAACGTTCCCTCAGTAAGTTATAGGCTATCACATAGTTAGGGGCTGTTAAATTAAGAGACTTGATCAAGTTGAGAGGTTCGCCCGTCAGTACACTTAGTAAGTACTGAAATTTAGCCACGTTAGAAATAATAGCATTTTTATGCACAGTTGTGTCAAACAAGTTTATAAAGGAAACCCATTTCAGCGGAGTTCCATCGAAAGTCTGGAGATTGAGTTTAGGTAATTTAACTCCGACAGTAACTGATGTTGGAAGAAGGCTAGGAGAACCCTCGCTGACTGAGGAATGGGGTGTTGTAGGCGTGAGGTCAGGAGTAATGGCTACTTCGATAATACTAGAAATGCTGACATATAAGTCATTAATTGCGTCCACGTCCGTAGACAAAGTGGTCTCAGTAGCTTCCTCAGATTCACTTTCTAAAATGCGGTTGAAATTAGCTTCAAAATCTGCCCGTTTCTTTTTGAGCTCGGCAAAAATGGTATTAAGTTGTCTGATTTGTACAGGAGTAAGCGGTGTATCGCCAGTGGCTATTTTCTTAACAGATTCCTCGAGTTTTTTAAATCGAGATACAATGAGATCAGTCGATTTTCGGTACGTTTCATACTTAAACTCTTTAGGGGCCATTTTGATCGACAACAATTAGACAATTCAGTAAGCGAAAACAAATTAACAAAATCTAAACTAAAAGTGACATATTAAAAACATATGAGGAACAAACAATACATCTCACCTGGTGTCAGGTATAAATAAAGAGGAAAATTAGCCAGAAAAGTTTTCGGCAGATCAATAAAAAATAGCCTAAAGCGGCAAGGAAAGTTTAAATCTGAGTTGCAATAGCTTTTGAATGAGTTATATTAGCAATAATTAGCTGTACATTAGCTGTACTATAATATACAATACCTAATTAGCTAATAATGTGTTTCCAACACACAAGGCAATGTCTTAACTTTACCTAAAGCTGAGTAAACAATGTACATATAATGACAGAAAAATTATTTAAAGCAAATATATATGTATTAAAATAAACAGACTACAACGTATGTATTGAGGAACCAAATCAGAAACATAAACAATGAGATAAGTAATAATTTATGTAAAGCATTTAGGCCTATGGTAAAGAATCACCTGAACTTCACAAGTTCTTATTAATGAGAAAAAAATAATGAACGCAATAAAATTGGGTAATGTGCAATTAAAAATAACAGAGAATTACAGTACTAACATTAAACAGATTTAATTACAATACAAAGTCTAATGTTCTCATAGCAGGTTAAAGTGACAGTTGTCAATGTTGACAAACAACAGTGCGTACCAGATCAGTTTTGACATTTGATTCCAGTGGCAGTGGCCTTAATGGTACTCAGCTGATGCGTGTGAGCGAGAGAGAGATGGGAAGTGACGCATGTGACGTCAGACAACGTGCGTATTTGTATCGTCATCATGGGCGTGGCCAACGAAATTAAGATGCTCTGTGATTTGTTGATGGGCGTACACGAAATGGGCAATTAAAAAATGGCGACATGTGAGTTTTACCTGATGCTTCGAAAAACAACTTGAGTTCAAATATACAGTAAGAGAGTAAACTGTATTTTCACAAGACTGAAAAACATATCCGGCCCAAAGGACCAAACAATGGGGGGTAAAGATAGTTTCTAGTTTTTTTAATTATTTTGAGTTCATTTTAATGGAGGACCAGCCGAAGAAAGTACTCGGCAGAGAAATGTTATTGAGCCTAAAAGGGTAGTTCACAGAGATAAAACTTGATATTAAAATTGACTTTAAAAACGAGTGGTAATAGTACCTTGTGTTTAATCCACTCGGGTAGAGAATTTGTCCATCGGTGCAGCCCACAGGAAGTGTCGGCGCGCGGCGTCAGCCCGGGAGGGAAATGAAATCTCTCGCGATCTGGAGCTCTTGATGAACGAAAATCGAGCGACTGTTTGCTTCAATCACTTGTATCTTGATGCCACGAACGCGGATGCGCGATTGAAGACGATTTCGCAGTCTCTATCAATCTTGCCGCGATTTCCGCACAATGAAGTTCTAGAAGAGGAGCTGTTGATACACTGAACTGGCTTTAAAATTATTAAATAAAAACACTTAAAAAGGGGGTATGCAAATGAAAGAACTTTTACATATTGACTGAGAGAAAACTGAGAGAAAAATTAGGTCATTGAGACCGAGAAAATAGAGAATGCGATTGACGCAGAGTTTATAGCAAGACCGCCCGAATTCAACTGAACGTTCAAAAGTTCGCTGAGGCTCAACGTGATTTTGGACGAGTCCATTTGCATCCAATCAAATGCCGAGTTGCATCGTATGATATTTTGAGGGGTAAGAGGGGAACGATCAGGCGATTTTGAAAGACAAGGATAGACATAGGGACGCTTATAGCTCTCTCTCGCTCTTTCTTTCTGGGTTGACAACAGTATTTAAATTTCTATTTACTGGAGGATATCGAGAACGGAACCCTATTTGATTGACTTTTAATTAATTATTAGATTATTTATTTACAATTTTAAAACTAAACAGTACCGTCTCTGAGAATGTAGCTTTAGGTTCAGTAATACTCTGATTACCAGTGCAATGATTAACAGTGCAGTTCATACTGATGTTAATCAGTTCTTTTGTGAGAGTTCTTATCTAGTCATAGTAGTCTTGAATGCTGAAGTCTGTAAAATAATCTTTGGATTCAGCAATTGGTAACTTATTAGTAATTAGTGTGCAGATTAATTTTATATTGTGCAGCACATGTACCCCACATTCGACCCCTCTTCTCTGTCGGTAACATTTCACTTGCATAACATTAGGATTTTCTTGCATTTTAAGGCAGAGAGATACCCTTGAGGCTAGTTTTAATGCACTAATTTTGTTGAAACCATTTGCTGAGTCAAGGTGATGGAATGTATTGGTTGCCTTTTCATACCTAAGCAGTGACCAGTGTCTTCCTCCGCTTGGTTTGTCATCATTAAAACGATCATTTACTATTGAAATGATATATTCTTTGCTTGTAAGCTTTAGGCTTTCATCCACTAGCAGCAACTTGTTTTGGGTCAGTTTCAGCTTTCATCAATTGGCTCACAGTTGGGGGTAACACTATGGTATTTTCAGGGACAGTTAGTTTCTTACTAATCCACAATTGCAATTCTTCGTCTGCAAGTTTATACCATGTTGAGGACTTACGAATCAGTAAACTATTTACCTTTTCAGGTGTTTCATTAATATTTATTTCCTGTGTATTTTGTGTGTTCTCATTTTCTGTTTGAGTTGAAACCTCAAATCTGTTTGTTGCAGGAACTGTAGCATATATATCACCTGTATGTATAATCAGTTGGTGGCTTGTTAGATTGTATTAGTTGGTGGTTTGTATTTGTGGATGAGAGTGTCAAAGGTTCATACTGTACAGAACAATCTCTCATTTGGGGCTTAGCAGTATCATTAAGAATAGGTACAGGGAATATTTGTAAATTCCATGAGTCGGGTGTCGGATTCAATGGAGTGTTCAAGCACACACTGAAGCTGTTTTTCTAGAGTCGCATTTTGTTGTGTTATGTTATGTTGTGTTAGCTGTCTATTTTCTTCTTCCAGCTCTGTTAATGTTGAAGGTGTTAATTCTTGAGAATCAAAAGATAAGATGGAAGAGTGCTCCGAGGAGATAGGTGACTGAAAACCTATTTGTGGTGTGGATGACTCTAAAGAGCAGTTCTCCTTTGTTGGTAACTGAGCAGGGGACTCCTGATTTGAGGCCTTAGGAGATAACAATGACCTCATGGTGACCGGATTCTTCCTAGGCATCTCCATGTAATTTCACCACTTTTAGCCACATAATTTTGCCTGTATTTATGATTGTTGTGTATAATATTAGGTTTCCCACTCTTGGTTTGTTCTATTTGAAAATCCATTTATTTATAATAATATAATTTGTTTGTTTACAATTTACAAATATATTTAATTTATTTTTTTATTTATAAAATAATCCAAAATTTATTTTATATTCAAACACACATACAGTTGGCTATCAGTGCTCAAGTTGTCAGATAAGTCATAAACAAGGAAATATGATCACTCAATGTTTACCTTCCTTATCAGTGCCAGGCCTTATCACTAATCAGTGCCTCTAATTCAAAGCCAGGTGGTCTGTGTCCAGTTATGTCCAGTTAATTAGTTTCATGTACAATTGGGCAGTTCCTGTCTCCAACTACCGCTGTTAGTCAAGTAGTTATTTGTGGTTCATAAAATCTATATAATTAATACGCCAACACGAAATTTGTCTTATGAACTCCTCCGTCATTTCTTAACCAATTTTGATCATTGACGGCTCATTGGAAAGAGCGTGTCGCGTAGATTTGCAAACTGGCCTTACATTTTTGAAAAAGTCCCTTGGGCTCTGCCCCATTGGCTTTTAAAGTTCCCATGTTATCCTTATGAAGAACATAATTGTTTACATTTTGATCAGCTGGATAATTTAATTGCTGTTATTTTTTAATTTGTGTAAACATAACCCTCAAGACGGATCGTGTTAGCATGATTGTGTTTTAGATTTGTCGCCATTTGAATTATCGCTCTGCTAGAGTAGCGCACGATTCCGTGCGCTCGGATCCACTAGTTAATAATTATTTTTACTACATAGTGATGATTGCAGAATATAACTCTAAATAATCACAGTGGTCCAATTTGATGTAACCTTCTTGATGAAAAGTTATTTTAAACGCTATAAGAAATGAGGCAGTAAAACATGTGCTTTGGAGCAATGAGATGTGAGTTGAGTTTTAATAACTTTTTCACTTTTAAATATTATGTGTGTAGAGAAAATTTATTGTTTAAGTAATTTTCTGCATAATAATGTTCATTACACTCACAACAGTTACTGTTACAGATTGTTAGAATATATAAAAATACACTTTTGAACTGAGAGGAAAACTGTCCCTTTCAATGTAAACAAACACTTGAACTTGAACTTTCAAGTTCAAGCATAAATTCATGGCTTTTCGTAACAAACCAATTTCTTGCAATAAATAAATAACTAGGTAAATATTTAGAAAACTTAAGTTGGCTGTCAGTTATAACAATAATTACGTAAGAGTTATGGTTGTTTTTATGTAAAGCATTATTATGTTTTTTCACAAGACAGCCCCTCAATATGTAACTATAGTAACGGGCAGTGCCAGTAATACTCAAGCTGCTTAAAAACATAGCAATATTAATTACTTACTATCAGGAAACGAAAGTCGCAACTAATTATGGAACTGCAAAACTAACACGAAAAACTGTAAAACTAGGTACAGCAGAGATACTGGCTCATCAATAATCACTCAGCAACTAATGCACTGAGAAACAACAAGGAAGGAAAAATGGGAAAAAGGAGGGAATAAGGTGTCTGGAAAGTGAGGCTATTTTTACACTTCAGCAGTCAGATGTTTCCTGCCAATTTTTTGTGACTATTCACCGCCACCTCTATTTTAAAGGTGTGGAAGGAGTTAATATATTTAATTCTTAATATTTATTTATTTATAAACTGAGCATTTATTGTACTTAAAAAAATTGACAATTGCGTCAATTAACAGCACGGGTAGGGCGAGTGCGCAAACGTCTAAACCTTGAGTTGGCGCGCTCTCAGCGGTGTCTTCCGCACGCGCGGAGCCAAGGCCAGGGCAGGCCATGTGTGGTAGGAAACGGGTGCAACGATGCGGGGCCATACGATGAGAGATGAGAGCGAAGAGCGGGATAGTGGGGTGTGGGGGAGTTTGGGGGAGGGAGCGCGGCAGCGCAGTCTGGTGATCCCGAACAGAACTACGTCGGACCGCCATTGCCCGAACAGTCTGCGTTGCTGGTAAGAATGAACTATCTACTGCTGGGTATTTTTTATCTATGTTGGGACTTATCGAAGCCCTACCCACTAAACCATACACTCGTCCTGTGCGAATCTCCCCCCGGGTCAGTTTATAAAGTTTGTACTATCTCGAAGTTTCAGTCGCATTTGCAGATGGTTATTTTTGATTTATTATTAACTACAAGAATATTTTGTAAAATTAAGAACTGTAGTAATGCCTTATATTAGTGTATTTACTGTGTCGCTAGCTTGTACTCGATTTTTGTTTGTGTCGTATTATGTTATTTGTACTAACTTCCTTAAGTTTGCTCTTGTAAGTTATAATAGTTTTGTTCAAATAAAATTTTTAAAAAGTAATAGGGTTGCATGTAACCTAGATGCAAGAAGCCAGCAGAATAATGTTCCAAGAAAACATTTTTCTCATCTCTGATCTCTGTGGGAAATGTTTCAGTTGAGGATCCTAACTCTCACAAGATAGTGCTTCTGATGATGGATGTTTATAGACTAGCAGTTCAGGTAACAAATTTTTCTATTTAATCTAATACATTATAAAAAGTGGCTTTTTATAATATTTGTTTTAGTTAATTAAACCCAAAAATTAATCTGCTGGCCATTTTCCTCTGTTTAGAACCACGACACAGTAGAACTAGGCCTAGACAGGGGCCTGCAAGGCAAATACATTTTGATCTTGTGAGACAGTCAGGCTGCTCTCAAGGTTATGGACTCCAATAAGATCACTTCAAAACTAGTGTGGGAGTACTTCAACGCTCTTTGCGATCTACGAAAACAAAACGTTGTGCTTCTCGGTTGGGTACCGGGCCACGCAGGTATTGGGGGCAACAAGAATGAAGACAGACTTACCAAAGCGGGAGCAAAAATACCATTTTATGGACTAGAGCCATGATATGACATCAGTAAAGCTGTCGCCCACAGTGTCATTAACAACTGGGCCAAGGAACAGTACCGCCCTCGATGGTGCATCTGGCCTGGCCAATCACTGCTGTTTCAATAAAAGCTGTTTGCCAAAGCTGTTTCCTGAAACTTCTGCTTTGTTTACTAGTTGGCTGCTGAGTCTGGGCAAGATTCGGGTTAGGCGGGTAATTGCCTTGATCACTGGACGCTGTCATTTCAGGAACCATCTCTCCTCTCTCGGTATCACTCATGATGACCCAGAGTACTGACTCTGTCCTGTCGAGACTGCAAGGTGAGATCTTGGATTGTGAGAGACTGGGGGTAAGGAGAAGAGCCCTCTTTGGTCTCTGAAAACCAGGTGACAAACCAGATGCATCAGGAAGAAGCTTTTAAGCCTCATTGAGGGCTCAGTCATAGGGCTGCCAATCTAGCAGAATAGGGGAGCACAATAAGCTTTGGTCGATGTGCTAAAACTTTGAGCCTATTCCTCGCTCCAATCAACCGATTAAGCACTTACTTAATTTATATAATATATTACATGTAAACTTTGAACTTTTTGAATAATTGAATACTTTTTGGACCTCGTTGATAAGTTCTATGTGACTTAGCAAGGCTGAGGTTTTGTACTTCTTCTGAATAAAATTAATGGAATCGAACTATTCATTGTTTTCAGTTCCATATGAAGAGGCTGGAACAGCTGTGCGTTCAGTATCTGGAAACGTCCATTAACCATCGCAACGTTCTCGAGGCTCTTCACAACGCTACGACTCTCAAGTTATTTTATATCAAGGAGTTCTGTCTCAAGTTCATCGTCAGGGAGTCAAACTACAACCACATCATAATGAGCAAAGACTTTGAGACTCTGGACAAGTCCCTGATGGTGGAAGTGATCAGGAGGCAGCGGATGCCCCACATCAGAACACTGCTGGAGCCTCAGTTCGACAACACTGGTAACTCATTCAAATGAAAGTAAGCTTAATGAATATTTAACGAAGGAGATGAATGATCGATATCAATATATCGGAATTTAAATGTATGCTTTCAAGTTTATCGCAGTAACCAGATGCACAGTAAAATACTTTACATCATTCTACACAGAAACATCTGTTTTCTGCGCCTTACTCTTGGCTAGAAAGTTACTGTTTGCCAATCACTGCACGGTAAATTTACCACAGGGTGACTACCAGTCGGTAATTCGGGAAAACATCGGGAATTTTGTATGATCGTGAATACTCAGGAAAAGTAATGAATTTCACCCAACCTTTGGTCAGGAAATTCAAATTTAGCGAAAAAACTAAATTTAGTTTAGATACGAAATAGCCATTTTAGGGAAGTTCCCCTATAGGGAAAAAGCTATTACCGTAGGTCTCATGGTAAGACCTAAGCCCGAGACCATGATAACTTTTTGTGGGGCCCCCAGAAGCAAAAAACACCATTCGTTCGAATTTATATATATATATATATATATATATATATATATATATACAGGGTGTCCGGAAATTATGGTAAAATATTTAATATATGATAGTAGAAGTAAAAATAAAAATAAAAGTTTATATGAACATAGGTTCTAAAGTGTTTCGTTTTCCGTCTGTGTGTCTGTTTGTGATTTTCAAATATCTAATCATATCTCACAAACCGCTTAACGTATAAACTTCAAACTTGGTACATGGATAACCGCTATTAAGAACTATTTTTGTGAGAAGTACCAAATTTCTACTGTGTACCATTTCAAAATGGCGACTGTTTTTTATTTTCAAAGCTAAAAATTTGACAAGAGACAAAAGTTGCGATATTTAATCCAATTAATGCTGATATTAAGATTATGATGATCGGACCACAAATAACGGAGAAGTTTTAATTTTACTGAATAAAAACGTTGTTCTTCAGAACATACTGTCTGAAATTTGCCTGTTTTTATTCAAAAAATTTAAAATGTCTCCATTATTAGTTGTCCGGTCATCATAATCTTAATATCAGCGTTAATTGGATTAAATTTCGCAACCTTTTTGTCTCTTGTAAAAGTTTTGTAAAATTTACCGTTTTTCAGATATTTAGCTTGGAAAATAAAAAACAGTCGCCATTTTGAAATGGTACAAATTAGAAATTTGATACTTCTCGCAAAAATAGTTCTTAATAGTGGTTATCCATTTACCAAGTTTGAAGTTTATACCTTAAGAGGTTCGTGATATATGATTAAATATGTGAAAATCACAAACAGACACACAGACGGAAAACGAAGCACTTTAGGACCTATTTTTATATAAACTTTTTTTCTTATTTTTACCTCTACTATCATATACTAAAATATTTTACCATAATTTCCGGACACCCTGTATATGTGTCTGTGAGCACGATAGCGGCCGTAAAAATGGTCCAATCTTAATGAAATTTGGTACAGATATGTAAAGTGGTAATCCCTCGGACGAGTTCGTAAACCAGCCCGATCGGTCCACTGTAAGGGGGGTAAAGGAGTTTTCACCATTGAATTCAGCTTGAAAAAACAAACAATTTAGTATTTTGAATCATCGGTAACTAATGGGCTCTATGCCCATTAACCCTAGAGAGCTCGCGCCTACCGCCGTAATGTGAGAGCTCGCGCGGGGTAAATATTTACCCCATTGTTTTATTGTATTTATTTAATGAAACAATAAGCAATTAATTCAAAACATATTACAAACTTTAATGCCGACTATATTTAACTTATATACACTCCATCATGTAGAAAGTCTAAACAGAAAAGCATACTGTTCACACATAAAACAGTCAACACAAGTTTCTACTGTATGGTCCTTGCAGATGCTTTTACCGCAATTAGCATAGCACTTGGTAGTTTTTCGGTCCAAATTTCTAAATTTCTTGACCAGAAATCACATCTGGCATTTTTTCCGAGTTAGTTGTTGCATTGGTTCTCATTGCGGTATTCCTAAAGCCAGCTTTATGCGCGTTTTTAGGTCTCTTGGTAATGTTCCAATTTCATATCAGCGTGGACTTAACACGAGATTTGCCGTTACAAATTTGGCATTTCATCAACCTAGACTTACAGGTCAGCCACTAGACGAGCCGACTGGAAGTACTGAAGGGGAGAAAGCATTGGGGTGCGTCTTCGCATACTTTTTCTTGTGTTAAAAACGTGCCTGGAGAAAATTTACCCGCGCGAGCTCTCTAGGGTTTGTTACCGAGATATTGAAATTGGTAAACAAAGTACACTTGTCCCAATGTTAACCTTATGGGAAATGAGTAAAGTTCTTTATCTCACTTATTTCTCAACAAATCTCGATAAAACTTGGTTTGTTACTTCAACTAGATGAGATATAATGTAAATTAGGGGTGTGCGAGTAGTGATTTTTGAACTCGAGCCGAGCTTTTTCAAAAGTTTTCGAGCTCGAGCTTTTTTGAGCCGAGCTTTTTAACAACCACCAAATTATGAAGCTTGATTTTAATTTCAAAAGATACAATAGACTAATGTTTGCATACCTTAAGTGAACGCCAGCTCAAAACTAGAAAGCTTATCTCCAAAACAAGTTAATGATCTGATAGGTTCATCAATATTTTGTATTAAGTTACATAAAATTGATCAATCTGGCTCAAAAAATAATTTATCTAGAAAAATAACAAATTAAAAATCTACATTTATAATTTGACTCCCCAATTCCACTTTACTTTCACTTTAAAATGAATAGTTAAACTTACATAATCATTCTAGTTACATATAGGTAACTACAAAATTAATTTCAAAAGTTAAATGGGAAGGTTTTAAAATGGAAAGGTTACATCTAAAAAAAAAAAAAAACTTATTTACACCTAGTCAAACACAAGATTGATTTTCTTGATGTTCACAAAGTAAAGATGATTACAAATAGCAGTCCCAATTGTGGCATAATATTGATGGTTAACCCTTGGTAGGTGACTTTGATTTTAAAACAAGAATGGTGACTCAAGGAGGTTTCTTCCGGGTATTGAAATAATAGACAAACAGTGTAGTTTTATACATACCGGGTGTCCCATAATAGTCCCCCCCCCCTAACTTTTTCCTGCATTTTTTCAAATATCAATTCCACTCTACCCCCAAACATGATTGGGTAGTTAATACTTCATTTTGAGGGGGTACCCAATTAAGTTATACCCAATAAAGTTGTTATTGCAACCCATCATTTAAAACTATTTTTTTACGCCGAATTCAATGCCGCAACCCGTTTTAGCTATAAAACTTAGTTTTTGAAAAATTCATATTTTTTGAGATTTTTATTAGAAACATGTCTACATCTTGAAAACTAAACGTTATAATTAAAAACAGGTTGCGGCATTGAATTCGGCGTAAAAAACTAGTTTGAAATGATGGGTCACAATACCAACTTTATATTTAAAATAACTTACCTCATTTCAGAATGGCGGATCCAAGATGGCGGCCAAAAAATTTACATTGGTGAAAGTTAAGAGTAAATCGCTCAACAATGACTGATGGTGGTTATTCGTCACTATCTAGCATTATTTTGTGGTTATGGGCCTATTTTATCAATTTGTAATGTTAAAATTGGTTGAAAATAAATAAATTAAAAATACCCATATCTTGAGAACCAATTGAGATATTAAAAAACGGATTGCGGCATTTTAATCAGTGAAAAAATCTAATTCGAAATGATGGGTCACAACACCACTTTTACATTTGAAAAAATTATTTTGGATCCAATATGGGGGATCCAAGATGGCGGCCAAAATTGGGTACCCCCTCAAAATGAAGTATTAACTACCCAATCATGTTTGGGGGTGGTGTGGAATTGATATTTGAAAAAATGTAGGAAAAAGTTAGGGGGGGGGGGGACTATTATGGGACACCCGGTATATTGTAAAAAGGTTGTATGAAAACAATGTTTAATCAATATTAAGCAATAAAAAACTTACTTGACATATTTGTGAAACCCTTCAGGTATGTAAACTGTCTTACTTGTCACTTATCCATATTTTCAAATTCAATTATAATAATCGGTACACATAGTGTTTAGACACCATCATTGTCACTGATCTCCATGTCGTTATCGTCCTTATTTGCACACTTTACACAAACAGCAGGTGCAGTATGCTCCCTACAAATGAAGAACTTACACGTCGCACACCTTGTTTTGGAAGCACGGTTCTTACACCAATCACATGTGTAGCACCTTCTCGAAGAAACGTCTTCAGCTGGAGGAGGTCGTTGTTGCTCTGGAAGTTCAAGGAGTTCTCGCAACCTTTTTTTAGCCCACGATGGTGTAGCTTTTATGGGCAACCGTGACATCGTCAGTTCCTTACATAGGTCCTGTGCTAAAGACTTCAAAAAATTTCTTCTTCTCATATCATCTTCGCTGTTATTCTGCCGCAGAATAATGAAACTGTTAACACCTGCGATGTTGAGAAGTCCATAGAAAACTGTCATGGTCCATCTGTTAGAGGTTCTTGAAACAGAGTAATGTTCTTTTTGTTGGTCTACTGTGTCAACGCCTCCTTTTGTCGAATTGTATAAAAGCACAATTTCTGGCTTACCGAAGGTTTTAGAGTTGACATCAGTGTCTACGTCATCACTTCTATGCATTGAAGAGAGCAAAAGAACTTGTTTGTTCTTCTTTGGTTGATATGACACTAATGTGCAGTCACTGTTGAAACAAAAAACTGATCCACCCACAGGCAATAGCTTTTTGTCAACAAAAGGAGGAGGAATCTCCCTTTTGTCCCTTCTGAGAGTCCCAACTAACATAAGTCTGTGGTTTTGTAGAAGGGTAGCGCACAATGGAATTGAACAGAACCAATTGTCCACTGTGACGTTTCGTCCAGATCCTGAAATAGGGACAACAAGTCTCTCGACGACACTCTTGGCTGAATTATCCAGCTTGTATGGCCCGTCTGGTTGACTCCCACAGTGAATTTCCAAATTGCTAGTTTAGAATGACCTGGCGCAGCACATTGCAAAAATTTTAATCCCACATCGACTAGGCTTGGAATTGATAAACTGTCTGAAGAGACATCGTCCACGAAATTTCTCAAGTATCTCGTCGACCGTAACATACTCGCTGACTGTATAGTTATTCTTACAATTCTCAACGAACTGCTCAAACATGTCTCGTATTGAAGCCAGTCTATCTAACATTTTCCTTTCTTCCCTAGAGTTTATATCGTCAAATCGTAGTGCCCTCAATAAAAACTTAAATCGATACAGGGGCATGACCAATGGGAAGAATTCAACACCACATCCATCTCGAGACCAAACATCCTCTAAAATTCTGTGGGACAGTCGCATAACACCAAGCATATACAAAATTCCTATCACTGCTTTCATTTCTGCTGGAGTTGTTGGTTTGCAATGAGCTTCCCTTGAATAATCACTTTTCTTCTTCTATACCCATATATTAGTGTATTTGACAATGTCAAGAATCATATCATCAGTAAAAAAATGTTTCCAAACATCAATAGGGGTTTTACTGTCTTTTACTGGATTGTTTACATGGCTTACCCTCATTCGTAGCACATTTCTTGCCCCGGTTCTACATTGACGTGGAGGGGGTTGCAAGTCCCAAAGTATCTTTTTATGTTTGCTTATATATGCATTTCTTCCATCTCTTCGACTAACAATCTGACTGTTTTCTCGGATAAAAAGTGGAATTTCTTCTAAATCATCAATATCATCAAAAATGTTACATGGAGCAAATTCTTGTTGTTCTGGTTGTTCATCTTCTCTATCTGATATGTTTTCTTCGAGGACACCAAACCCATCATCATCGTCCGAATCACTTGCATTGCTATTCGCACTATCTTCATCGAGTTCATCCTGGAAAATTTTTCTAACAATTTAACCAGTTGGCCTTTCTCCTAATTCACGTTCCTCTCATTCCACACTTGACAACAGTCTGTTTATTCTCTCTTCGTCATACATAGTTCAAGAATTGTATGTGAAAAATCAAATTAAAAGGACGGAAAATATAACTAAACAATAACACCATTGGTGACACACGGAACTTAACAACGTAATCGTAGTAGCTCGATCGGTGACACACGGTGGCGGCGTCCATGCTACGTGCCTCTCGGGTTTCAACTGAATAGAAGGGGTAGGAAAGGGGGATCGGAAAGAGTGAAACGAGGTCGAGCCAATTCCTAGAAAGAGGCGCGTGAGTTACGGTTACTCCTGCGACTGCCGACCGCATACAACGCATATTTTTTTACGAAAATAAAAGCGCCCGGAGGAAAACTTCGTTGTGTCACCGACGAAGGGTTAAACTTATTATTTCAGAATATGAATGAATTACGAGGTACGTTCGGAAAGTAAGTTCCGTTACTCCCAAGTAAAAAACTTCTCAATGCATTTACAACATTATTATTATTATATACATCTTAAAGAGCGTACATTAAACTACTTTTCTACATAGTTCCCACAATATTTAGGCACTTCTCATATCTAGGGAGAAGCTTTTTAATTTGTGCTGAAAAGAATTCTGCCGCCTGTGCACGCAGCCACCTGCTGACGCCATTTTTAAGTTCATCGTCATTCACAAACCGACAAAGGTTACAATTGTGTACAGAAGAGTTTGTTTAATTTGTGGGAATCACTCAGAGAGATCAGTAATTTTGAATTTCCTTTTTTCCCGAACTGTAAAGATGGTCGAACTAATGTCCACGATGAAGAGAGGAGTGGCCAACCATCTGTCGTTACTTACAATCTCGTTGCCAAAATCAACGACACAGTTCAGGAAAAATGTAAATTCAACATTACTGATCTCTCTGAGTGTTTCCCACAAATTTTATGAACTCTTCTGTACACCACTGTGACCTTTGCCGGTTGTGAATGACAATGAACTTAAAGATGGCGTCAGCGGGTGGCTGCGTGCACAGGCGGCAGAATTCTTTTCATTACAAATTGAAAAGCTTCTCCCTAGATATGACAAGTGCATAAATATTGTGTGAACTATGTAGAAAAGTAGTTTAAGGTACTCTCTTTAAGATTTATATAGTAAAAATGTTGTAAACGCATTGAGACATTTTATACTCCCAAACGGAACTTACTTTCCGAACGTACCTCGTAATATTTAATAACAAAAATAAATTATTGTCATCCTAAAATTAATTGCGTTTCTAAGCTTTTGTGAAGAAAATTATGTACGGTTTAAAACAATTAGAAAAAAGAAAGATCAGAAATTAGGATGGAATAGAGGGAAAGAAAGAAACAGCTACCTCTCTCTCTCTCCTTATCAGTGGCCAGGGAGGGGGAGGGGTGGAGGTTGTTTACTCCAAGCCCCTGTCCCAGTTTTTTGTCACTGTCTGACTCAGTGCGAGCGTGCGTGAGTTAATAAGGAGATAAGGAATCCTTACTACAAAACGCAAAAATACAAACTACTTGTCATACAACTATAAATGACGGCTCATATTTTTTGTATTATTTTTATAAATCAAATGAAACCAAAATGAATCTTGTACGATATACCGTTAAAGAGATAAGCCATAATAAAACATTAGACTTTATTGCTGTATTTTGTGGTTCTCCAAGGTCAACTAAATATAGCTCCGATTTCCGTCTAAATAAAGATAACATTTCTTGTTACCTGTCAATGTCCTTTCCTTATCACTAGGGAATATATTTTGTTTATGTTTTTCTTGGGAGGGAAACGCTCTTCCGGTTTACCGTGTCCAAAAATAGATCGCAATAATTATCTTTCAAAAGCTCGGCTCGAGTGTCGAGCTTTTTTGAAAAAGTCGAGCCGAGCCGAATACTGAAAAGCTCGACCTAAAAAGCTCGACCGGTCGAATACTCGCACACCCCTAATGTAAATTAGTATAAACTCCCTGACATTTCCATTTTCATGGCAGCATATCTGCATACTCATTCCCAATGTTATCCTTATGGGAATTACAACAAATTCTACATCTTCCTTATGACATCTACATCTACTTGGTACTTTGTGAGTCGTCCAATTGGTCGCAGGCGACGTTGGGGATCTTTTCCGTTATGTGTCAGCAATCCTAAAATATTTTCTATAACGTTGTAATAAAAACAAATACCTCATACCTTTATTCTGGAGGCCAGTAGGCGACAAAATCACTGATAATTTGTTGAAATAGGTTAGGTTAGGTTAGGGTAGGTTAGGTTAGGATAGGTTAGGTTAGGTAAGGTTATGTTAGGTTAGGTTAGGTTAGGTTGGGTTTGGTTAGATATCGCTAAACACACTAACACGATTAAACTGGACAACAATACACGCACGGGCAACAGCAGGAACTGAGTGAGCCGGTACTGTAGCTCCGTTGTCGCGTCGCCTCGTTATCTCGTTTAGACGGGCAAAGTCCAACCGGTGATAACTCATGTCGGCTGTTTTTATTTATCTAAAAATACAAATTCGACCATTATAAAGTGAATTCCGCTCTGTTTTGCATCATGGTAAACTAATAGAAAATATTTTAAAATTGCTGACACATAACGGAAAAGATCCGACGTTGGACCCGTCAAGCTGTTCCCGAGAGGGACACAGGTCAGGTTCGGCATGGTATGTTAGTTGGGCCAGGCAGATAGGCAGGTGGTCAGGATATTTGGTTGCTTGCAGAAGTCATAAAATTCTTTAAGAGTATAAAAAGTTTGGCTTAATAAAAATGATTTTAATGCACTTTTAAATTTTAACAAATTAGTTTCATTTCATAAGCTAGTAGGGAGTTTTTGATATATTTTTTTACCTATATATGAGGGGTTTTTCTCAAAAATTGTAAGTCTATGTTGTTCTGAAAAGAGATTCTTAAATCTAGTGTTATGTGAATGGTTTTTGATTGAATTTGAATTATCTAGGCTATTTGACTTTATTTAAATTGAAATTTCTAAAATGAATAAGCTAGTTACAGTTAAAATTCCAAAGTTCTTAAAATATTCTCTGCAAGAGGTTAGAGGATGTAGCCTAAGTATACACCGGATGGCTTTTTTTTGCCAGATAAGAATTCTCTTCAGGTTTGACTCACAAGCCCCCACAAGATCACTGAGTAGGAGATGTAGGACTCGAATAAGCAGTGGTAAACAGATTTCATGAGTTGAAGGTTTTGAAGATTTCGTAAGTTGTGCAGGACAAACATGCCTTTTGCTAACTTACTTTCAATTTTGGCCAACTGCTCATTCCAGTCCAGGGCATCGTCCAATCTCACCCCCAGAAAATCAACTGAATTTGCAATTTCAAGCTCCGTTTCCCCAATGAGGAGATTCGGAGTTCTTGAGAACTTTGAGTTCCTTTTTTGATGAGTCTGAATACAGACAAAATTGGTTCTATCTGCATTCAGTCTCAGTTTGTTTTCTTGAAAAAATTGGGCTAGACAATTTACTTTTTCGAAAGTGTTGACCTCTAGGTCATCACACTTTTTGTGTTTGGTGACAAGAGTCGTGTCATCGGCAAACACAAATATGTTGTTTTTGTTGTTTTCTTGGTCGGCCTTTTTAATGTTGTTAATGTATATTAAGAAAAGCAAGGGGCCCATGATTGATCCTTGCGGAACTCCGCTTGT
Organism: Flexamia atlantica; assembly: GCA_035578135.1. Lineage (NCBI taxonomy): Eukaryota > Metazoa > Arthropoda > Insecta > Hemiptera > Cicadellidae > Flexamia > Flexamia atlantica. The sequence continues at coordinate 16,533,587 of JAQJVK010000017.1, read as the reverse complement.
GATCAATCTTTCTTGTGACAGGACGGACTTGACTTTAAACTTTGTCTCAAATTCAATTTCTGTCACTTGGTATCGGCCACTCATGTATGAAATGATCCATTCAAGAGCAGTATCTTTAATACCAAGGGCAGAGAGTTTTTGAAAAAGTATGGCTGCATCGACGCAATCAAAGGCCTTGCTGAGATCTGAAAACGTTCCGATTACATACTCGCCAGGCTCCATCGCGTCGATACAGTCATTCAGGAAATCAATTAATACCAATTTTGTTGATTTGGATTTTCTGAAGCCATATTGCCTCCCACACAGTAGATTGTTAGTCTCCAGGTAGGAGGCAAGCTGGTCACAGATTACTTTCTCAATAAATTTGGAAACTGTCGGCAACAGTGAGATTGGTCGGTAATTCCCCATCTCCCCCTCGTCCCCCTTTTTGAAGATAGGCCGGATCCTGGCCACCTTACACCCCTCAGGAAAAGTCCTGGACCAGATAGAGACGTTTATGAGGCGGGCAATCGGTTTAATTACCTCAGTCTCACATGCTTTAAAGATTTTCATGCACAGATCATGCAGTCCAGCAGAAGTTTTAGGTTTCAATTTTTTAAAGATCTTCCTTAATGCCTCATCTGTTGTTGGCTCAAAGTTTTTTAATTCATAATCAGTTTCACTATCTCCTCTGTCTATTGTTTGTACAGTAGACGCCCTCTAGTTTGGCCATCTCGGGACCGGACCATCGGCCGGACTACAAAATGGCCGGACTATTCGTATGTACAATCAAAATGTAAAATAACCCTATTAAATTCATCACCTATGCTTAAAACTCAACAAAACACGATATTTAAACATATTTACAGCGCTTAATTGCCAAAGAAAATATTTTGACGTCTTATGTTGAGCTATCATATTGCGTCACTCGTCGATAGGTACATTTTTACCGATACCGTACTGAGGATCTAAAGTGAGCAGAAAAACTCATTATGTACTGTAAAAACACACCAACAATTTATTTGATTGAATTAATTTACACGTTTTACTTGAATCATAACCTATACAAATTGAAAGAAACCTGTTATTTTCTTTGTTACGCAAACGAAATCCAAGATCAAATCTTACTGTAAAGTCCTTACACTGAAAAGATAACAACATTGTTTGTTATTTGAGGTCAAATGTGCCCATCAATTACAAGCTTGCCCGTAAACTAAACTGACATAAATAGTCTACTTCTACGGCCGGAAACCAAAAATTCAGGATAAATCCTGTCGAAGGTCATTCCCCCGCGGTGCGGCGTAGCGATATGACGGATATGAGTCACCATCCTAGGACCGGCCGGACCATCCGGCGGCCGATCCATCCGAAGCCGAATTAGATGGCGTCTACTGTATATTACTATCTTCATTCAGTTTTTCTGCTATATTTATGAAATAGTTATTCATGAGTTCATAAATTTCTCTTGGATTTTTTTATTGTTTTCCTGTTAACATTTAGTGACATATTTATGCCCTTACTTTTTGTTTCATTTCGGTAGTCATTTATTTCTACGATTCACTAATTATTACTGTAAGATTCAAGAGCATGTTTATAACTATTTTTATTTACAAGTGTTTTATTATTCTTCGATTTATTAAACTTCTCTATCATGACTGTTTTCAGATGTAGTTTATTTTGAGAGATCCATAATATTTTATTCTGCTTATTGATTTTAATCTCTTTTTCAGGAAAGGCTATATCAAAATGATATTTTATGGTATCGATAAATATATTATACATTCTGTTTATGTCAGTCTCTGCATAGAATTCATGCCAGTTTTCTTGACCTAACCTAACCTTGAGCTCTTCAATATTATCTTTTTTTAGGCATCTAATGACTTGTTTCTTGAAATGAAACTTGTTAATATTGATGGCTTTGGTTTTCGAGGCATATTGCTGAGTGATCTGATATGTGTGGTTCTATAGTGGAGCTTTTGCAATTATTGAAGTTAACAAAAAAATTGTCGATACAAGTAGCAGAGGTTTCAGTTATTCTGGTGGGCATGTTAATTGCTGTTTCATGTCCAAAGCTGTTCAGTAGGTTTACAAAGGAATCAGTATTATTGTCTTTTTTTAATATGTCAATATTTATGTCTCCTCCTATTAATAGAGATGTATTTTTTAACCCTTTGGAGACCAACGTCCGATATATCGGACGTCGCGGTACTGCCGAAAAATACCGACTTCCGATATTTCGGACGTCAAAACAATTGAATAATGAAGTGCGTTAAAACTACTGTAGGATCATAATTTTGTTCCCAAAATGTTACTAAAAGACCATATTTGTATAATATATAGTCTATTTCACCTCAAAAATACATAATAGCAATATTTTTAACTTTATATTTCTATGCACGCGATGCGACTGCTGACAGTTGTCAGCTGGTCGCCTTACGTGAAATGGCGTCCTAAGTTGTTTGTTGTCGGGTGCGTAGTGTTTGTTATGGCTTCTTCAGTGATTGTGGTTATGTTTTGGAATTATAATAAAGTTTAGTAGCAATAACAAAATGAGTAGAAAGAGACATTCCGATGATGATTACTTGTGGTCAAGTGAAATCGACCGAGTTATTGACGACGACGACGACGACGGTGAAACTTCTAGTGACAGTGAAGACGTACAGCTTAGCACTGATTCAGATGCGAATGTAGATGATAATGATGAACATTATTTCAGTAGTGATAGTGATGTTGACGACACAGATGAAGATCCCGATTTTGTACCAGGGCAAGTACCTTCTAGATTTGGAATAATAAATTATGACAGTGAGTCAGATAGTACTGACAATGAAACCTATACGCCTAGGTCTGGTTTATCAACCAGGGGTGCAGGCCTAAACTGTTTTAGGTTACAACAGAGTGATCACAGCCCTATTTGGTTTGATAGTGAAGAAGTTGATGACCCTATGCCCCTAGAAAATGAGGTTGATGATCCTATTGAATTGCCTTTGGATCCAAGAGGGGGGACTAGGGGTCGTAGGTTGTCTAGGGGTCGTGGCAGGCCTCCAAGAAACAGAGGTGTAGGCAGGGGAAGAGGTAGACCAAGGGGAGGTAATGTTGTTGACAATGATGCTCCGGACGTAGGCCTAAATACAGAAGCTGACGAAGACAGCCCGTGGGATGAAGTGGAAGATGGGCTTGATCAAAATTATTTGCCTCTAAATTCGAATCAAACCTTTAGTTTTAATGAAATGCCCGGTCCAAAGCACTGTCATGCACCAAATTCACCACCAATCAGTTATTTTAATCCTTTTTTTACAACAGCATTATTGAACACTTTGGTCACAGAAACAAATCGATTTGCAAACAAGTATATTGATAAAAACATTCTAAACATGTCCCTTACAAATAAATTTAGAAAATGGAAAAATGTAACTGTATATGAAATTAGGGTTTTCTTATCGTAATAATAAACATGGGACTCAATAAAAAACCTAATATAAAGGCATATTGGAGCAAAACGGGATCCCAAGCCTCTCCTTGGTTTAGCCGAATGTTTGCCAGAAGTCGCTTTGAAAGCATTTATTCATTTTTTCATCTTGTTGATAATGATAGATTACCCAAAGTAAATGAACCGGGTTAAGACCCCTGTGCTAAATTTGAATCAATGATGACACATGCCAATAATGTTTTTCGGCATCACTATACACCTAATGAATATTTGTCAGTTGATGAAAGTCTTGTGGGCACCATAAACCATACTCAACTCATGCAGTACATCCCAAATAAACACCATCACAGATGGGGAGTGAAGTTATGGATGTTATGTGACAGCGTAACCAATTATTGTTTAGGATTTACATGTTACAGGGGGAAAAAAACCCAGACAGGGAAGAAAGGAAGGATGTAAAAGAATTTGGGCTAGGCTATGTGGTCATAAAAAAGCTTCTGGAATTAGGAAACTATCTAAAAAAAGGCTATCATGTAGTGTGTGACAATTTCTTCTCCAGTGTTCCGGTTGTAAAGTATTTGTTTAGTAATGAAACATATTTTACTGGCACGATAAGAAAATCTCGAAAATATTTACCTGCAAATGTAAAAGAAAAGTTTACAGTTGGACAGAAAAATTATTTTCGAAAAGAGTACATGTTGCTATTAGCGCACAATGCAAAAAAAAGTCAAAAAGGTCCGGTAATACTTATTTCTTCTAAGGCTCAAGCAAAAGATGTAGACAAAGTTGTTAGAGTTAGAGAAGGAATTGTGAGAACCCTAACTAAACCCATGATCATCCGTCAATATTGTGACTTCATGGGTGGCATCGATACCTCAGATATGATGCTTTATTCATATTTGGATGACCGTCGTACCGTCAAGTACTGGAAAAAAGTGGTCTGGAATATAGTAGGCCGTATGGTTCTAAATAGTTATATACTGTACAAGCTAAATTGTACAAACAAGCCACTTTCAAGATACCACTATACTGTTGCGGTAATTGAGGAAGTGTCGAGGCAGTGGCTTGCAAATAGGCCTATAACTGTTGGTGCCCAACCCGCAGTACCACTGAATAACCGTGGTGGAGGTGATGGTCCTTTACATGGTGAAGGGCTTATAAAACTACCTGGGAAACAAGAGAGGAATTGTTCTGTGTGCAGTAGAATAAGTACTGAAGAAGGTGGAAAGAGGAAAAAAAGCAGGGCTGCTTGTGCCCGATGTGGCCGGGAAGTTCACGGACTGTGTTATCCTAGCCATACATGTTAGACTGAAGATCAGTGCTAGCTAATGTAAATAATATGTAATATACTTTTTCATTCTTTATAATTAAAAAATAAGAATTTGGAGACTACACTCCCATTTATAGTGTTTAGTGTTGACTGCTCCAAACACAAGCCTACTCCGAACACGGCTTACCAGAAGGACATGTTTTTATTAGCCTACCTATATATATACTTTTGGTAAGTTTTTACATGCATGTTTTATATAAACATTTATTTTGTTGAATTCAGCATACGTGTATTATTTTTAGAATTTTTTTGTCTAAAATAAAAAAAATGTATAAAATTGTACGTTGCGTAAAATTTAGTCGATTTTTGAAAAAAAATTCAAAAAATTCAAAAATAGTAAAAACCAAGAAATATATTTTTTGGGAGTATAATTTTTTTTACATGTAAGGAACTAGTTAGAGAATGAAATAATAGTAATTTCAAATACCTTGTAATTTTTTGAAATGGGTAAAAATTATCTTATTTTCAGAATTATAATTACTGTATATGCATATGTATATAAATAAATATATAGAAATATATCTATATATATATAAAGTATATATTGCTGTAAAGTGCAATTTATGACAGATAAACTGTTGAAAATTTTACCTGAATAACTCGAATAGTTAAGGAGTTATAACGTTTTAAAGAAAAAACTGTTGAAGTATGATTTTAGAGCCCGGTCCCCCTAGCAAGTAACCTATAAAAATCGTTGGTCCCCAAAGGGTTAACTCAGGTTTGATTTGTGTGAGGTACTGGTTGAATTTGTCAAGAAAAGTATCTAAATTGCCAACAGGACATCTATACAGAGCTGATATTAAGAATTTTTTATTATGTAACTTAAATCCATTGTCACAGAGTTCAAAGTTTTTTTCTTCGGAGAGTGAGCTGGAAAGCTTTGATGTCTTCGGAGTTGTTACGACTAAATCATCTCTTACAAAAATAGCAGAGCCTCCCAATCTAATTGTTTCCCTTGAGAAATAACTACCTAGGCTATAGTTATGGATCGTTAAGGAGTTTATGTTGTCATTATTAAAGCCATGTTCGGTAATCAGAAAAATGTCAGGATTCTCTTCATTAAAAATATTTCTATTTGGCCTACTTTTTCAATGATACTTCTAACATTTAGATGGATGAACTTAATATTATTTTTATCAGGTTTCTTACTGGTTTTGTTCTATTTGTTTGAGGTTTCCGCCCTACATATTGTCAACATATCTTGATAAAACTTGGTATAAGGTTCAATTTCTTCTTGGTAAAACTTCTTCTAGTTCAGATCTACTAAATATTGAATTAAAACCACCCAATTAACAACACACCTGCTGCAGCAAACCCGCACACTCATTCCCATGTTATTCTCATGGAACTTTAAAAAATTCATCATATCTCGCTCTGTTGAATTGAAATATGTTTTTATGCAATTGCAATTCGCTGAGTGTGTAGGTCTGCTGCAACGGGGGTGTTTGCTATTACAGTATACTCTTGATAATCCGACGGATATGGGACCAGACCCTTGTCGGATTATCAAATATTATGGATTACCGAGGGTGACTTGAAGACAGCAATAAATGACACTACAGTGCAATGAAATGAGTTAAAAGACAAGTCTATGTCAGTAATCAAACGTTTATTTAACTAAATTTAAGACTGACCTGAATTGAACTGTACTGTACTGTTTGTTACAGTACAGTTCAATAGGTTTGTTTTTAAGTTAATAATTAAACACAAACAAATACTGTACAACTGTACTACTCAGTTTCAGTGGCGTTACTAAACTGACAGCGAGCAGAAATAATCTTTCACGTTGTGACAGGTTTCCCCCACTCTTCAACGACGTAGCGCTCGCTCTCTCTCGCACTCACGGGATATACAGCAGCGCAGCAGTGTTGGGTTACTGTAGTGCTTGCTCTCTCTCGCACTCACGGGAGATACGGCAGCCACGGCAGTGTCGTATTACCAAACGTGTCGGACGATCAAGATTATACTGTACTATCGTCTTTTCGGCCAGCAAATCTCTCGATTGAATAGTGGCAGAATAATTTTTCAGTTATTGCGACCGGAATATCAGTCGTTCATATATCTCTCAGTCCGGCAAATCTCTCAGTCGCATTACGGCAGGAAAATGGCTTGCTTGTTTTGCGACCGGCAAATCTCTTGGATGCATCACGGCCGACGAGTTCCTCGCTTTGTCACGGCTGTGAGACCCCTTGGCTCTAAAATCGTTCACTTGCTCGCTCGTTTTTTGCATTAAAAACCTGCAATATTATCGTTGAGGATTTTTATGATACATTGTTGCAAGCCTGCTGATCATTTACTTAAATAACTCCTCACTAGGTTGTATTACCCTACAGGCATCATGCAAAATTTATAGAGGTGTGCGGATAGTGAATTTTTGGATCAGATCGGATAGCTTATGTTCGGATCGGATAGTACCGGATTCGGATATTTACGGCACGGCATAATGAGCAGATTTAAGTTTTCTCATAAGCCTAAAGTAATTGCAAGGAACTACCATATTATCCTAATGTGTAAGGTAAGGTTTGCCTTGATAGCCCTGGGTTGTTGATTGTTCAGGTATATTGTTTTCAATGCAGGTCAAATGTCAATTAAGTATGCAAAGGTACAACTAATTATCTGTAAATTTATTGATTCCCCTTAAGAATAGTTAGTATTTAATTCAACAAGGTTGTTATTAGGCCTAAGTAAATTTCAGAATTAGGTTAGGTACTTAACCCTAGAAAGGCCAAATGGTGAGATTCTGTGGGGCCAGGCAGTTTTTGCCTTCCGTGCAGCATTTTATGTTAACAGTTATAAAATACCTATTTTTTACCAAAACATATAACATTATATACCATTGGATTTGGGACATTCTGCAGAATCTAAATATACTAACAAACCCTGAACCATTCTTCCAAAAAAATGGTACATGCCAAAAACAAAAAAACAAACACTTGCTAAAAACTAAATTTCAAAAGTAAGGCCTTCCAAAAAATAGAAAAAAAACGTTTTTACGGAAATCCAAGATATACAAGTTTTTTGAAATTTATTTCCTTACACAAAACCACAAGAATATTTGAAACAACTATAAACGTTTTTGAGTTATAGCGTGAAATGTGAAACTCTACATTTTGTTTGAATTTTGCATGCTTATATACTTTTTAGGCCTGCACGTAGTAAAAGACCTAGAAAATAATAAAAACACACATCCTCTGATAGAGCAGTAAACATAGAACAAGAAAAAATAATTATCTGTATTTATACTTTTCCCGTAAACATAGTATTTCAGTTTGAAAATAAGTTTTGTTTTTACTTACGGGATATTACACAAAAAACTAACAACTTCTAACACACGTAAAAAAATAATTATTGGGTGTATAAAAATTCTAAGATATACAAAATGTTTGAAATTTTGTACCGAATCAGACAATATATAGTTCATTTGAAATAAAACAGCTTATAAGGGTTTTAAGTGGTAAAATATAAAAAAGAGAACATTTTTTTTATTCACCACTCAGTTATAATCTGATACCAGAGCAAGATTTTCTTCAAAACACTCTTACTTTCTTGATTTTATGGAATATATTAGCCTTTTATCATACCAAATGAGTCAATAAGAAAAATGTAGAAAAATAATAATATTTTTTTAGTAGGTAAACCATGGAAACAACGTCAATGTGTGTTTATAAACAATTTTATTTTGCCTATCTTTCTCACAACTCACAAAAAAAACTGGAGTCCAAGTTTTCTTCCATTTTTCATCACTGATTTACACATAAATACCTTCTAATATCACTATAATAACAATTTTTATTCACTAAAGCAGTCACAACTAACAAAAACAAACTTATAACCGACAGCTGTGCACCACAACAAAGAATCATCTGGCTGCAACGCGATAGGCCTACAACACAACAACAGGTGCTCTGACGAATTGAGACATTCCATAACTTTGACCAACTGTAAAAACCAAAATATCACTCCAGGAAACTTACAACTATACTTAGATCGGTAGAGGATTTCTTCCTTTTCATTTATGTATTTTTCTTTTTTTCAATTCCATCTACAAGCAGAATAATACATATTTATCCAAACGACTAAAAAAGTTGTTTGGCCCCACAGAAAACTCTTACCGACTTAGTTTACCGTGTCTTTGTAAAAAAATCACAGCTGGTAAACTAATGACGCTAGACCAAATATTTCAACAGACGAAGTGTAGAGAAAGAAAGAATGAATTGAGTAATACTACCCTCTAGCTTCTACGACGAAAAATAAAGCTTCCATGAATTTTACAAAATGGCCTAATTTGCCTCCATCGCTCGCTCGGCAGTGCCGCGGAACGGGACGGTCAAAATTTCAATATATTTATCTAATTATCCTGCCGTTATAGTAAACATAAATGAGTATGTTATACATGGAAATTGAAGCTAATTTCATTATCTTTCCAATGGTTTAATTGTCTTTGTGATTACTGCAATTTAACAGTGCGAAATATTGGTTAGAACAAAAGTCTGTAGCAAACGACTATAAAAGTTGTTTGGCCACCATCTTACCGTAACCTAACGACTAAAAAAGTCGTTTGGCCGTTCTAGGGTTAAAAATTCATTTTTCAATGCAATCTAAATTTGTTAATTTTTATGCCTCTGTATTTTTTGCTCTTTTCCTTTTCATAAATCAATAAATTATTTGATCAGTGACTAGGCCTAAGTGATAAGACAAAAGAATTAAATATAAAACTTGACTCACCAATCTCTTCACATTTGAAGAAAGATCTACATTTTTATTCAGACATTAATGCCTGATAACCAAGATTTTGATTCACTACAAAATAATACTATAAAATAATAAGTCTGAGCAGTAAACTTAACCTAAATTTCAAGATGAGTTTCAAATGTTGTAGGTTTCAGTATTAAAGCTTAATCATTTAATTAGAACAAATTAAAGTCTGTTTTAGAAAATAATCAACAAACAAACTTACTAATTATTATCACAGGCGTAGGTTGTCAATTCAGCATTTTACTGTTATCTAAGAATGTCCATTTTAATCACGTATTGGAAATACGGCTCGGCTTAATTCGTCAAAGATTAATATTTCAACAAAATAAAAACTTAATTTTGATCATTCAACTTTCTATTTCTAGGTAGGTAATTGCTTAGTTGAAAAATAAATTAATACGATTGAAAGAAAGACATTCTTGAGTTAATTCAGCTTTTAAGCAGACGACGACATTCAAATACGATGTGAGATGGAGACAAACAATGAAATGAACAGGTTCGCCAAATCTTTGGCAGCCCAAAATTATTGTAGGCTTTTTATTTTATCGTATCAACAGGCCACTTAAGATATTTACGGCCTGAAATAGTCGTATGAAACATCAACACGACTATTTATTTATGGGGTATTTACGGGATATTTCGTTTTGGCAATTGAAGACAACTGGGGACACTGTCGGTCATTGACAAACTTTGATTTGTCTTGATTGCGATTCTCTCTCGAACCAATCGATGTTTTGTCGGTAACGGATACTGATCGAGATCACGACAGTGACAGAACTAATAAAGGATGTACTATTATTTGTTAACTGATTTAATGCTATGATACAAGAATTTATCTTAGGATGTTCGTTATCGCGTCGGGTATTGCGCAGTACTCTGATCGTATACAACGATCTCGATCTTATCACGAGTCGCAATACCAGCAACCGAAATACATCGCTTGATGATACCATTACATAATCGCATCATGTTGAGACGTTGTTCAAGCCGCAATCGCGAATCGTCGCATTTCAAAGTGTCATTTTTGCTCTGCGATGTTTTCTCTCACCACTGTACTCTCGTTGGCAGTGACTAGTTTTGTTTGGAAGACTTTCCAAACTTAAAATTTGATCCTTCTTAAAAATTTACCCCAAAATATGCAGTCTATCCTATTGAGTCGGATATCTAGTCAGTCTTACCGGATAGTTATAAAACCCTCGGATCGGATTCGGATATCTGATCCGATCCGAATCCGATCCGAATTTTCGGATATCCGCACACCTCTAAAAATTTATAAAGACAAACAAAAACATATGTTATCGCCACTTATCGGCCAGTCCTTGGACACCCAAGCATTCGTTGGATTTCATGTTGAGCAGTATTGCTGGCCGTCCAATCGCATATGACAACTGCTATGGAAAAAATTTGACTCCTGCGCGCTAATGGTGGCCGCGCGATTGCTAAGGATTAGCGGCAAATATCCAGTCCGATCGCAAAGGGTCGAGGTGTCTAATATCTTGAAAATTCGAAAGTCTGGAATTAGTCTTGAATTTCAAACCAAATTTGGAAATTTAGTAAATAATTAGTTTAGCATCGATACCTAATGATGAAATTTACGATAATAATGAAATTTACCATTTTTTTGTTACCTATAGAACAAATTGATCTGTATGGAGTTTCTTACTCTATGCCAAACAGTAGTAACTTCCTGTAAGATATATTTCTAACTCTAAGCAGATTTTATAGTAAAAATAATAAAAAATTCATGTTCACCTTAACAACTTGACAATAACAATTTTGACTTTTATTAAATCAGGATCAGGATATTGAATCAGGTAAAAATAGGGATTATTTATCACCGAGCACGAAAAATGAAGATTCGCATTGAAAACAATGTTATCCATATTTAGCAAATAATTAAGTTTGAAGGTTTAACTGTAAATATGGAATAATTTTTAACTAAAATCGTCAGAATTATATTTTTAGTAATGCGAGAAAGTGTTGTAAAAGCTGCAAAAAATGTTAAAAGAGTCTGGCATCAGTCTTAAATTTTGTGGGGGGAACAAACTAGACACCCTGTAAATTACAACGTTTTACAATGTAATTTGCAGGTACCACACTGGAGCAGGACATGGAATGTTTCCTCAAGTATTCCGGGAAGGAATTCTGCGACATCACCCTCATGTTGGATGGAGAAGCCATTCCTTCACACAAGTCGATCCTGGCCGCGCGGTGCAGCTATTTTGAAGCTATGTTCCGATCCTTCATGCCAGTAGATAATGTTGTACATGTAAGTAAATGGACTTTTATATTCCTGAAAATAATAAGTCTTGAAGTCAATACAAATCATACATATCATGTATCATCGTCTTATTGACCATGTTTGTAATAAAATCTTTTTGAGCTTATTTTCACCTAGAAGAATTCCCTCCTATATGTCTGCATATGTTTTAATAGTAGTTTATTATGGTTTGATTTACCGGTTTTTGTCTTATGGTATAGTACTGTGGGATGGGACATAGTAAGTACTGGTAGGAAGGATTTTTATCCTGCAAAAGAAATCACTTAGAATAATAGCAAGGGAACAGCCCAGATCCTCTTGCAAACCTGTATTCAAAAAATACAGAATTTTGATATTTTATACATGTACATATTTCAAACTGTTTTAATTGTGATAAATGATGTAAAGTTTACTTGTTTGAATTCAGATATCCATAGTTATAATACAAGGCCTAAGAATGATTATCGTATGATTTCTAGACATTTCCAATTTACTGCCAATAGTCTATATGTAAGGGGAACCAAATTTTGTCCATCGCCACAAAACATTAAATTTCTCACAGGAAATAGTATTAAAAACAAATTAAAAGTCTAGCTTATTGACATTGTATATTATTCTTTTAACGATAACAAATAATTCCTCTGTTTTATTTATTCCTAAGCTGCACTTGTCAACACCTACAATGTCGTAAAATTGAATAACACAATTCTTGGGGCTCCATTCCTTGGTTCCTTTGGCCTTAGTTTTCAGTTTTAATACAATTTCTTACTTTTAGTTGAAACATTATGAGTTTCCCACTTTAAGTAAAAGACTATTTGAAGGGGTCCCTCCAGTAACGTTGTAAGCGACATAAAGTAAATTTTTCAGGAAATGGAAAAAACATATAATTGGGAATGTAATGATTTAAATATGTTTTATTTGTTATATATAATTATAATATCATAAAACTAGCCAAACTATGAAGTATTACAATATTATCGCACATAATAAAAAAGTTATTACAAAAAAAGTGATTTTAAAATTGCAATAACGTTGTAAATGACAGTCGTTTGCAACGTTGTTGCCGGCTTGGTCTATGCAACAATGCTTTTTTTGTTTCTTCTTTTCGTTTATGTACGGTTCCCCAGCATTTCTTCTCTGCTTATGTACATTTCTGGTCCAACTTTCGAACTTAACAGGGCGTTTTTTACTACGATTTACCCGATTAACATCGGGACGGCGACAGAACGGTGCGCGGTGATATTTCAATTTTTGGCGGTTACAACGTTGCTGCAACTGTGGGACCAACAGCACTTGGTTTTCAACCTGTAGTAGTGCTGCCAACACAAGAGATATGAACGAAAAAATACCCTGCACTGATGCAGGATATCGTTTACAACCTTACTGCATAGAAATCTCAATTTTGAAAAAGTTGTCGTTTACAACGTTACTGGAGGGACCCCTTCATTTTTGAAAATTAGCTATATAGTTGTTTTCTGCCTTCTAATATCCTGTAGGCTGTAAAGTTTTATGTATTTATTTTTGACTAAGTCTATGACACATTACCCCTCGCACCGCTGGTTCGGAGTAGTGGCGCACTCACCCGTGGGTGGGTATGGCACCATTGCTCAGCCAGGTGCCTAGCCAGAGGCGGTGCCAAAATCTCACCATTTCAGATGTCTAATACCTGTCTTTTATCTGTTTCATGTGCCGATACCGATGGAGTCTCGAACACGGTTCGACGCCGCTGCTGTACCAAACATGCCCTGGGAAATGTACCGCACCAGAAACATGAAAGCGACAAAGCACAAAGAACACAAAAACTCTCCCCCAAAAAACACCATCCACACATAAGTATTTAGAAATAGTAAATGTTGGATCAGGGCTCAGAAACTCTTCTGTCAACTATCTGTGATCTTTGGGTGTCCTACTAATGACACCTAATCATCATGTCTTTACAAACTTCCTTCACTCTCAAAACATGGGGGGAAACCAGAACAACACATGACCAAACCATGATTTCAGGAACGAACACAGCAAACAACTGGTGGTCCAACCAAGTCTTCAAACCGCCTGACCAACCAACTTCTGACTACGTCAGCTCAGATGACAATGGGCCACTGTTTGGTACATGACTAACAACACTTCAAAGGGTGAAAAAAAGAAAAAAGAAACTAACATCTGTTATAGGGCGTGGTGAAGGGTTTGAGCAGACAGAAAACTCAAGGATCAACCTTTTCTGAACCAGCACAATATACCTCTCTCACCCCAACCTCTCCCTGATGTATGGACGTAGGTCCTACATCTCTCTTTTCCTAAACTCCCTCCCTCTCCCATTCAATGATACATTAGCTGGGTTATCCCAGAGATCTGTATCAAATACCAATACCAAGTCTATGACACATTGTATATTTTTAGAAAAATTGTGTAATTTTCTCAACTATGTCTATGCTATTCTTTTAAAATGTTATGGACAATAAATTATTTTATTTCATTTATTTCAGATCTTGGGGAATTGTTCTTCCTAGAGACATTCCAGTTTTACATTAATTTACTTAAATGTTCCTCGAGGTGTAAACTCTTTTAACTTTACACTACACAGCTCTCTGACTGTAACGCTACAGTAGTTAATGATGTGTACAGTACAAGAGGTCATCATCACATTTATTAGTATGTTCTTTGTTTTAAATGTGGTGATGGTAAATGTCCCCAAGAATCAAAAACAAAACATTGTGTATTTTGGCTGGAATGACTCCATCCTCCTTGTCTCTTTAGCGACTTTGATATCCGAGTAAGCTCGGATAGATGCCCAGTCAGGCCTTAGCCATGGAAAAGTAGTTATTTTTGTCGGTTTAAACAACTGAAGGGGGAGGGTTATTTAGGAAGAAGGCTCCACAAGACAGGATACTAGCCTGTGTGTACACATCCAATCTCCTGGCACTACGAATATTATTCTGTTGTCGTCTCAGTGTCCTGTAATATTGATTCAATCATTTGTGGTTTAGGCATTTGATAAAGATGTCATCATCACTTTGAAAATTGTCAACCTAATATGTTCTCAATAATGTTTTAAAGCATTTATAGATACTTCACTTTAGGTACGCTATGTATTACACCTATTAAGCTATCTCAATCCAATAATTAAGGCTGGTCAATGTTGAACTAAAATGTTTTATGATACAGATACAGATCGGCGAGATGGTTCCCTCCCGTCAGTCTTTCGATTCTTTACTCCGATACATCTACTACGCTGATGTCAACATGCCCCCAGAAGATTCTCTGTATCTTTTTAGCGCTCCTTACTTTTATGGATTCACCAACAACAGATTACAGGTAGTTAATTGTCAGTCAAATGAGATTGAACTCAAGATGTTAATCGGTTGGGAGTTTTGGCAAAGTCGGGAAGTTTTTAATCACAGATTTAAAGCTGTAAAGGCTGCCACTATTTTAGTCTTTTGAAAGGAAATATTTTTAATTCCTTTCTTAGTACGCATCTAGAGCCTGTAGAGAATATTTGTTTTTAGTTTCATGGCATAATAAACTATCCTGAGAAAATTAGCTCTGAAAATTAGAAATGGCAGCCATTTTGAATTTAATAGTTTACCCTATCCAAGCCTTTTGAGAGGAAATATTTTAAAATCCTTTCTTAGTAAGCTACCCATCTAGAGCCTAAAAAAGATATTCATGCAAAATTTTATGGTCTAAGGCTATTCATTTTTTGAGAAAATAATCTCAGAAAACTATAAAAGGCCGGCATTTTGAAATTAAGAATATTACGCTATTTAAGCCATTTTAAAGAAAATATTTTTAAATCCTTTCTTAGTACGCATATAGAGCCTGAAAATAATTTCTATGCGAACTTTCATGGTCCAAAGCCCCATTGTGTGTGTGTGTGTGTGTGTGTGTGTGTGTGTGTGTGTGTGTGTGTGTGTGTGTGTGTATGTGCGTGTGCGTGTGCGTTAGAAGTCAGAATAACTTTATTCACAAAATAATTTTTACATTTTCAATATTTCCATGCGTCACCAGGACGCGCGTGGAAAAAACAATGTTAACTAGTGTCCATTCTACATATATCTTTCAGCAGGCAGTACAGTCCGGTGTTTGATTTACATAAACATATAAATAACAGAAAGACAATAGGAAATAACAATAAACAGTGTAACAAAGAATATCACCTCAATTTTATATAATAACTACAAGATCAATCTTATGGATGTGCTAACAAAAAATAAACTATAAATAAATAACAATCTTAACATAAAATTAACAAAAAATGTAACATCAGCTTAAATACCATCCAAATCAACAATAAATAAACTATGCATCCAAAACCGACAAACATTGCAATACTTTCATTTTGAATTTTGGTTTTTTCTCAAATAAGATTTCATTGCCGTAGTACCTTATCAATTGATTAAATATTTTGGGTGCCAGATAGCAAAGCTGATGCCTACTACTATCTTTAGAAAAAACTGGGTACAGTCAGAGATATCCATTGTGCTGCTCTAGTTTGTCTATTTAACTCTCTTATTTGATAATTAAATAAATATTTATGAACATGCATTAACAAGCAATAAATATACAACTCTTTAACTGATAATAAACCTTGCTCTGCATAACAATAACTTACTCTATCCATCCTTTTAACACTTTGAACCCTAAGCCCGAGTATAGCTCGGGGCATGGCATATGTCGCCGTGTACGAAGCCCGAGTATGGGTCGGGCCGCGAAATTAAATTCCATAGCAACGTATATTCGACGTATTTTCGCTAATCGTTGCTAGGGAACTCTTCCTTGATCATCTGGCATTGTTTATAGTATCCAAAGGTCTCGAAAAAGCCATCTATTTAGCAGCAGAAAGATAAATCCAAATGTCTACAGCTGATCCTTTGCGTCACCGGCTGACGACGCTTTGTTGTCAGCAGTAATGGCTGACTTTGTTTACGTTTGTGTCGGAGTCCAATAAAGTGTGATTTTACTTATATTTACAAGTGTTTTGAGTCTTAGTTAGTTATAAGATTGGTTTTTACTTTATTACGTAATGTTTTTGTCATGTTTAGTGTAAAATATGAGAGATATATTTGATATGAGTGATGTACGTGACTACCGTCGCAATTTTGTTTTCTTCATTTTTTTATGTCCGTTTTATGTGGAATCCTAAAATTGTTGTTTGTTGTAACTGTAATAAAATTTATATCATTTGAAAGGTTATACTTTTCTCTTTATTTTGTTATATAATTTATATGGGTAACAAATATATGTATTAAGCTACGAATTTTAATTTGAACCCCAAAATTGGCCAGTAACGCACGTAAAAAGAGATTTTAGCGCCCAGGGTTCAAAGTGTTAATTTTCAATATTATTCTAATAGCTTGTCTTTGGCACATTAATATTGGGTTGAGGATTGTGGGATATGTCCCACCAAAATGTATTAAACCGAACCTTAAAGTGCTTTCAAACCATGACACATAAAGCCTTAGTAAATGCTCTTTCTTAACGAAATTTCTCATGTAATACAATGAATAGTTTATCTTTCTTAATTTTTTAACAAGATACTGTATATGGTGGTTCCATTTAAGGTACTGATCAACAAACAATTCCAAATATTTTACTGACTCTACAACCTCAACACTGTTACATTGACATTTATATGTACACTGATGTTTATGGCACAGTAACTTAAATCTATTACTTAAATAAGGTTTAGGCTCATCACAATAAAAAAACATTACACATTTTGACTTAGTGCTATCAAATAAAAGCTTGTTATTTATTAACCATGTTGATATTTTATTCCAGTCATCAGTGATTCTCGAGCACAAAGCATCCCTATTATAGGCTGAACACACAAGAGCTGTGTTGTCAGCGTACGCATATATTGAGGAGTGTAACCGTAAATTCAACAGATCATTAATGTAAATTAAGAAATTCAACGGTCCGAGAATTCCTCCTTGAGCTGTCCCAAATTTTAGTAACCTAGTAGAGCTATGATGACAGAGCTAAACCTCCAATACCATATTTTCTAAATTTATATATTAAAATATCTATATCCAATACATCAAAAGCTTTTTGTAAGTCTAAGTACAGAGCAAGTGTATATTTTTGTTTGTCACGTTCAACAAACAAAAATACGCACGTTTGCGTGTGCGTGTGCACGTGCGCGTGCGCGTGCGCGTGTGGATGTATTGCTATATATTTATGGCGACATTTGACCATAAGAATCCCAGGCTCTGGCGACAGTTCGAACTGCGGCGACATACACACGGTCGCCACAGTTTTTTTTTATGGATTTTCGCTCTTCAAGTGTCAGTGAGTCAGTTAGCAAAATATGAGAGAAGTCGCCATAAACATCGATTTATCATGTTATTTCATGGTGTGTCAAATCCCGTATCTCGGCCAATGTTAGTGGCGACGCTGCTACTAGCGCTGATGGCGGGTGATGCACAAACTACAGTACGAGTCTACAACGTTGCCAGTTTTACGTCACCACAGTTTGGGATTCTAAGACCTATTAGTCGCCACTAACATTGAAAGGCAAGACATACACAGCACGCAGTAGTGATGGGACAATCGATTGATTATAACAACCAATTGTTCAGTCGGTTGGTTTCCATTCAATCGTTTTTTTCAGTCGAATGAAAATAGTCATTCAAACCATTATTTGAATGCATTAGATCTAGATTATATCTAATGCATTATAGTCTAAAGCCCCGGAAATTTCCATTTCTGTGGCAGCAAACCTGCATACTCATTCCCCATGTTATCCTTATGGGAAGTAAAAAAATTCTATACCTTCCTTATCTTTTTTACAAATCTTGACAAAAGTTGGTATATGGTTTCTCCTAGTTCAGATCTACGAAATATTGAATTAAAACCACCCAGTTTTAACGGACCTGTTGCAGCAAACCTGCATACTCATTCTCAATGGTATTCTTATGGAGCTTACAAAAACATGTTAAATCTCACTAGCTTGGATTGAAATATGTTCTTTTGCATTTGAAATTCGCAGATTATGCAGGTCTGCTGCAAAGGGGGTATTTTGCCATGGCGTTTTTCAAATCGTGTCTTTTTCCTATAATGAGTGTTTTGGTTGTTTGGTTGAACAGTGCAGCTACCTATTTTATTTTCCTCGGTTGATTTTCATTTCATTCTAACCGTTCTAACCTGTACACGTGCGTTGTTCTACTTGTTGGATCGCGTTGCTGTGATTTTAAAAGTGATTTTACTTAAGCTTCAATAATAATGCCGTTATCCTGTAGCATCTGTAACGTATTATTAAATGAAGGTAAAAACAGTGTAAAATTCAGTGGAAACTGTGACCGCGTGTATCACGTAAATTGTGTAAAAGGTGATGTAGAGATGAAGCAAACACAATCTGGTAAAGTCAAGTGCAGTAATTGCAGAGGGAATTCATCAAACTAGAGCAGTCTTAGATCTACACCAGGTACCAATGTTACTAAGGAGTTTCTTCTCCAAGTTCTGGAAAATCTGAAACATAAGATTTTCGAAGAAATAAAGCCCCTAAGGAAGGAGGTTAATGAGCCCTCTGCATCGGCGCAGCACGTTTCAGATCGCCTTGACCAACTAAACGATATGATGACTACATTAAAAAAATGATTATTCTGCTCTAAAACGAGATAATTAACAGCTAAAGAGCAAGAATTCGGCATTTGAGAACTCTGTTGGGGAGCCTCACGAGCGGGTACGGGAGCTAGAACAATACACCAGACGAAACAACGTCGAGATCAGCGGGATCCCGACCACCCCTGAGGAGGACGCCGTGACCGTGGTGAAGGATGTGGGGACTGCCCTGGGTGTCGTCGTGACGGAGAGCGAGATCGCCGCAGCCCACAGGATCCCGACGTTTAAGAAAGACCGCGTGCCGTCGATAGTAGAGCAGTTCACCGACAGAAGAATCCGTGACACCTGGATCGCCAAATTCAAGGCCTTAAAGAATTCGTTGACTGCATATAAGGTAAATTCGTCTTTTCCAGCTAACAAAGTATATATAAATGAGCATCTTTCACCTGAGAATAAAGTGTTCCTCGGTAAACTTAAAAAAAAAGTGTTCTGAAACTGGCTATGCTTTTGCATGGTGTCGGGAAGGCAAATTTTACGTCCGGAAGTCAAGTGGGACAAGTGTCGCAGAATAAACAGCCTCAAAGAACTAAATGCATTGAAATAGGCCTAAGCATAATGAGGTGTTTGGTACAATCATGCTATCTATCGGTATTTTGGCATAACTATGCGTAGATTAATGTTTGTTTTCTATGTCTTTCTAGTTTTCTGGCAGTAAACTTAAATTTAGGTTATATACAGCTTATTATGGATGAAGTATCTGTTTTTAATTACAACTCTCTAGATAATAATTTTTTTGCCCCACAATATGTAAATAATTTTTAGTGAGATCTGGATTAGCTAGACGAGTTAGATTTATTTCAAATACCAGGGTACACAGCTTATTCTTACTTCTTTAATAACACATATCGTGCAGGTGGTGTAATTTGTTATATAGATAAAGATCTTGTTGTTAAGCAAACCTCCGTTAGTAGTATGGTTTCTGCTGATTCATTGTTATTAAATATAAAACTTCATGATTCCTGTTATTTTAAAACTGTCATTGGTTATAGGCTACAATTTTATTCTGAAGATGTTTTTATTAATGAATTATCAGATTATATGTGGCATTTCAACAGTAACACAATTTTTGTTGGTGATATTAATATTAATATATTATATAGCAAATTAAATATTCACAAATATCTTAACCTGATGAGTGGCAATGGGTTTTTGTCACTCGTTAATGTGCCTACTAGAATAATAGCTCAATCAAAATCCTGTATTGATCATATATTTGTTAAACATAAAAATGTCCATGGTTTTAGAGTAGCATTTTTTGATATTAACTTAACTAATCATTGTTTACTAGGTTTGACTTTTGAGGACGGTAATAGGTTTAATGACAAGATGAGAAATAATTTACTCGGTAAATGTGATATTGATTTTGATGCTGTAGCTTTAAAATTGATGGATGTTGATTGGAATGAGTTATATGTAATGCGAGATGTTAATGAATGTTATAACAGATTTCATGATATCTTACATGCTATAGTGGAAAGTAGTAGTAATTTAAAACAATATTATTTAAAATTAAGAAAAGCTCAAGATTTTAGTCCATGGATCAACTCTTGTTTATCAAGAAAATTAAATTAGAAGAAAGATATTATATAAGAGATACAAGAGTAGACCATATGACTTAGATTTTAAGAACTACTTTAACAGGTTTTGTGCCAACCTTAAAAAATAAATCGATAATGTTAAAAATAATTACTATGCTCACCCAATCAAGAAAAATAGCATTGACACTGCAGAGCAGTGGAAAATAATAAATAGTTTGACAGGAGGACAGAGAAATAACGTAATTGATAAGATGAGAGGGAAGATGGTAGCGTTATCTGTGAGCCTACTATAGTTGCTGATGAGATAAACCGGTATCTGATAGCTGTGCAATGTAACGATGCAGGGCCAGCGCCGGCGACAACTCCCGCCCCCTCCTCACCCCCTGGCCCAACAACACCGCCACAACCATTCCAATTACGCCAAATTGACCGTTCTTTTTTATATTCCCAACAAATGCGGATGAAGTTGAGATGACAATTAAAAATCTCAAAAACAAAAAGTCTTCTGGTTTTGATGGTTTTAATACATCATTGATAAAACATATTGCGCCGCAAATCAGTCTTGTTTTATCGCATTTAATAAACTTGAGTTTCAGTCTTGGAGTATTTCCTGAAAAACTAAAATTAAGTTCTGTTGTACAAATTTTTACAAAAGCTAAATCTGTTAAAATCGACAATCTGAGACCAATTAGCCTTTTAAAATCAGTCCTGTTTTATCACATTTAATAAACTTGAGTTTCAGTCTTGGAGTATTTCCTGAAAACTAAAATTAAGTTCTTTGTTTGAAATTCATTGTTGGTGATGGTGATTTTATATTTTGATTAGGATTTTTGCGGACATTTGCCATCACTGATTACTTACAGTTTTTACTAATCAGTGATGGCAAATGTCCGCAAAAATCCTAATCAAAATATAAAATTAAGTTCTGTTGTACCAATTGTTATAAAAGCTAAATCTGTTAAAATCGACAATCTGAGACCAATTAGCTTTTATCAATTTTTTCTAAATTATTTGAAAAAATAATGATTGTTCGTCTTGTTAGTTTTCTGGATTTCAACTCCTTCTTCAGTAGCAAACAATTTGGGTTTCGTAAGGGCACATCTACGGAAGATGCATTGTTAAATGTAACTAACTATCTTTATTCAGTTTTCCCACTTCCGGTGAGGGCGGGGGTGCCCCAAGGATCAATTATGTCTGCACATCTGTTCCTAATTTTTATTAATGATCTGCTTCAGCTAAATTTTAATGGACAAATGTACGCATTTGCGGATGACATTGGATTCTTTTATTCACAACCAAATGTTAATCTTCTTCAGGAAAAAATCAATGACGATCTTTTAACATTGCAAAAGTGGCGCAATTTGAATAAAATACAGGCAAATGTAAATAAAACTAAATATGTACATTTTGTTTTTAAAGGGTTTGACTTCACATTACTGATTGTTTACCATAACTCGGATTGCATGGCGATAAACAATTTTAACTGTGAAGTTGCTGAAAAAGGGAAATGTTTTAAATATTTAGGGCTTTTGTTAGATGACAAATTAAATTGGGAACCACATGTAAATTTTTTTATTTCACGCTGAAAAATTCAATCCGGAAATTCAATTTTTTGAGAAATTTTTGTGATTTAACTTTATTACGTAGCATTTATTTTGCACTGGTTCATTCCAGGATTCAATATGCACTAACCTGTTGGGGAGGCGCAAATAAAACTTTTATTGAGAGAATTAGAATAGCTCAAAATCATTTTATAAGGGTCATATCCAAACAAAATAAACAAGAAAGCTCTTTCCCTTTGTATAAAAAATTGTCCACCTTACCAGTAAAACATCTGTTTATCTATAAAGTCTTAAGGATCTTTTTTTTAGAGAAGTGGAAATCGAGAACTGAAAATTTATTTTACCCCCTCAGAAACACACTCGTTAGAAAATTTCGGACCCCCAAAGTAAAAAGGCTCACTTTAGAAATTCATTCCTCTTTTTGGGACCATTTTTATTCAATAAAATTCCATTTGATTTAAGAACTTTTTTAAATTTTAAAATGTTTAGTAAACTACTTAAGTCTTGGTTATGTGATGTAGCTGATGTAACATATCTCAAGGAAATATTAGTTTAAATTAGTGTAAGGTGCCTTTTTCGGAGGGGGGTAAAAAGTAAACGACTAAGCTGGTAAACAAACGCTATTCGACTCACCCGTATGTCTAGGCCTATAGGTTAACCTAGGCTAGTGGGAGCCTAGACCTAGGACTGCCCTAAGGTGCACAACACTGAATTACCACTCTACGAAGTATCCTGGGTAATAAAACATTTACCAAATCACTGTACGGCATAAAACCGCTTTAATTTCGATGACAATGACAGTTGTAAATTGCAATAGACCACTAAACACTTTGCTTCGTCTCGCATCACCCAAACATAACCCCATAGCGTTTGTTGACAATCATTGAGGGTAGCCATCTTGGGGCTTCTTTTCTCCGACTGGCTACCCAGCGATCAGCTGTCTCTTACGTCACGGGGTGAACAGCTGACTACCCCTACTCTGGGAAATCCAGGAGGGGAGAGGACCCGGACTGGGCTCCTCGTGGCGATGATTCGTTGACCAGCCACTGAGACGTTCACGACTCGAGACACGGACGCTCGACTCGACCACGGTCAAACACGATACGGAGGTACGGTTTCCTCATTATTTCGTTTCGTCGCTTAACGTTTAACGCTACTAACACGTTTATCGAACCCGACTCACGGGAATATTTCGATAGAGACGAAATTACGGACTTTTAGACGACTTTACGTCCTCACGAACCTGTCCGAGTTTGTCGTAGGTGATTATTCTCGAATAGACGCATAGTTTAATTCACGTTCTTGTTAGGCCTAGCCTTTCTCTCCTTTACGCAATATCGTAGCATTAACCACTAGACGATTTAGTCGCGTTTACTCAGTGCAGTTACTTAATTTTTCGTCTACTCCGTACTTGCACTCACGTCGCAACAAGTCACGGAGCACGTGCTACGCCACGGCAACCCAATTAATAAACTATTAATTGGGTGACGCACTGAGCGGTTACGAACAACGTTCGGTTAGGCCTTACGCCTACGAATAAACCCCGGAAAGATTTATTTGGATTTTCCCCGATTACCGTGAAGAGTCACGGGTCACGCTACGGCTTTAAGCCTAGCCCGTGGTAACCCAAAACGTGTTGGGTGAGTCTCTTGCTCATAGTAACCCTTTATCAAGCGAGGGTGTGAGCAGGGGCTAACGTTAGAGCGATTAAGAGCGATTACTTCGCGCGACTTAGGCTTTTCGTCGTTATTGGCAAAATTATTCACTTTTACGAGGGCGAGGATGAGGCAACTCGTTCTTTGAATTGTATCGTTGCATCCGGTTGCTCTGAGCCCTGCGTAAAGTAGTAACGAGAGTTGCCCCACGATTATTCTTTGCCGAAATTAATTATAACGAACCCTGGAATTAGCTCCTTCTGAGCGATTCCGAGGCATCCCTACGGTGACTAATTTCTCGGGGTAGGAGATCACTCACTATTTCCTTTGACCCCCGAAAATTACGTCACATTTCTGGCGCCCGAACATTTGGACTCGTTAAAAACTAGATTCGAAAATGACGAAATTCCCGAAGGCAACCGAGATCGTCACGACATCCGACTCGGTGACTACGAGGCCAAGTACCTTGCCATTCATGCATGCCCCGGCTACTGTTGCCGTCGTGTGCGGCAGCCAAACGCTGACCACGACCACGACCACGACGACAACCTCCCAGTTAACCCCGGTAACCGTGGGTGAGCACGTGAGGTCGCCATTTGACGACTCACGTGTTGGGTGGATTCACGAGGTCAGCAAGGCCGAACTCGTCGCTGAGATGGCACGATTTGGCCTACGAACGGACGGTAACGTCGCTGAACTTCGCGAGCGGTTCCGCGAATTTTGGAAGAATCCTCTGGGATCGATCGGCCACTTAGCCGCGAACGCCCCGGTGACCACCGCTGATGCTTACGTGACGGTACCGCAGCTCTCATACGCAGGTCTACCTGAGGCACAAACGGCGGCTGGTCTGCCGTTGACGTCTCAGAGCGTACAGTGGCCCCCGCGACCGGTGGTTGACGAAACCGCTAGCGTCCGGGAAATACTCGGCCTACCACCGCACGCGGATTCGGAGACTGTGAGGCGGACTTTGACTTCGCTCGCGAGGAATTCGGTGACCTTGGGTGAAGCTGTGACGATTAACCCGGCCTCGTCATACAACCCTGGTCACTTCGATGCACGAGCGGCCCCTTGGTACGATACTACGTTCAGCGGTCGCTATCGTGAACCGGCACCGCTCGTGGACTTGCCGGTGAGACCGACGCCGTTCGTGACCCAGGCACTGGGATACTCGACTGATGCCGCCACAATCTCCGGTACTTTCGGTACGACGGGGTACTTCGTGCCAACGTACCCGACGGTTAGCCAGCACCCCTGCTACGCTCCGTGCACGTCGGCAAGTAACCCCTACGTCCGGGGTGGCCGGCCACCAAGCGACACCCCGTCGCTATGTGACCGGATCCGCAAATGGAACTTGCGTTTCGATGGCAAGAAAGACCCGGTCTCCTTCCTCGAAAGACTCGAGGAGATGATCGAGGCGTACGGAGTCACGCACGACGAGATGCTCAAGGCAATGCCCGAGCTGCTAACCGGGATGGCTTTGCTTTGGTACCGGAATACACGGAGCGCGTGGCACTCGTTCGCGGATTTTAAGCGGTGCTTCGAGGCTCAGTTCCTGCCAACGGGCTATCACCACAGCCTCGACGAGGAGATTCGCAAACGAACTCAGGGTGACCACGAGCCGATCCGCAGCTACGTGGTAGCGATTTCAACCCTGATTCGACGTAGCGGAACGTTCTCGGAGCAAGGGAAGCTCGACCTCATATATTGCAACATGAGGCCCGAGTACAAACTGATGGTCCGGCGATCCGACTTTACCACGGTCGAAGGGTTGATGGCCAGGGCCGAAGACTACGAGGCCTACATGCGTAGCCGCCAAATTTTCCGCCCTCCGCCGTCACCATCAGTCGCTCTCGTTCCGGAAACCGCTTACCAAGCCTCCAAGCGCAAGACCGACACATACGACAGCGCGGCCGTCGATAAATGGAGCCGTGGGAACGAGGCTAAACCCGAGGTGGAAGTTAGACGTCGGTCTAACGCAACCTTAGGGTGGGGCCGTAACCAGCGGTCTGATGCTGGTGAGCGCCCAGCGCGTCGCTCTTCTCCGCCACGGGAGAACAAACGATCCGGGTCTGCACGAGCTTCCAGATCCCCGGCACGCAGCCCAGACAGCAGCGGACCGATCTGCTGGAACTGCGAAGAGGCAGGGCACCTGTTCCGTGACTGCCGTAAACCGAAGGTACTTCGGTGCTTTCGGTGCAAGCGGGAGGGTGTATCAACCCGCCGGTGCCGTTGCAGGTCGGGAAACGGGAGAAGGACTCAGTCGACCGGAGGCCATCTGAGTCCGGCGCCCCGAAACGAGGAACGACCTCCGAGGAACGCGAGCGATGGGCCCGCTGGATCGACGTCATAAGAACGTCCACCGGCGGAGTCAAGAGTACCCAGGCCACCGACGACCGACCTTTCGTAGACGTTTCCCTCTCCGGCACGGTATTCAGAGCCCTCGTTGATACCGGCTCTGCCGTTAACCTGATTGGGGATCAGGTGGTGCAGCACTTAAGTGCCAACGGCATCGAACCGCACGAGAGGAAGGTGGACCTGAGGATGGCTAACGGTGCCAGCTCCCACGTGACGGATCAGTATGGCATCGAAGGCGTAATCGCCGGGCAATATCTGACGTGGGAAGCCCTTTACGTTCCTGGCCTCACGACGGACATGGTTTTGGGCATGGGGTGCATTACGGACGTCAACCTCATCCAATTCCATCCGGAGGTCGAACGTTCCTCGGGGCTAGACGAAGAGCCCTTTCGAGCGGTGAGTGCCCTGAGCACGTTAACCGCTGACGAGGACACGAGGCTTGCTGAGTTCCTTGGGCACGAGTTGCCGTTGTTCGACGCTGTTGAGGGACAAACTACGTTGGCCGAGCACACGATCCGCTTGAAAGAAAACGTAGTCCCGATTAAACAGCGGTACTATCCGAGGAACCCCGCCATGCAAGCCATAATAAACGAGGAGGTGGCGAAGATGCTCCAAGAAGGCGTGATCGAGCCGTCGGACAGCCCGTGGAGCTCGCCGGTGGTGCTGACGAGGAAGAGCAACGGCAAATTTCGTTTCTGCATCGACATGCGACGAGTGAACGAAAGCTCTATCCCCGACGCGTATCCGCTGCCCAGGATCAACGCGATCCTCGAGAAACTGAGGCAGGCGAGATATATCAGCACCCTGGACTTACGGCAGGGCTATTGGCAAGTGCCGCTCGCCGAGGAGAGCCGTCCGATAACGGCCTTCACGGTACCAGGCCTTGGCCTCTACCAGTTTACCAAGATGCCGTTCGGCCTCCATTCGGCTGGAGCAACGTTCCAGAGGCTGCTGGACAAGGTCATCGGGCCGGACTTAGAGCCGAAAGCCTTCGCCTACCTCGATGACATAGTGATTGTGTCCTCCACGTTCGAAGAGCACTTACGGCTGCTTCAAGAGGTGTTCAAGCGTCTGAGAAACGCAGGCCTCCGCTTGAACCCTGAAAAGTGCAACTTCTGCAGGAAGGAGTTGCGCTATCTCGGACACATCATAAGCAGCCAGGGAATTGCGACCGACCCAGAGAAGGTCCGCGCAATACGAGAATTCCCGAGGCCCACGAACGGCAAAGCCCTGCGAAGCTTCCTTGGGTTAGCGTCATGGTATAGGCGTTTTATCGAAAGGTTCGCCGACGTAACAGCCCCGATGAGAAAACTTCTCAAGAAAAACGCAAAGTGGCTGTGGGGACCTGAGCAGGAGAAGTCCTTCGAGGAATTAAAAGAACGTTTATCCTCGGCTCCGATCTTGGCCTGTCCAGACTTCTCCGTGCCTTTCGTCTTGCAGGTCGACGCCTCAACCACGGGCCTTGGCGCGGCCTTGACGCAAACCCACGACGGCAAGGAAGTAGTGGTGGCATACGCGAGCCGGCTGCTCACCGACCAGGAAAAGAAATACACCACGACCGAGCTCGAGTGCCTGGCTCTGGTCTGGGGTATTCGAAAGTTCAAGCCCTACCTGGAAGGCTATCGGTTCATCGCGGTAACCGACCACGTTGCGCTGAGGTGGCTCATGAAGATGCATGAACCTAGCGGACGGTTGGCTCGGTGGGTGATGGAGCTTCAACAGTTCACCTTCGACATCCAGTACAGGAAGGGGACGTTGAACCGAGTCGCAGATGCCCTGTCGAGATACCCAGTCCAGGATGAACCTGACAGCCCGCCCGAACCAGCCCCGTTGGACGTGGCCAACGTGACGAGCGGGCAGCGCGGTCCGGAAGGGGCAAACGACTCGGTGACGCCTGTCGAGCAGCTGAGCAGTAGCACGCAACCTCGCCCACAGGCTGAGGTGAAAGGTCGCAACTCCGACCACGCGGGTTGGTATGACCGCCTTCTCGAAGCGGTCACGGCAAATCCGCGGCGACACCCACGATACCAGGTCGTCGATAACCGCCTCTATCGATCTTCTCGGAGAAAGGGAGGTAAACTTCTATGGAAGTTGTGCGTAGCCCCTGACCGAGTAGAGGCGGTGTTACGTCAGAACCACGACGACGCAACCGCAGGCCACCCTGGGGTCAAGAAAACCCTCAAACGTGTGGGTGCCGAATACTTTTGGCCCGGGTGGCGCGAAGCGGTGAAGGCCTACGTCCGGTCCTGTGATACGTGCCAGAGGTACAAGGTGGCTCAGGTGAAACCGGCAGGGAAAATGTACTTTCGGGAGCCTAAAGGCCCATGGTACTCCGTCTCTGCCGACCTGATTGGCCCGCTGCCTCGGTCTGGCCGTAACCATCGTTTCTTGTTGGTGATCCAGGACCTATTTAGCAAGTGGGTCGAGTTGTGCCCCATCGGGTCGGCGACTGCCAAGAACGTCACGAACAAGACTAAAGAGGTGCTTCTTCGCCACGGGGCTCCCGAGACGATCATCGTCGATAACGGGACCCAATTCGTATCAAACCTCTTTAGGAACCTGGCAGCCGATTGGGGCATACGCTTCGTTACAACCGCGCCCTACAGTCCACAGGCAAACCCGGTTGAACGTGCAAACCGGGTTGTGAAGACCATGATTTCCCAGTTCGTCAGGGAAAATCATAGGTCGTGGGATCTGTGGCTCGACGAGTTTCAGTTCGCCATGAATACCGCCGTCCACGACTCGACGGGGTATACGCCGACGATGCTGTGTCTCGGGCGCGAGTTGAAGGCGCCGAAGGCCATACGAGGGCCCACTTTAGAGCTTGCCCAGGCTGGTGAGTCCGAACCGACTCGCGATGAGGTGCACGAGACTCGTTTGAAAGAGTTCAAACGAGTATACGATAGTGCTCGTAAAAACCTCCGGTCGGCTTATAACCAGCAGGCGAAGTACTACAACCTCCGTCGCCGGGAGGTGAGGTACGAAGTCGGGGACATGGTCTTACGCCGTATCCACGTATTGTCCTCGGCCGCCGATGCGATCGTCGGCAAGCTCGCCCCGAAGTTCGACGGCCCATGCGAGATTGTGGAAAAACGGGGCACGAACATTTACGAAGTGCGAGATCCGAAAACGAAAACTGTGCACGTCGTTCACGTGAAGGATCTCAAGCCGTTCTACGATCGAACGATGTAGTCGTTGACCCCTAGCGCCATAACCCCCAAGTATAAGTCCTTTTTTTTACTGTTTTTTTGTCGAAGTGGGTAGGGGGTGTAAGGTGCCTTTTTCGGAGGGGGGTAAAAAGTAAACGACTAAGCTGGTAAACAAACGCTATTCGACTCACCCGTATGTCTAGGCCTATAGGTTAACCTAGGCTAGTGGGAGCCTAGACCTAGGACTGCCCTAAGGTGCACAACACTGAATTACCACTCTACGAAGTATCCTGGGTAATAAAACATTTACCAAATCACTGTACGGCATAAAACCGCTTTAATTTCGATGACAATGACAGTTGTAAATTGCAATAGACCACTAAACACTTTGCTTCGTCTCGCATCACCCAAACATAACCCCATAGCGTTTGTTGACAATCATTGAGGGTAGCCATCTTGGGGCTTCTTTTCTCCGACTGGCTACCCAGCGATCAGCTGTCTCTTACGTCACGGGGTGAACAGCTGACTACCCCTACTCTGGGAAATCCAGGAGGGGAGAGGACCCGGACTGGGCTCCTCGTGGCGATGATTCGTTGACCAGCCACTGAGACGTTCACGACTCGAGACACGGACGCTCGACTCGACCACGGTCAAACACGATACGGAGGTACGGTTTCCTCATTATTTCGTTTCGTCGCTTAACGTTTAACGCTACTAACACGTTTATCGAACCCGACTCACGGGAATATTTCGATAGAGACGAAATTACGGACTTTTAGACGACTTTACGTCCTCACGAACCTGTCCGAGTTTGTCGTAGGTGATTATTCTCGAATAGACGCATAGTTTAATTCACGTTCTTGTTAGGCCTAGCCTTTCTCTCCTTTACGCAATATCGTAGCATTAACCACTAGACGATTTAGTCGCGTTTACTCAGTGCAGTTACTTAATTTTTCGTCTACTCCGTACTTGCACTCACGTCGCAACAAGTCACGGAGCACGTGCTACGCCACGGCAACCCAATTAATAAACTATTAATTGGGTGACGCACTGAGCGGTTACGAACAACGTTCGGTTAGGCCTTACGCCTACGAATAAACCCCGGAAAGATTTATTTGGATTTTCCCCGATTACCGTGAAGAGTCACGGGTCACGCTACGGCTTTAAGCCTAGCCCGTGGTAACCCAAAACGTGTTGGGTGAGTCTCTTGCTCATAGTAACCCTTTATCAAGCGAGGGTGTGAGCAGGGGCTAACGTTAGAGCGATTAAGAGCGATTACTTCGCGCGACTTAGGCTTTTCGTCGTTATTGGCAAAATTATTCACTTTTACGAGGGCGAGGATGAGGCAACTCGTTCTTTGAATTGTATCGTTGCATCCGGTTGCTCTGAGCCCTGCGTAAAGTAGTAACGAGAGTTGCCCCACGATTATTCTTTGCCGAAATTAATTATAACGAACCCTGGAATTAGCTCCTTCTGAGCGATTCCGAGGCATCCCTACGGTGACTAATTTCTCGGGGTAGGAGATCACTCACTATTTCCTTTGACCCCCGAAAATTACGTCACATTAGTCCTAAGTTAGTTGTAAGGAAGTCTTTCTATTTACTTTTACTATCATTTTAGATAAGCTCTCTTTTTTTGTTTGCTGCTGGAGGGGGTTTTTGTTTTTGTACTGGGGGGGGGGGGCTAACTTTATACAAATTTAGCCCCACCCACAGTTTTTTAATGATAACTCATAAACTAAAAGAGCACTAACAATGGGGATTAGAGCACTAACCACCAATAACGATTGGTACCATTTTTGACGTTAGTGCTCAAATGGGGGGGGGGGGGCCAACTTTATGGACCTCCTATATTCTCCATAAGGATTACGTGGGAAATGAGTTTAAGTTGCTGCCACAGAAATATAAAAATTGAGGGTTTTAGGCAACTATCCATCAGATCTCAACTATATGAAGCCAAATACCAAGTTTCATTTAAATAATATGTTGAGAAATAAGCAATATATCCAATTTTAATTATCTCCCTAAACGTTAACATTGGGACAACGTGCTGTGTTTATCACTACTGACAACTTGGTAACCAAAGGTCATGGCGCAATTTTTAAAAATTACTAAATTGTTTGTTTTTTCGAGCCAAATTTGATTATTCTGTTTTTTTTTTACGTGGGAAGAGTTTGATATTGTACCCTATTTTAGCTTTTTAAGAGAAAATATTTTAAAATCATTTTAGCGAATTTCCTCTATTGGGAAGAAGCTATTACCGTATAGGTCTCATGGTAAGACCTCAGCCCAAGACCATAATAACTTTTCGTTTTGGGGCCCCCGAAGCAAAAAACACCATTCGTTCAAATTTCTAAATTTCTAGATATATATAGCTTCCTCCAGAGCCAGTTAACCACTCTTTTCAGCATCCAGAACCAATTAACCACTCCCAAAGAGCACATGTCTAGGAGCACTTAACTATACCTTCCAGAGCAAATTAACCGCTCCCTCTCCCCTTCCCCACCACAGCTCACCTCTACCCCTCATGGCTAGCTCCAGTCAGGTGCTCCTGATTAAATAAGCAGGCTTGTAAGAAAGGGAATTTCTCTATCACCCGCGTTTCTTTCTCTCTTCCCGCCAAAACTGTTGTTACTGTTACTACTGCGCAAATCTTTATGGACCACAGCTATTCACTTCCGGTTTGCACACCCGGTAAAATCTGGGTAACTGTCGGCCACTGAACTTGAGCTAAAAAAAAAATTATTAATTTTTATTTTCGTAGAATTAGCACGGTATTTAATTGTCAAATATTTAATGTATCAATGGGAACAATCAATTAATTATGTACGATTTTAGCATCTAAATGGATAACCCATAAGTTAAATTTACAGTTATTTTGAATTTCAAACGATTTCACAACAAAATTATTTCATACAAAAATGCAATGTTGTCTATAAAGAGCACATGTGTCACAGGTTAATTAGTTCAGGGTTTCCACTCAACCGTGAAACCTTAAAAACCGTGAATAAGCCGTGAATTTGGCAAACCATGAAAAAACCTGGAAAGAGCCGTGAATTTCGTCATCAGACCTTTAAAATCAGCCAATATTTTTAATAAATTATAAAAAAGAGAGATATTTGTATCAATTTATTAGAGACATTAAAAATGATTCACAGACCCAAGACGAAGACAGCAATTGTGTACTTTAAGACGTAGATTGTACGTACAGGGCTAGACGGTAGGGCCTGCTAAACTGAGATTGAGATTCCACTGTGGCTGTGGAAGGAGGGGTGGAGACTGGGGAGGTAATGGCGGAACGCGATCGGTTGCCTTGGAGGGGGGAGGGAAGGATGGAGATGTGAAGAGAGAGAAGACTAGATAGCTGAAGACGCACGCTCATTGGTTTACGTTTGCGCAGCAAATAAATACGTGAATTTCTTTCTTCCTTAATTAATTTGTTATCTTATTCTTTACATTCCTTCTATTGTACGATTCATCGGTTTTCAACTACCGATTATGCATCGATGTCTCCGCTGCTTGTTTCTAATCATTTTCTGTTTTTTGTATCATCGTTCAAGATGTTTGTGACAATAAATAAGCTCTTTAAAAATGACGCCAGAACGAACGTCTTTGTTGCGTATTTTATTTTCTATATACGAAAATCCAAACGACTTGTCCTACAACAACATTTGACGGCTAATATTTTTTGTCTAATTTTTAGTATAAATCGATTGAGTCAAAAATGAAATTTTTATCTCTTGCCGTTCAAGAGAAATTCTATGATCAAACTATAGACTGGTGTATATTTTGTCGTTCTCCAAGGTCAACTAAATATAGCAGAAGCTCCGAATTCCATCTAATTGGAGATAATATTTTTTCACCTGTCAACCTCCTTTCCTTATCACTCAGGATTATTGTTTGTGTATGTTTTTCGTGGGAAGGACACGCTCTACCGGTTTAACGTGACCAAAAATAGATCACTAAAATTATCTTCTCGATAAGACTTCTCGTATCATAAGCTCGGCTAGAAATTCAACCTTATTCAAAGCTGTTTAGTGTTTGTACGACTATTTCATTGCGTCAAAAGGAGCAACGGTCCTTTTAAGTTGTTATACGAGGATACGATACTAAGCAGTAAGCGTACGATAATTTTGAGTCGGCAAGGGGACGGCTGGTTGTCTGACTGAGACGTATAGTGAAGATCGCTTCGAAGTTTGACATCGCGATCGCGACCATCCTTCTTCGTCTCGTTATAATATTGCGTGGACGCCGTAAGTCAGAAGCTTGGCGCGAATCATTTATTGTTGAACATTTTTAAAGTTTTGGGTTTCTTTCGGGTAGTGTGTCGGGTATCGTCAACCCGATTTCTTTCGGGTAGTAGGTACCCGCCCGACCCGACGTTTAATAAAAACCCGCCGAATTAAGCCCGAGACGTGTCGAACCCGCCCGACCACTCGGGTTCACGTAATTACCCGAAGCTACCCGAATTTTCGGGTACCCGCAGACCTCTACTTATCACTCACTACCCATTGCACTGTTTGAATGACAACAAGGCCCTAACTTCGGCCGCTGGAAAACATAGGCGTCACGTGAACCAAACTTTTGGGGGGGCACAACTGACCGGGGGGCCCGGGGCCCCCAGATCAGCGGGGGGTCCGGGGGTTCCCCCCCAGAAAATTTTGGTTTTTTCGTACTCAAAAGTGGGGTTTCCAGCCTTAAAATATGCGAAATATACAGCACTAAAAAGCTTAGTTTTTTTAAGATTTTCAAAGTAAATTCTCGGGAAAAGTTCCACTACATATTACTTAGATTTTTAACACGTGATTGTTGAAGAATTTTTACCTAAAAACCATTGCAGTTATTGTTTTCTATATTAAGAAAATAGGCGGTCGAAAAATAACTCTTATTCATAATTCCCCTACTTTCCTGGCCGTTTCATTGCCGTTAATGGCATTCTCGTCTGCAGCTTGCAGGTTAAACGCCACTTGAATGTCAGAATGACAGGTACTAGGCGGACAGCGCACAGAGTTACCAACCTTCGCCCAGTCAAAGAACGGGCCTGATCAATGAATATATCCAATTAATTCTTCATCCAATCTCCTCGTTTAGCCAAATAATTTAACTGATGTCAGTTGAATGTAATAACCATTAAATATAAAAATACAAGGGAGAACAATTAATATGGTAAAACTAAACATCTAACTTAAAAATAACTGGTTTAAATTACTTATGAGTGAGTATAGAAAGGACTTTAGAGATTAGTAGACAATAATTTTTATATGGATTTTTAATGTTGTTCGGCGGCTACAAAAATAAACTTTTTTATGTTGGGGGGGCACGTGCCTCCCCGTGCCCCCCCCGGCGCGACGCCTATGCTGGAAAACATGCCTGCAGGCGACCAACGTTGTGCCATTAACTAACATTTACGGACAGTAGAACAACGATTTATCCGGAGGCGTATTAACCAGGCGGCGCGCCTAACCGGTGTCCAAAACTGGCAACAAGAATTATTTTTAATCACGTTTTTA
Organism: Flexamia atlantica; assembly: GCA_035578135.1. Classification (NCBI taxonomy): domain Eukaryota; kingdom Metazoa; phylum Arthropoda; class Insecta; order Hemiptera; family Cicadellidae; genus Flexamia; species Flexamia atlantica. The sequence continues at coordinate 16,498,445 of JAQJVK010000017.1, read as the reverse complement.
CTTTCAACTTTTGCAAAAACTATTTTACAAAAAAAATGTAATTGAAGTGTATTTACTAACTTGCAATTCATTTTTAAACAAACACGACATTATTTTAATACGTGTTATATAGATCATATTTAGAATTTTTGATGATTAGAGAGTTGATAATCACGAACTTCAACTCGGTCAAGACGCAATAAATGAACGATCGAATATTCATCGAAAGGTTGGCAACATACGCAAGCGCAGACTATCACATTGTTTTTCATTACACGGCTGTTTGTTGTCTTAAAACGCAGTGCGTGATTGCCGTTGCTATGACGACACACGGTTGTCATGGCAACATACAGTGCGGCAGTGCGCACTGGACTCTGCACATTGTGTGGACGGATAGAAAGCAGAAAGACAGGAAGAAAGAAAGGAAGGAAGAGAGGATGGCGTTAAAAATTAAAAAATATTTAAGTTGCGTGCGTGTTCCGCAATCGCCAGTACAATGTTTTCTGTTTTCTTAAGTAATCAATAATGCTAAAATCACATCGTACTTTGTGAAATAGTTGTAATTTATTTCATTGCATTGTATTTAAAATTATTTTTCCGTCAAGTATAGTTTGTTTTACCTAAAATATTACACAGTTTAATTCTATTGGTACAGAAATTATTACTTCTCCGTTGTGCTGGCGCCGCCGCCGCCGGCGCTATGCGTCTGCCGAGTTTTCCCTCGCTACCCCCCCCCACCCTGTTTATCCTCTGTGAAACTGTGCGGGCGGCAAATTGTTTTCCTTTATTTAGACCGTAGATTTCGTAATTTTCGGACCTTAAAAACCGTGAAAGAGCCGTGAATTTTAAAATTCAGTTTGAGTGGGAACCCTGTAGTTTCATAATTGAATCATATTATGCCTTTTTGAGAAAATTGTTGAAGACAACATTCAAATATACTAAATAAATTGATTAGTTAAAAGTATTTTTCATTTTAATGGCACATAATATTTTGAAAATAAGCTGTAAAGTAGATAGGCAACCCCAACACAGTGATGATTTAATTTGAGGCTGTAAAAAATAATGACTTTTTTACGTGTTTAACCTGAACGGCATCAAGTTTACCTTAATAAGTAGTTTCAACAACTAGTTTTTTATTGGATTTTACTAGCCTTCAGGCCTTACTTGCAACCACCAAAAAGTCTTATTAGAATTTATTTGGTAATTTAGTTAAATAAAACATTAAGTATTGTATCTCAGAGTAGTTCAAAAAACAATATAAACTTGGGGAAATAACGGTTGTGATATAAGCTAAAACTCATTTAATATTAGCCCCACCGACATGGAATAGCTAGTATATGACTTCTTATTGTTTTCTCTTTGATGTTCAATTTAAAAATCAAGATTTTGCACCAAAAGTTGATGTCATAGGTTTATTGTCACTAGAGGCACAGCCGGCGTCGCGCGGCGGTATAGTAGTGAGCACGTGACCCCTCCCCCCGCCCGCGATCCCGCCGGCCCCCGGCCGGCCAGCGCGTCAGCAGTCACTGAGAGATAGCTACAGTCAGTCCTAGAATCGAAACAACAATTCGTTTTTTTGTCAGTGCATTTGCCTATTTGACTTAAATCGTTTTTAAAGGTAGCCAATGAATCCTGCTGTGGGAAGCGATCTTGTGAACTTTATAGAATAGGAAAAAAGTGTTATTATTTACTGGAGAACGAGCTTATAACATTAATGAATCATTGAAATGAGCGGCCATTATGTTTTATGTTTGAGCTTCCTTCTACACCTCATAGTGGTGACCATCTTTAAAGGCGATTTGATGCACCCAAATTTTATATTCATGTATTAACAAACCTACACACCCATTTCCTATGTTATTCTTGTTTAAAACGTCTTTTCTTTCAGGTGTTTGATTGGAAATGTATTTTAGATGTTTGAAAACATATACAGTGTGTTAATTATTTTGTGCACACCTCGTAAACTATTAAACTTAGGGGAAACTTTAAATGGGGAATTTCACAAATTCCAAGAAGACAATCAAAAATACGAATTCATTTTTCTTGAAATTGCCACCATTTCCCGATATGACTGACAACTTCGGCGCTGTATTTCTTATGCAACACCGTTTTTTTAATTTGTGCTTCATTCAAAGAACGTTTTTTTTCCAAACTCATTGGTTAAGGAGATATGAGCACTTAATATTTCATTGTATCCCATTTGAAATTCATTTTGTCCATTTTAACTGTGCCACCCCACGTATTTCTTATATGGAGTAATGGAATATTCCAAAGGCCCAAAAAATGTTTATGAATGAACGTCAAATAAAAACCTTACTAAATAAGTCTTCATAACACTTTTAATCTTTGGTAAGTTTTATTCAACCCATTCGTTTTCGATACCAATCAACTGCCAATTTCTCGATAATAGGTCAACTCTGTCCCTTAAAGTTTTCTCTAAATTTAATAGTTTATACGAGACCCCAATGGCGTGCACAGAAAATAAGCACCACAACCAAAGAAATATAACCTTAGTTTTTTATTAATTTGATATTAAGTTTGGAAAGTATAGAAAACATGTTTTTGCTTAACATTATGGAGGTATTCTCAATTTAAATTATATTTCACATATAATATTTTACTGACCCTTGACTGATTTTGCCTTTTAACCACTCATAGTTAACAAACTATCCATGAGACAATGTAACTTAATCTGTGGAGAAAGAGAGGACTGGTTTGTCACAAATTTGGTTTGTCACGATCATGGAAAATTGAGTTGGGACCTCAGTAAATATGATTTCAGAGCGCTAAATACAACTAAAATTTTTTAGTTTAAATAAATTTTTTCACCTGAATAAAGTCCCAATCAGGGCAGGATTCGTTAAAAAGACGAAAATTAAACTAGGATTTCGGTAAATTTGCCCTAATATGTGTTGTGGTTTTCATCGATATTTATGAAAATTAATGAATTGTGTTTTTTGGCATCTGGGGACCTCAAAACGAAAAGTTATGATGGTCTCGGGCTTATGTCTTACCGTGAAACCTACGGTACCAGCTTCTTCCCTATTGGGGAAATTCGCTAATAATAAGTAAAAAACAGCAATACAACAAAACTTACATGGTCGCCACTGTTATCGGCAGACCAATGCGGTGTGTATTCTCCAAAAGCTCAAATAGAGAATCATGAGCAAGCAAGGAACTACTGTTGACCTGGTGGGCCAGCAGACAGACAGACAGTCGAACTGGTAACGTTGCACTATACTAGGGGTGGGCGAGTAGTGGATTTTATGAAGAATATGCAAAGTTGTATAATTCAAGCAGTAATAAGATTTAATTATTAGCCTATTATTTTAACAATCAAAAACAGGTTTATATTTTCCCTAAAAATAATTGTTGACCCTCATGAACACCTTAGCCAAGAAATTGTGGAAGAAAGAATTAAAAACATCAGGGAGGAGAGCTATGCCCAGTTATTTGTTTACTTCTCTAAACCCAACCCCACCCCCTTACCTGACTGCTGATCTATTTTTTTTGACATCCAATCACTTGAGCACGAGTGACACAGCTGCGACCAGATAAGAATAAGATATCCCCCAATACAAAAATTACAAAACCTTAACTAATTTTTTTATGACGTCCACTTTACCAATGAAGTCCACAATTTTCTTCTCATTTTTACAAATCAAATGAGACAGAAAAATGAAGGCTGTGTATCATGCAAAAGATAAAATATGATTACAAATTTGAAGTTGTTAAGTGTAAGTTCAGAGCTAAATATAGCTCTAAGTTTTCATCCGAATTCTGAGACATCTTTCAGAATCTGGTATTTCTAGATAACTGTCTAAATCCATTCTCCTATGAGGTAATGAAATATTGTCAATGTTATTGTTATGAAAAACTCGTAGACGGCTACGAAAAATGATAGCGCATATCTGTCGGTCGTGGATAAACGGCAGATGTAGCTTTTCAAAACTCGCGATCTGTCGATCGCCGAAAATCGGCAAATGTAGCGTTGCCATAGTCGCGGTCGGCCGCGAAATAAGAGCGCGCGTATTGCCGATCGCCGAAAATCGGCAAATGTAGCCTTGAAAAAATCGCGTTCAGCCGCGAAAAACGATCGCGTGTATTTGCCGATCGTAAATAAACGAAATGCAACTTTGCGAAACTAGCGATCGGCCGTAAAAAATAGTCGCGCGTACTTGCCTGCCACAAATGAACAGAAAATACTGCTTTTTGTGAAACTAGCGAGCGGCCGCGATAAACAATCTGCCGATTGCGGATAAACGGCAGATGTAGCTTTTGCGTAACTCGCGATCTGCTGTAAAATTTGTTCGCACAAACGTAAATCGCACGTAAATTCGGCTGCCGCATGAACGGCGGGAGTAACTAAATACTCGACTCGACCTCGAGTAGTAGCAACTACTCGAGTAATTACTCGACTGTCGAGTACTCGCCCACCTCTACACTATACTCATAGCATGTTTAGGCTATTGTGGCGACCCTTACACACAACCACTGGACAATGTTTGTGGTGACTGCTTGTCGACTCAGTTTTCTCGTGTGTAAAGTGTTTTATCGACTATACCACCCATATAAATTTATACCACAGGTATCTGCTTATTAATCTGCATGCGCTGAAATAAAAATCTCAGAGATCGCCATAGTTGGGTTTTCTCATTGGGTCGCCATTAACATTGCTAGGCTTGTATGTGCCTAGCAACCACCAAAAAGTCTTATTCTAATTTATTTGGTAATTTAGTTAAATAAAACATTAAGTATTGTATCTCAGTAAAATGTTTATGAATGAACAAAAAAAATTAAAAAATATTTACAGTGGTGGTAAATTGTGTGTTAACAATAAATAATGTTCTTTATTGTCATTTGTGTGTGTGTGTGTGTGTGTGTGTGTGTGTGTGTGTGTGTGTGTGTGTGTGTGTGTGTGCGGTCGCGTGCGGGCGTGCGTGCGTGCGTTTGTGTGTGTGTGTGTGCCAGACAGGGTATACGAGCTCATTGGGTTGAATTTTCAGCGTGTGTCCGAGGACATTTTTGTATACGAGGACATTTTTACTGTCCTCGTATACAGTTATAGCTGGATTCCTCTTGATCTTCACATTTCTTGTTGTCTCATGCAAAAAACTCACTTCCTTAAAATGTCCTTTTATCCATACCCTAGGTTGGGTCGTCAGTTCGCTGTTATGCCGCTTGGTGCGCTGAGGTCGAATATTATACACTCCGTGTGTGATCGTCCGTTTCTCTCGCAGATTTCGAGGACGCCTGTGCGCTGTTTTCGCATACACTATTCGTGTTAATGTTATGGTTTTTCACGCATTATTAGAGGACTTATCATGTCTATTTTTATTTCCTATGTTGCCAGTTCTCACCGTTGTTGCCAAGTCGCCTCAACTAGAGAATCGCCGCTCGAGTCTTGAGAACGCTTGACGGCGCCTGGGTCGTGTGTTCAGCTCGGGGTTTAGGTTGTATTCAAGGACATTTTCTTTACTATTATACTGTCTTAAAAATTTTTTAACTACATCTTTAGTTGGAAAACAATAATAAAAAATCAATTGAAGAATTTTTTTAAGCCCTTCAAGTTTTGATTTTTTTTAATAGGCTACTTAATGTATTTCTAAATCGTCCTTAAAATCATAGCCAACCGTCTTTCAACTTGATGATTAATATGTTCATGAAAGTTCACATTTTAAATGATTTCTTACCTTCCCTCTCTTTCTTTTTTTCTCCTGACTCAGCCTATTGCTTTGCGTCGTAAAGGAATTCAATGTTACGGCAATTACAATGTTAGAAAATACCTTTCTAATGGTACTCATTTATGTGTCCTACAACCAAAAAAGCTGAGAAAACAATATGTCATTTTTTAAGTCTGCCGGGAAACTGTAAAAATAATAATAATAAACAAAAAACTAGCAAATCAATGGCTTCGCTCGCAATAATAATAATACAGGCGACTTTATATCGAACTAGTAAACCCGTTGCTCGGGATCTAGCAATTGTATGGACTTCAAAAAATGAAAATAATTATGGTGTAGTATTCTAGAACGTTTTTAATGATATGGTTAAACCTCAAAGTCACTTCCAGTAATACTGAGATTATTAACTAAAGTTCTTTATAAACAATATTTCTTGTAAATACACTATCATCTTTCATGAAATGATTTGATTTAGGTTAAATTACAAATATTTCAAGTTTATATGGAACATACTTACCAACTTAGTACCAAAATAATTGTTAAATATATATTCTTTTTCATAATTTAGATTTTTTACATAGTTATAACTAACACACCTAAGTTGGACAAATAAAAATAATTTAATGAAAACCTTTCAAATTGTTATATTTAATCAACTTGATCGAGCGTTTTAATGCTGTGATCTTTACTCACAAATAAACTTCATATCAACCATCACCATAAACTCCAAGAAAATATTGTACAATTGAGGCGCCTTTGTCATATGTAAATTGTTAGTACAAATTAAAATAATTATAACATGCAACATAATATTAAAGAAAAACAGTTATTTGGAATTAGACTGCAAATTTGTTTATACCACACGCATGTTTTTAAATGGGTTGTTTTAAAATAGATAATGAAGTAAATTATTTTGTGAAAAATAACCATCAATTTCATAGATTTTACGTTATTTTTGTAAAAATTGTTGTAGTTCAGTTTCTGTTACTAAATTATAAATCCTTCTTAATCTTAACCTGAACTAAAATTGCTTAATAAATGTACTGTAATAATAATAATTCTTTATTGTCACATGAACGTTTTGTACATAGCAAGGCTATAAAACAGGTGACATTGTCAAATATCCTAATTAATAATTTCAAACAAATAATGAAAAATCAATTGAAAAGCTGCAACTAATACCAAAAAATCTATTGTCATGAATATTAAAACAACGTTACCAGATACAGGTCTTCAATTAAAACAAGCATAGGAATAATAATTACAATATCAAATTAATGATCACAAAAGAACTCATTTACACTATAGTAAATCTTACTTAGCAGAAAATTGGCAAGGCTGCTTTTGAAGGAGTTAGTGTTAATTAATAATTTTAATCTTGAATCAAGTCTAGTGTACCAACTCATAAATGAATGCTTAAAGTCTGCTTCAGTATAGTCAATGGTTTCAATTCCAATAATAACACATGGCTTTGCTGAAAAACTTTGTTTACTATATTCAGCTGCTTTATTGAAATTTATATTCCTATGTTAAATCTTATGGACAAATACAAAATAACACATGGCTTTGCTGAAAAACTTTGTTTACTATATTCAGCTGCTTTATTGAAATTTATATTCCTATATTAAATCTTATGGACAAATACAAAATTTTGAGGGCGTCTAGGGTCGTACCCTTTTGTCAATATTTATAAATTTTATTTCCTGCAAAACTACACGCCAAGCAGCACTTTCCAAAGACCCCTGAATTATTAAAATCGGTCCAGTAGTTTAGGAGGAGTAATGATCACAAAAAAACCCTAGCTTTTCAAATAAGTATAGATAGAATAGATACAGAACTGTTTGCGAGGGGTCTGTGAATGATAAAAATTTTAGGGAAGCAAAGTTTGACAAGTACATAGTTTTTAAGGACTCATAAAAATAACATGATTATGATGCTGATGATTTACATATCAGCCTATGTTTACCCTAAATATTATTATTTGAATCTTCACGGGACATCTCTCACTGGACTTTAAAAAAATTAACACTTAGGCCTACTTTGACAAGTAGCTTCCCAGGTCAAACATAATTTTACGGTCTTCGAAATCTTCAACCGTGTTTGGAAAAAAACATAGTTTAACAATTATTTACCCAAACTGAAACTGTCGAAGACATTTTTTTAAAACCTTTAATATTGAACATTTTACAATGGATTTACCTTCGTAGCATAGGAGCAGTTTTCGGCACTGCTCATGAGAATTTTCGGCAGTTTCCATGAGCCATCGCACATAAGAATAAAAATATTATAATCACCGAAAAGAGTAGGTTTAAAAGATTTTAAGTTTATGCAAAAGGTATGGGTCTTTATTTTCTCTATATTTAAACTAGTTTAATGATGCAGCTTTGCTTGCAATGATTACTCAAAACAGCTGTTTCACTTGAAAGTTTCTTCCACAAGAATTGTATTGACTTAACTTTGAAGGGCTGTACGGTGTGGCCCTTAGAAATTAATGTGAATTCTGAGAACATTCGGCAAACCTACGCGTCATCTCTTTAATTTGACACTTAAATCTTGAAGATCTTTAAGTAATCACTGGGAACTCAGTCTTTTAATTGCTTATTAATATATAGGATCTATTATACTAATTACCTGAGGAATTTCTTGTGTACAGAAAAACTCCTGTATTTATTTTAAAAGTGTTGTATCTTCCAAGCAATATTAAAAAAAAAAAATTTCACTCTGGCTAAATATGTACAGGATTAGAAATATCAAGGATTGCATGGGAGGCAATATTACTGATTCGTACATAAATGGAAAATATCTCATCACAAAAGAAATAATTAGCTATCCAGATCTTGGAGACAAATAATCCAAGTTCACAAGTTCTGAATAAGGTTGAATTTTAATCATGGGCTAACCATTATTATTTACAAGAAAGTCCCAAATCCAAACAATGTTGGAGTAATATGGACTATCTACTATTCAGTGAATTACAGGATTGCCTGAACTTGACTTGAAACGTTGAATCAGTAAGGACTGTGCCTGGCAGAGGCCATAATGAATATGTTGGAGCCATTGGAACGAGCACGTGAAAGAAGTATGCATTTTGGATGTTGGGAGTTCAAGGGAAATTCATTTTAAGGCCATAATCAAAAATTAGTACTGACTGAAGTACTACCAAAATTAGTAAGAGACTGAAGTACTTCACTATGTCAACAGTTTAAGGGGCAGTTCAGCGCCTGGGTTTGATAGAGTCAGTGCCTCCCTTCTTAAAAGTAACATTCAGTATCTGATTACTCCCTTGCATCATATTTATAACACTAGTATTATAACAGGGATCTTTCCTCAGGCTTTCAAAATTGCTAAAGTCATCCCATTATATAAATCTAATGACGTTCAAGACATGACAAATTTTAGACCCATCTCCATGCTTAGTGTTTTTTCTAAGGTACTTGAGAAAATAGTCAAAGATCAATTTACCAAATACTTATTCAACCAACATATTTTAACAGAATCACAATTTGGATTTAGGAAAGACAAAAATATAACTGATGCTCTATTTTTTATTACAAAGCAAATTAATGAGAACTTTAATAGCAAAAATAAATCTTTAATCACATTTCTTGATTTCGCTAAAGCGTTTGATTCGGTAGATAGGCAAAAATTAATAAGAAAACTGGAATTGATTGGCTGCAAAGGGGCCGCTCTTCATTGGTTCCAGAGTTTTTTGTCTAATAGAAAACATTCATCTTCACGATTCTGACCACCGGATTACTGATGATTAACAATAAAGGTTAATTACATGACGGAACACAGGTAATTTAAACCTTTATTGTTAATAGAAAACAGTTTGTAAATATTTGTGGAATCGATAGTACTGAGGTTAGCATAGATTACGGCGTTATTCAAGGAAGTACAATGGGGCCTATTCTTTTCTTAGTATACATAAATAATCTATCGAAGGTGAACATATCAGGAAAACTATTTCTCTTTGCCGATGATGCAGCAATTTTGTCTGAGGGTAGGATCTGGGAAGAAGTTAAAAATAATGCAGAGTAGGATTTGTCAATCATGAAAAAGTGGTTTGATCAAAATAAACTTTCATTAAATGTCTCAAAAACAAAATGTATGCCAATTTCTTTATCTTCAAGATCTGACCCACATTTTAACCACATCTCAATTCATTCATGCGGAAATAATTTGAACTACCGATGTGATTGTGGCTAAATTGAAAGTGTGGATTCTTACAAATACTTGGGTGTTATGTTTGATAAACGCATGAAATGGTCAGACCATGTAGATTATTTAAAAGTCAAGATAAGAAGGCTCATATATGGTTTTAGGCGACTTAGCGAGGTTTTGAACATCTTTGAACTAAAACAAGCATACTATGCATATTGTCAATCATTATTTTTATCCGGAATAATTGCATGGGGTGGAGGATCGAAGACTATTTTAGAACCGTTACAAATTGTCCAAAAATCAATTCTTAAAGCTGCTCTGGGCCAAGGAAGGCGGTTCCCAACCAACGAACTATTTAATATTTTTGACGTTTTAAATATCAGACAGTTGTATATAAAAACCCTTTTAATTTTTATTCGGAAAAATTCACAGTTTATTTTTAATCCAACTACACATGAACATTTTACACGTCATTCAAGAAATATATGAATACAAACAATCCAGCTCCATAAATCTTTTTCAACAACCAATTCTTTTTATATAGCTCATATTTTATTCAGAAATATTCCTGCACCAATAAAAAATTTTGAAGGCTCGATTAGCATGTACAAAGCACACTTAAATCAATGGTTATCTGAAATCGGAAGGGAAGGTGCTGAACTCATAATCTCCTCTGGCTACAGGACTGCCCGACCTTGACCCTGAAAATACTGAACTTGACAATAATGGACTTATCAGCCAGCCAGCCAACCTTTCTCCTAGTCTAAAAGTAATTCTACATTATTTTCTGTAAATTGAATGTTTTTTTTCTATATCCGAATACTTGAATAAAATTTTATATATTTTTAAATAGCAATACTTTTTTTCCTATTGCAAATTTTTTATTTTTTTTATTTTTTTAAATCCAAAACAATGCATAACGACTCGTACCCACTCACAGGCTTTGGCCCATGTGGGTACATTTCCCTAGGAAAATGAACAAATAAAATATACTTGTTACTGAACCATTTTATTTTTATTTTTAAGTTTATTACGCTTCATGTTTGTAACAAGCTGTATCTATCGGAAATAAAATGATTTTGAATTTGAATTTAGTAAAAGCTTTATATTTAACCTTTGGGCCCGTTCGAGGGGCTACATAACCAGAATAAGAAGATATTACATGAAGTTCACATGGAAGTTCACGTTGAGAAAAATCTAAAAAGACAAAAGCTATGCAGTAGGTACCTCAAGGGAAAGCAGATATCGATTATTGGACTTAATTTTAGCCAAAACAAACCTTAAACAAGAAGTATATTCAATTCAAACTCCTTAAAACAGCGGGAAAAACTTTAGTCCCAAGCATATTAAAAAAATGTCCAAATCCTGAGAAATCCTAAGAAAACTGCAACTGTAAAATAACAACTTGTTGTTTAAAACTGTTCATAAAGAAATAGGATTACATAAATTTATAAGATTGAAATTTAAATAAGCCCTAACATAACATTTTTGACAAGCCATGTATTATGCCTGCTAAAAGTTGACAAAATTGTTTCTCATCACTGAAATAGTTTCTATTTTCGGACTTTTTTCAACCCTGTATTTGGCCTATAGGCTTGTAGGATCAAACAAAAAATAAGACAAATATAAAATAATTACTGCAAAATATTTTTGCACTAAAGGCTTTACTTGTGACCAAATATTAATATCCTAGATTTTCCCTTTTCTCCCTCGGCAGACTTATGAGCTTAAGTGGTTGGGAGTAAAATATACTTAAAGATTTTTTTAAGTTTCAACATATATTTTCAAAAAAACTATGCATCCTACAGAAAATGATCAAATTACAGGTTTAAAGACGACTAAATTCCCTACAATTTGAGTGCTCTTGCAGCTCAGTAGCGTTGATGGATCTGTAGATATAGCCCTTCAAAGATAAACAATATAATTCAATTTGTTTTACATTTGTCCATTTGATTAACATGGGATATTTAAATACAAAATTGGAGGCCACTGGGGCAGAGCAGTAAATAGTTAGGACAACATAGATAGCTTAGCAATATTTCCCTGCAAATTTAAAACATATGTATACCAAATTTAATGCCAAACGGCCAAACTGTCTTAAAAACCAATTGACCTAACCTTTACTATGGCTTTCTACATATTTGCATGTTATATGGGAAGATCAAGTTTGTATGATGTTAATTGGCTCAAAAACTGATTGACCGCAACTTATTTTGGTATTTTTTTTTAATTTGTATGAAATATATTTTTAAGCTAACCATTTTGTTGTAACTGTTTTTTTACAATTGTGTCGAACAGTTATGCTCAAAATCACGTATTTGCACATAATCAGAGGGCTTACTGTTATATTATGAAAAACCTGGTAATAATATGATGTCATTATTGTTAGTACTGTACACGTCACAAAACACATCACAAGTTTATCCATGATTACTTTCTGCCTGAAGCCCCCTGCATTTATGATAGGCGAATGGATGAGAACTTCAAATTATTCACGTAAGATTTTGGTAAGAGCAGTCAGTTTTTATTTTGTTTTACTTCATACTGTCATTAAATCTTGTATTTTAATCGATTAAATATTTGTTTACCTAATGTTGATTGATTTTTTTTTTTAAGTCCGTTGTGTTGGTTTTATATTTGGAATGAAAAAACAAGCATGTATTTACAAATGTGATTCAAGTTTCAATAATAACTTTTGGTTTCTATAATACATATTTTATTAATGTTTATTATCGATTTACTTACTATAGTACCACTGATGTAAATAAATATAAAATCAATGGTATTAAAACACCTACGTCTAAAAGAATATAGAATTTCCAAATTTTCAGAATAGAATAAGCTTTTCAAAGAAAGACAAATTATTTTATTTTTCAGCAGCTATAAATGTGTATTGCAGGTTTTTGTTGTTGTAATTGCAAGGATGCATTGATCAGTTTTAGTCCTAAGTTTAATTTTATCTGCTTAGTTGTATTATGATAAAAACCAAGCTTCATCAGCGTGAGAACGTGAGAGATCAGCAATGTCTCACATCCCATTGATAACAGCAGTCAAACGTAACAGCTGTTGATAATCCGAGCTTCTGCCTCACATCCTCCCCTTACCCCTTCCGTCATTTGTTTGTTTTTGCTATCTCCTTCCCCCAGTATTAGCGAGGTGCAGCGTCAAGGTTAAGGGCACCCGCCGCGGGCGTTTTACCGCGAGCCATGCCACACCAAGACCACGGCCGCGTAGGAGTTTTGTGATAGGAGGGATGGAAAAAGGCAAAGAGCGCATGCGCGTGGGCTACCACTGCAGCAATTGTGAAAAATCATTCATCACGGTGGCGAAAGTTGATCTAACTTTCTACAGGCTCCTTGACCAATGATAAATCGATTGATTAATCGTGACATACGAAAAAATCCTTAACGAATTAATATTAAGATAATAATTCACATGCGACATTTCGTTCACAAATGCATTATATAGTTTTATTAAGATTTTAATGTGCTTAAACATAAAAGTAAGGTTTTATTTTAGAAATAAAAATTGGACGATCAGTTGTGCCAACACAAGAGTTTTTTATCTTTTTGTCTCCCTGTTATTCTCAAGTAAAGTATCGTGGGCGTGAGAACATAAAAATTTTAGTTTCTCTTACTGATAAGAGGTAGAGGAAGTGGAGAACAGAGAAGAATATGTCCTCGGATAGGGTGCTGGATGTTGTGCTAGACACGGGTGTCCTCGTATGCAGAAGACATGTCCTCGTATGCACTTTATAAGTTCAAAGTCCTCGGATGAAAAACACAACTTTTTTAATAAGCTAGTTTTCAAGTGTGTTTGATATGAAGCTCTGTTTCTAAATTCTGTCTGGCGATTTCCTCGTGTCTGTTCATTTCTAAAAATCATGTTTAAGAGGTGTCCTTAAATATGATTTTTAAAACTCGATCCCCGCGAAGAGTTAAAGTCCTCATATAGGGTGCCAGCCACGTATGTGTGCGTGCGCGTGCGCATGCACGTGTGCGTGTGTGCGTGTGTGTGTGTGCACGTGTGCGTGCGTGTGTGCGTGTGTGTGTGTGTGTGAGTGTGTGTATTAGAGGTGTGCGAGTATTCGAGTCATCGTGCTTTTCAGTAATTGGCCCGGCTCTCAGGTAGCAGCTTTTTACCGAATGATTGGCCAGGGTAGTTGCACCATCGAAGGCGGTGCTGATCCTTAGCCCAGTTGACAATGACGATGTGGGCGGTAGCCTATTACTGTCCGTTTCAAAAAGCAATATACTCGAGTTTGAACGCTTGTCATGGATAAACTATTTGGCCTATTGTTATACATTATATACCTTAATTTACCTTATTTAATCCAACGTTTAGTCATATAAGTTGTTTTTTAAGAAAAAGTATTCCATTTTTTTTTGTGGTCGGAACGCAAAAAAAACCCGTTTCCGAGTGCTTTCTGATGAAGATTTGACTTTAAAAATCCAAACACAAAAAACTATTCGGCAGAGATCAAAGAAATTTTTAGAAACATACTTATCTACCTTTTTATCAAGTTTCATAATTTTAGCTTCACTCAAAAAATTGTACTTGTAGTTTTATAAAACCCTCGCATTCTCTGGATCGGCTAATCGAAAAATCGTCAACTTTGGCACACTTAACCAATACTGATAGAAAAATACAAATATACATCTTATTTATTTGTAATAAAAACCACTGATTTTATATCACATGATTAATAAAGGAATATTTGTGAGCAGCGGACTGTAAATAACAAACGCTGGCGGCCTGTCTCGAAGTGGTTCCGGGGTGGTCGGCATCGTTGCGGGGCGAGCGGTGTTGCCATTTATTTCACCTGATTTTTGCCCACGTATAAGGGTAGATGCCCTGCGAGATGACTCACTGGGAAGTTCAATCACGGGAACGCGCCAAAGTCGGACAGCGCCAACTCTGGACTGTTTTTCCGTCCTGAGTTGGCGCTGTCCGACTTTGACGTTTCTGTGCAAAAATGAAACAGTCCGGGTTTGGAGCCTGACGCTCCTGACGAATCGGGACTGTTTTAAAACAGTCCGGGTTTGGCGCCTCGCGCACAAACGGAACTAAGCACTTTTGGCCACATCCCGATTTATGTCATTGACTGTACTCTCCGCCGTATTAGCCACACCCCCAAATTCTATTGGTTGTTTTATGAGAATCCCGCTCCTCCGTCAAGGGACATTTGAAACAGAACAGCTGGATAAGTTTACACGATATTTTCTTAACTGTGGTGAACGTCCTCGTGATTTTTCTTGTTCATGAAGTGTCAGTTTTTTAATCGAGTTCATACAATGAGTCATTTCATATAGGCCTATTTTTAGATCCGCCAGTAATCCGGTTTACCAAGACCAAGTTAGATAACAGGTTTTTAATATATTCCTGAGTAATATTTAGGGCATTTTATCATGTCAAACAATTGACTGTCCCTGTATTTGATCACAATCGTTTTACAGAAAAATATGCTTACTTAGCACAGATAATTTGATCAAAGGCATTTTAATCAACACTAATCAATTACCTTCTTTTACTCTTTACCATGAATTATAAAAATGTTTAAACAGGCCGCATTAGAAATCTAACAAAGACATGGAGTAGTTAAAAAAAATTTAATTAACTTAGAAGCAACATTTTTGTTAACTCTTGAGTTTAGTAAATGTTTTATGTGGCATATCTTAAGAATAAGAAGGTGACTTACGGGAAAGTCTAAAAATTCTGATACCATTTTATATTTTTACTAAAATTAACCAGAATTTAGAATTGTTTTTTCATAACCACCCCTTATTAGAAAGGAACTTAGACTTTTTGAGTTGAATGGCAGGTAATAACTCAATTATTTCCGGGCAACCTGGAAATTCATCGGTAACTACGCCGGGATGACCTGTTAGTTCTAAGGAATGTTGCAGTCAGAATGTGTTTTGGCCGTTCCACGTGATAGAATTAGTTTGTGCTTGTTGATTGTCGTGTCCGTTCTCAATACCTGTGAATGACCTTTCTAATATTCAACCTTCAATGAGTGGTGGGTTGGAATTGAAAATTGTATTGATTAAAGTGAGGCTATACATACACGTCACATCACATCACGTCAAGTCCATTTTCTAAGTGAATGAAACCTGTGAAATCAAATGGAACCGGCTATACATACACGCCACGACCCGACTCAAAAGCTCTGAAGAGAATGCACGACCAAATTGGCCGAATGGGGACGCGACGTGACGTGACGTGTAGCCTATAGCCACTACCAATGCCATTCGCCCAAGCGGCTGTTATGAAAGAGCAGATTTTATACTAAAACTGTACAAAGTGCTGTTTTTGGAGTTCAATATTTATATTAATTATATTGTTGCTTATCACTTATAATATCTTATAATGTTAGTAAGATGTATCCCCTTTAAAATAAAAGGGTTACGAATATATAAAGGTGTTAATATCAAACGTTACAGTAACAGCAAACCTTAACTTTGTACCTTGTGTTTTATTACACATGAAACCACAAAAATTTATATTTATCAAATTTATCTGTATTCTATATACTTAATTCTCACGCCAGGGGTACTTATTTAATCCGCTTTTCACCGCGACTTTGGATGTTGCATCCTCATATGCGCATGCGATCGAGGACGTTACGTAACATGCGAATGCGAATATGTAGAGAACCCTCCCCGGAATCGCCGTATTGGCCGTATGTGGACTTTGCATCGGGGCCGTATGTCTTCTATGGCCCCGTGTGGACGTACGTGACGTGTATGTATAGCAGCACCTTTAAATTCGCAATATCAATATGTTGCAGAACTGACTATTACAAAAATTTCAAACTTAATTATATTTTAAAAATAAAGCAGCCACTCCAAGTTTTGTATTGTGCAGTCAACTAAGTATACACCTAGTTTATTCACTTCAAGAAATTAAATTGGATTTAGAGGATAAAATATTACCTAACTTGTATGCCGAGTATGTGTTATACGCTTTGAAACTTTTGAAAAAAAATTAATTTTCCAATCCTTTTTTAGCTTTGTTTCCAAAGCTAGGTTTTAAGCTGAGTAAGCACAAAAATATATTTAATTAAAATCTAACTAATAATAAAATTAAAACCCTTTTGCTATTAAATCATATATTTAATTTCGTAAGGCGATTCTTTGCTTCAAAATTTTGGGCGTCTGGCAAGTCGTAGAAAGATGGGCGAGGGCTCAAATTGAAGGCCTCTATTCCGTGATGGCGGGAAAAATAATGAAATTGCTTGAAATTCACCAGAGAACGAGAAATAAAGTAAAATATCTGCCATTTAAAAAACATTGGGGTCAAAAAACGTCTGCTTTGTTTACATAAAACATGTGATGCTTATACTTGATTGAAAACCATGTGGTAAACTAGATATCAGTATAAGATAGATTCAGTTTGCTATGAAGGTATTTTGTACTAAAATACATAAGGATTGTTCGAATTTTTCCTCCTTAGGGGCTTTTAGCCCCTTCAAGCCACTAGTTAGTTGTAAATCCGTATAAGGAATATGGAAAGGTTCTATTTTTCACCATAGTACTGTACTATCCATACTAAACTATACCATACTATAGTACCATACTACGGTATACCGTACTATACCATAGTACCGAAATGGAAATTAAAGAAATACCTATATAAGACTAGTTTGAGTTTTGAAACAATGTAGTCGTTCAATACATTAATTGAATTGGAAAATAAAACCAAATATTCAAATGTTGAATTGTAATTAATAGCCTTCGTTTGAAGAAAATCTATGCTTTATAGAGAAACTAGAACTCCAATTTTTTTCTTTCATAGTAAATCCAGAAAAATCAATTCAAATGTGCAATTGGACAAGTAAATTAAATCGGACATGTTTTAGGCGTGTTATAAAATTCCAACTAACATTCATTATTTCCAAAATTTGTCTTTGGTTAAAGGGCTTTATCTTGAGTTCTTATCAAGCTATAGTAAAAGTGGGTCCAACAACTTTTTCTGAAAGAACCCTCGCTGTAATCTGAATCTGACTCATCTAATTTACTGAAATGAGTTTCAAGCGATCACGCTGTGGACTATCAACATAAATTTGATTTTTTTCCAAGGATTTTCTCTAAATAAAGATTGATGGCTCTAGTATTATATATATTAGAGATCGCCTATGGGTCGAAAGATCGAAATTCAATCAGATAATATTTGAGAACAGTTTTTACTCATTGCTTCAATAAAACATGTGACATTTTGTTGTTATACTTTTGATACTTTTTAATACTTTTCCTTGAAATGGTGATCTACAAGGTATTTTAAGCCAAGTATGAATGAGAGATAAGTGTAGAATGATTGTGGCACGATCTTGTAGTATTGTTACTATAATATTATAGGCCGACGGATGGGTCGCCGGAATTTTACCCCCCGGATTTGTACCCTGCAGAAAAAACGCCTACGTCATTTTGACGTCACAGATTGGGGGGTACGATTCCGGCCGCGAACTTTTAGGACGGATAAATTATTATGAATTTAAGGGGTTTACAGTTGGCGCATAGTCATCCCGACCAGCGCGAGAATTTTGACACATCGCAGTGTGGGGGAGGAGGGGAAGTCACTCCCCTACTCAATCCCCGCTCCTTTACTACTGGTACGATCTGTAAATAGGTGAACTAATATTCAAAACAAAAGTAAAATTCTTGATTGTCAAAATATATTTAAGGTTTGAGGTTTTGTTTACATAAGTTTTATCTTTGTCATTTCACCTGTAAAATTGGAAATATGCATTATATTCTTCGAATTTGTATGTGCTTATATTTTGATTAGGATTTTTGCGGACATTTGCCATCACTGATTAGTAAAAAAACAAGTTTCACGACGTTTCGGGATCTGGAATCTGATCCCGTCTTCAGGTGGAAGAAAACCTAGAACATAACAAGATTAGTAACACATAGCCAGGAAAACCTGGACAAAAACACAGCTGAAACAGAGAAGTGTAAAAGCAGTCACGAAAACATTAAGCTGAAAAGAAAAACAATAACACAAAATAACACAGGAATCACAAGTATAAAGAATCACCAGACAGGAGAGAGCACGTCTACATCCAATCAGAGCTGAGCTGAGACTGGTGGGAGGAAAGCAAATGGCGGTGGCGACGGAAATGTCGGCCGCCACAGCCAACCAAATCACGGCGCGCTACCGGTGGTGAAAACCTGAAACAGAGACATGTGATATGCAAATTCCGTGTGTCTGTTTGTGTTTTTTAGTTAATTTTTAACCTGATTTTGCCCCTTGGCCTTGCTACGGGTTAACATGTTGTGAGAATTTTGAACAGAAATGTTAGTAATTACCCTATTTGCTGACACTTTATTTTCCCTGTCTTTCAATTCTTTGTTTAATATTGGTAGCCATACTGGCCTTATTTCAAGTGAAGATTGACTGATTGGTTAGTCTACTAGATTTATGTATGAAGCTTCAATTAGTTTTCTTTTGAAAAAATGAGGTTCGCGGTGTACTATTTTTGCTTCGTCAAAATTCATCTGGTGATTTTCAGACCAGCAGTGTTGAGCAATTTTTGATTTATCCACTAAGCCCTTCCTCGTGTTATCTTTGTGTTCTTTGATTCTAACATTTAAAGGTCTTTTTGTCTCGCCATAAAACGGCCTAGAGCACCTATTGCAGTTTATTCTGTAAACACAGTTTTTTGATCCCTGAGTGCCATTTTTTGGTTTGGTTTTTACGAGACATTGCCTAAGAGTGTTTTGTGTCCTAAACGCGGTTCTAACTTTGAACTTCCTAGCAACTCTTTTAATTTTTTCCGATAATCCCGGCACATAAGGGATTGACATAGGAACAAATTTTTCAGTGTTTTCTGACTCATTCTGTTTAGCCCTAAGGTTTTTGCACTTTCTTATTACGGATTGAGGGTATCCATTCTTAGCCAAATCTTGCTCTACTTTTTTGATTTCCTGATTTAATCCATCTTGATTTGAGCAAATGCTCTTTGCTCTGTCAAATAATGAGTAAGCTACCCCTTCTTTGACAGATTTTTGATGGTTTGGTTGAAAATTTAAGTACTGCCCTGTGTGTGTCTTTTTCCTGAAAACAGTTGTCCTAAGCGTGTCCCTATCCATTTCTACGCACACATCCAAAAATGCTAGTTTGTTTTGGACTTCCTCTTCCATTGTTAGGCGGATGGAAGAAGAAATACTGTTAAGATGCCCTAAAAAGTCTTTTAGTTCATCGTCTCCATGCGGAAATACCCCGAAGGTGTCATCGACGTACCTCCACCAAATCTTCGGTTTGAGTTGAGCCAAAGACAAAGCCTTTTGCTCAAACTCCTCCATAAAGATATTAGCAAAGATAGGCGACAATGGCGACCCCATGGCCTTCCCCTCATCTTGACGGTATAATTTACCCTCTAGTTCAAAATAGTTACATTGAGTCCATAATTCAAGCAGTTCCATAATGACGTTAACAGAAAGTTTAGTACGTTCAGTTAGACTTTCATCTGTTTCGAGCCGAGACTCGATTATTTTTAAGGTTTCAGGAACTGGGACATTCGTGAACAGACTTTCAACATCAAAACTAACCAGCTTATCCGTCTCAGCCAGCACTATGTCCTTTGACTTTTCAATAAAGCCTTTAGAATTTTTTATGTACGAGTCAGTTTTTCCTACCAATGGTTTCAGGATGTCCAGGAGGACTTTAGACAGTTCCCTACACGGTGAGTCGCGAGAGCTAATTATAGGCCTAAGAGGTACATCAGTTTTATGAATTTTAGGTAACCCATACATGTGTGGGATTTTCGAGTGATGCGGTGTTAAACGAGTTCTTTGTTTATCAGAGGAAAACTAATAATGGTGTAAATACCTGCTTTACTGGTATCCAATGGTCAGTTAGTTGATGAGCAACTAGTTTCGACTTTTTTTAATAAGTCATCTTCAGGCTCAAGGATGTCTTCAAATCATCTTCGGTTGAAGAGTTGTCATTTTTTTAAATAAAACGTCACGACGGACACGATAGACACAAAACACGGACATAACACAACACAATCAGGTATTTACACCATTATTAGTATTTATCGGTATCCGGAGGCTATCAATTCGAAAATGAAACTAGAAGCTCAGCAAGCAAAAATAGCCTTTAAATACAAGGATGTCAAATTAAAACTCTGTAAAACGTCTGAAAACATAAAATTTAACAAGGCATGTTTAGAAAATAACTTTATACCAAATTATGTTGTTGTTAGAGTCAGTGGAAAATCAAAAGCAGCTATTAAGGCCAAACGCTGTGCTGAATCCATATGGATAAAATACGAGATAAAAAATCTTTATTCCAAGAAAAATATCCTAAACAAACTTCTGTTCAGAAAACACGTAGAACTCTTAAATACATTGCACCCCTCTCAACAAAATGACGTGATTAATGAAATTGATCAGCAAATAAGCAGGAAAGTCTTAGCTAAAAAGAGAATTCAAAGTAAGAAAATTCAAAATTTAATGGAAACCCAACACAAAGAGGACATAATAAAGTGCTCCCACTCGTTTTTTAAGAGAGTTGTTAATAATACAAATATTGTATTTACTGACATTGAAATGGATTTGTTAAATTAAGGTCTAAGTTTTAACTTCCCAAATAACAAGAAAAATTGTTTAGTATCTGAATTATTAAATACAGAGGCTTCAATCAAATGGGTAAAAAATGATGAAATTCGTGAATCAGCCCGTGTAGTAATAGGAAATAAAGCAAAGAGCATTGCTAAGGCTCCCGCAGCTACAGGAAAATACAGCAAGTTCACCGCCATGCGGCGGGCACTGGTTGCCGTCAGGAACAAACTTGCCGAAGGTGACGCTGTAATAACGAAAGCGGATAAAGGCAACTCTATTGTGATAATGTACAGAGATGATTATATAAACAAAGTCATAGATTTTATAAATAAGAATAACATTGAAACTTTAAATAAAGACCCAACTAGTAATAATTCGAAGTTAATCATTAAGGCCATATCTAATTGTAAACATTTATTGTCTAGCAATGAAATTCAATCATTAAAAGTAACTAATCCTAAAGCTCCAATCCTCAAGGGCCTTCCAAAGATTCATAAGTCTGATGTTCCGATAAGACCCCTGGTTAACTTTATTCCATCACCAGCTTATAAAATAGCTAAGAAACTGGACAAAATAATAAGGAAAGAAATAGTTTTAGAGAATAGTCATAGTGTTAGAAACAGCTTGGAACTAGTTGAGAAAATTAAAGAACAGCCAATCAATGCAAATAATAAATTAGCTTCCTTTGATATTGTTAACTTATACACGAATGTGCCCGTTCAAGAAACAATATCTCTATTACACCAGAACCTTATTAAGAACTCTAGTTTATCTCCTGAATCAATAGAGGAATTAATCACGCTCACTAGAGTAGTATTAAAACAGAATTATTTTCAGTTTCAAAACAAATACTATCATCAGAGAGAAGGACTGGCGATGGGTTCCCCCCTATCCAGTATCCTGGCTGAAGTGTTTCTAAATGATCTTGAAAACAAACATTTGTTCTCTGAAACCAATCGATATAAAGACAAGATTCTTTTTTACTACAGATATGTTGACGACACCATCGTCCTTTTCAACGGCAATAGCAGACAACTAAGTTTATTAAATACCTATTTTTGCAGCCTTCATAAAAACATAAAATTTACTTTAGAAGAGGAAAGTAATAACACCCTGAACTTTCTCGATTTAACCATAAAGAAACAAAGTAACAGATTTGAGTTCAAAATTTATAGAAAACCGACTTGCACTGACCAGACAATTCATTTTGATTCTCACCATCCACAAACACAAAAGTTAGCCGCTTATAATAGTTTTGTACACAGGCTGTTAACTGTCCCAATGAACAAAAATGACTTTGACGAGGAAGTAAACACAATTAAACATATTGCTGTTTCAAATGGTTTCAAAAGCTCCATAGTTGATCAGTTAATCACAAAACACAGAAGTAAAAAAGAAAGGGAAGCAATAATTGTACAAAAGACTTTCATATCAGCAGATTACAGCACATTCCTCAGTAATAAATTAAAAAATGTTATGGCCCAGAATAACGTAACAGTGTCCTTTAAAACTAGAAACAATCTTGGTTGTTTGTTAAAAGAGCGGCCTCGTACAACAAATCCAATTTACGAGAACACAGGTGTTTACAAAATCAGCTGTATCGATTGTCCTAAATATTACATCGGCCAAACATCCCGTTCCTTTGCAAAACGTTTCAGAGAACATCTGCCTAAGAAAACAACTTCGCTACAAACTTCCAGCTTCGCAGGACATTTGATTTTAAGTAACCATTCTTATACAAACACCAATAGTAACATGAACATACTGCATTTTTCTAGAGACCGATCCCAAATAAATACATTGGAAGAGTTTGAAATATATAAGGCTGTAAAATCCGACCATCAAAACATTTTGAATGACAAACTTTCGTTTGCTTCAAATTTTATTTATGATACGACGATTAAGGTACTGGAGGGGGAGAGCAGAGCAGAAAGAATATAGTCCAGTCAAAACAGGGTTTGACCTGGAAAAAATTCCGTCAATTTTGAAACTTTGCACACTTATTTAGAAGTACCTAAGGGTGAAAATACCACAAGTCCTGGAAAATATGTGGCGAGCTCTAGTGGCAATTGATGGAAACAGGGTACTTTTTTTAGTTTTTCGTAAAAATCTCGAGAACCGTTGGTCGCAGGTGAGAACTTTAAATGTACAAAATAAAACTTATTAAATTTGCTACAAAATGATGTGGTACATTTTCTTTTTACTCCTAACGGTTACCTAGTTATAGGGCGCCAAAAATAAGGATCTTTTCACGATTTTCCCCTAAAAATGAGCAAAATTTTGTTTTTTTAGCTTTTAACGTATGAAAATAAAAATTATCTAATTTTTGTGGGCACCATTAAATTCAGCTCAAAAAACCAAACAATTTGGTATCCTGAATCATTGCTTTATGTCCGTTGGTCACCGAGATAATGGAGGCGGTAAACGCCCCTTACATTGTACCTATGTAATCCTTATGGGAAATAAAAAAAGTTCTATATCTCCCTTATTCCGCAACATATCATAGTAAAACTTGATTCGTGGCTTAATATAGTTGAGATATATCGTACTAGGGCCTATAATCCCCAATTTTCACATTTACATGTCAGCAAACCTGCATACTCACCTGCATAAGAATAATATGAACAATGGAGTATGCAGGTTTGCTGACACGTAAATGTGAAAATTGGGGATTATAGGCCCTAGTACGATATATCTCAACTATATCAAGCCACGAATCAAGTTTTACTATGATATGTTGCGAAATAAGGGAGATATAGAACTTTTTTATTTCCCATAAGGATTACATAGGTACAATGTAAGGGGGTCAGAGTCAGAGTCAGAGTCAGAGTCAGAAATACTTTATTCATGATTTATAACAACAATGTATAAATACAGAATGGCGTCAATTAGTAACTAAATACTAGCTTAAAATAAATATTAAAAATTAAAAAAATAAATAAAATACATTTGCATTTCATTTCAATGCTCACCAAAAAATTCTTTAAGGGAATAAAAAGATTTTTCTATCAAAAACATTTTTAGTTTCTTTTTATATGGTTTTATGTTCTCTATTGCATAAATTTCCTTCGGAAGGTGATACAAAAATCTTGTCCCTGCAGCAGTGGGCTTTTTGTTATAAAACTCCAGGTTATGACCACGAATGGCTGGATAATTTTTATTTTGAGTGTTGTAATTATGGTTCATTCCCAAATTCGGCAATGTATCTGAAGATGTTTTGACACTCATTATAGTTTTTAAAATGTATAGTCCGAATACAGTGAGGATATTTAATTTAGAAAAATGTGGTTCAGCAGATTCATTGGGGCCTAATTTTAACATTATCCGAATGGCTCTTTTTTGGAGAACTAAAATACTTTCCAAATTTTGAATATTGGCCGCACCATATAACTCAATCCCAAAAGTAATATGTGAGTTTATATGAGCGTGATAGACTTTTAATAGTATATCCAATGAGCAATATTTAGACAATCTTGTCAATACATAAAGACCAGAGCAAATTTTATTTTTCAGCTTATGAATATGGTTTGTCCATGATAAATTTTCATCTAATATTAACCCTAAAAATTTTGTCTCTTGTACTTGAGTTATTGGGACATTTTCTAATTTTATAGAAGGATTAGAATTTTTCTTTTGTGCTGTGCAAAACGATATAAAATTGGTTTTATCTACGTTAAATATTAATTTATTGTTTGTCAAAAATTCTTTAATCAACATGAGGTTGTTTTGGGCTGCAAATTCAATTTCATTCATGGATTTACCAGAAACCAATAAATTTGAATCATCGGCATATAATTTACTGTTTTCATGTTTTATTGTTGTTGGGAGACCTTTAATGTAACAGAGGAATAAAATTGGACCAAGTATAGAGCCCTGAGGAACTCCATATTTGACATCCTTAAAAGAAGATTTTACTTTAATTAATTTATTAAATTTGGTAACATGATTTATTTCCACATATTGTTTTCTATTTTCCAGATATGACTGAAACCATTTTAGAGAATTATTGACAATACCAAATTTTTCTAAAGTTTTAATCAAAATTGGATGTGAAACACAGTCAAAGGCCTTACTAAGGCCCATGAAGATTCCAGCTGTGTTCTCTCCCTTATCTACTGAATCGATTATGGTCTCTACCAAGTCGATCCCTGCCGTAATGACAGATTTACTCGGTCGAAAACCATGTCGTTCAGTATCAAATAATTTATTTATTTCTAAATAATTGACTAAACGCGAATGCACTGCCCGTTCAAAAATTTTTGATATAGTTGGTTGGATTGATAACGGTCGATAGTTGGATGGTTCTGTTACATTATCGGTTTTGTGCAAAGGTCTAATTCTAGAGATTTTTAATTTATTAGGAAAAGTACCGGAAATGAATGAAGAATTTATAATGTGAACAAGCGGTTTGATTAAAGATTTTTTTGCACTTTTTAATTTAGGCATAGGAATTTCATCAAAGCCAGATGTATATTTATTTTCAAAAGAAGATAAAATTTGCTCAATTTCTTTATCATCCACTGGTTTGAGGTGAAACCTTTTACTATTTTCAAAAACTTGGAATTTGCGAGTGGTATCTGATGGTAGGTCTGTTGTTATTAGTCTATCCACTGCATCAATAAAATAATCATTAAATATTTCACATACTTCCTCAGGTTCTTTACATTCCTTGTTGTTTATGGGTAATTTAATTTCTTTATTACTAGGAGTGCTTTTATTTATTTCAGTGTTTATTATATTCCATGTTGTTTTAGTTACATTTTCAGCATTTCTTATATTATTTTCTCTGAAATTTCGCTTAGCTGTTATTAACTGTGCCACATACCTTTTTTTTAATTCTTTTAATGATTGACATAATGTTCTATCTTTGTTTAATGTAATACTTTGACTGAGATTAATTATTTCATCCTTTTGTTTCTTTAATTCTGATGTCATCCAATTTTTATTCTTTGTGTTAACACGGGACTTTACTTTTGGGAAACAAATATCAAAATAGAACATAAAGGTATTAAAAAACACTTCATATTTGTTTTCACAGGATGCATAATATAATTGAGACCAATTTTCATTTTCTAGGCAATTTTTAAAATATTCTATATTTTCAGTTGTATATTTTCTACATTCTTTGGTTAAAGGTTTATTTTTCATTTCATTTTCCACTTTGAGATCTAAAATTTCCAATAACTGAGCATCATGATCTGATAACTCAGTTATTAAACCTGTTATCAAAAGTTATCAAAAGTTTATTTTTAGGATAGAAGTAAATATATTATCAATAGCACTCGCACTTTCCAAAGTTACCCTTGTGGGAAAATTGACCAAGTAGTGCATGTTAAATTGTTTTAATGTATTACAGAAAGTCTCATAGCCTTTTGATTTTTTTAAGACATTGATGTTTATGTCACCAGCAACTTCTACTCTTTGGTATTTCTTATTAAAAATTATTCCTAACAAAAGGTTCAATCTTTCAAGAAATACTTCCTCGTAAGCCTGCCCCGGAGTTCTATAAATTCCCACTAACAAAAAGGAAAATTTGTTTACCTTTACTTCATTTAAGCAACACTCCAAGTATTTATCAGTGACAAGCCTCTCCACTGCAGGAATTACTATTTTATTTAATTTTATTCCATTACAGTGGCGTGCCAGAATCATAACTCCTCCACCACTATAAGTTTTTCTGCAATAATAGCTTTCAATATTATAATTAGGAATTTTAGCATATTTAATTTCATTACTGTCCAATTTATGTTCACTAAGGACAACTAAATCAGGCTTTATTTCATCTAGTATGATTTCCAATGTCAAAGTTCGAGTTGAAAAGTGTTGAATGTTTTGGTGAAATATTTTAATTTTTGATAGAGCTTGAGTGTTCAAATGTGTACCATTATTTGTAGAGGAGGAATTATTTTCTATTTTGTTAGATAGCCCTAAAGGTACATTACTGCAATCTTCGGAAACTTTTGTTATATTACCTCGCAAAAAAGATACATTTTTGGAAATATTTTCAGAAATGTTAAAAATTAATGGTTTATTTTGTTGACTATAAGTTAAATTTGTGCTATGCCTGTTACCCGGATTATTATTTTGATTAGTTAATATTTTATTTTTTGGGATTTTCTTTTGGTAATGTATCTTTTTAGCTATTGACATATTTTGTTTCCTAAAAAATTATTTTCACTGCTGCCAGAAATAGGAGTCTTTGGCAGGTCTGTAACATTATTTCTTGAGGAGGCACCATTACTCTGCTTTTCACTCACACTTAAATCACTTTCACTTAGGTGAGAC
This sequence comes from Flexamia atlantica, assembly GCA_035578135.1. NCBI lineage: Eukaryota > Metazoa > Arthropoda > Insecta > Hemiptera > Cicadellidae > Flexamia > Flexamia atlantica. Next base: position 16,470,763 of record JAQJVK010000017.1, on the reverse strand, counting down.
GAATTAAGTGGAGGGAAGTCAATCATGCTTGTCAGGACTGGTGACCCCTCCTCAGTACATTGAAGGATGGTGGGTGAGTTTAGGTGCTGAGATGATGGTGACGAAGTGGACCAGCCGACAGATGAACCTTTTTGAGAGGATGGACTCTGATTTTTTTCACACTGAGAGGTTGGCAACTCTGTGTGCCTTTCAATTTCGTCACACAGTCTTCTTACAAAATCTGAGTGTGAGAGACCATTTCTTAATACACGTGTTGAATTCTGCTCATATGTGATGATGATCACCTTAGCCCCAGTGCTACTTTGGAATTTTGCTAAATTTGAAACAAATTGGTGTGGCTTAATTAAATCTCGCACACAACCCATGGGTGAACAAACCAGAGTTTTCAACTTTCTTGTGTTAAAATGATTTGTAAGCTGTGAAAATGCAGTTTTGTAATTGTCATATGTAGGCTTCCCGAAATAGTCATTTTTTGTGACCAGACTAAACACAGTGGCCCCTTCTTTTACTACCTGACAGGTTAGCCTCTTGTCTACATAATCCGAGTACTTTTAGGCCTACCAAAAGTTTCTCTAAACTTGACAGTCACTCCTGCACTCATGTTTCTCTCATCACCTAAATCAGCCGAAATCGTGTGTGCAAATGCAACTGTAGGATCTTTCATATATTTTTCAAAGGTTTGTTGCATATCCTCCTCTCTCACCTCTACATCACCTACTTTTAGTTTATTATATCCTTGTTTTGTGCACAGGCTGTGAGGAGAATCCCCTCGTTGTGAAGTAGAAGTAAGTGGTGGGGATGATGATTGCTTTTTTGCCCCAATACCTTCAACAAATTGAACAATCATATATGCTAGTTTTCTCTTCCCTTTATAACTCAAATGCATTCCATGCCGGGTAAAATGAAATCTCTTGAAACAGTCCAAATCAATCAGGTTGACATTATCCATTCTTGAGACGAGTTCTCTAATGTAATTATTACCTAGAGCTATGTCATAATGAACATCGCTATTTGGATGTAAGTCAAACCGTGGAGGGATAGTTGTTATACAAACTTGTCTTGTGTTACTTAATTTTTTCAGTTTGTCTTCCATTTCACTATAAATCATTTGTGGCGATCTTTTCAAATAATCGTTTGTTCCAGCTATTAGAACAATTGCATGGTGTTGTGATTTCATCGCTTGGTTATAAACATGACGGATGTCAGCCCCAGACTTAACTTGACCATCCATGCAAACCTTACCTTCACTGCATATACCGACCATCTCTGGAAGACCCTTCCCTTGGCTATCAGCAAAAAGCTCAATCTTTACTTGGTTTAACTTATTACTGTTATTGTGCAGATTTTTCGTCTTCATATTTATTTTGTTTTTACTCAAGGGTCTTTGGAAATAAGCATTTTTGTTATGTACTCCAAATTCACTCTGGAGAAGAGGTGCAAACCTATTTGACAATGGTATACAAAAACTACTGTAGTATTTTGAAGGATTTGTTCTTTGTTTACTTGCTTTGTGTTGAAATATTTTCCTATTGTGGTCCCAATTATTATTTATAATCTTCGAGCCTGAAGGTTGCAATGGGGGCTGTTGGTTGACACATGGTGCGGACAGAGGAACCGATGTTGGATTAGGCGATTGAGCTGGTTCGGGGTGAAGTTGGTACATCATATTAAATAGAGTGTCAGAGCTGAGTAGGGAGTGATTGTTCTTATGGAGCATCAACGCTAACTGTGCACGTTTTGTTAATAAATCACTAGTTTTTAACTTGATGTCCAGATTTGGATTTCCACTAACCCTACTAAATCTACCCTGGTCAATAATCTGGATGAGTATATCAGTAAAGATGAGCAGGTACACACCACAGTCAAAAGTATTAGTTTGCTGTGGAACAGCGACTTTGTGTACTAACACTTGTTCTGATAGGCCTAGATGTTTTGCTATTTTTATAGCAAGTTGCCGGACATGGCTTAAGTTGTGGTCTTTACTAGAGTCAAAATGAAAAAATTTTTGTAAACTCTTGGAATACAGTAGAAGACTCCAGTGGCTCCCACCTGCTTGATCAATTGAAGGTGAGTTATTGGTTGGGAAAAATATAAACGATTTATCGTTTAAACTGAGCGGCTGAATTAAGTGATCAGTATCGTTAAGACATTTTATGGCTTGTGTTACAATAGGGTTCATCAATAGAACATCTTTTTTCACTATTTTAGCACTAAGCGAATCATAATATATTTTAATTGTGTCGTCTGTAAGCCATTTAGAGTCTAGTATGTCCAAGCAAATTGATTGCCTATCTAAGGTATTTATGGTATTTGTTTCCACATCCCTAGTTTGTATTACATTCTCAACCTGAGGTGTTGAGGGTGTAATTTGACTGAACAACAAGCTCTGTTGAGAATCAGTCATTGCCAGCTTATTTCCATTCCTATTTTGGGTTTTATTTTGAGGGGTAGTAGATTGCTTTGAAAAACTATCATCGTTTACCTTAAATAATAATTTCTGAGCATCTCTGTTAAATTCTAAGTCAATTTCCTTCAACCCTTTTTCATAGCTCTCTTTATGCTTCTGGGCAACCAAATCGACTATGTATTTACTCTTGTTGTCTTTATACATACACAAGTCAGCATTGTTAAGTGTAGCATTTTCTCCTGTTCCATAAAATAGAACTTTGTACTTTACAACTTGTTTAAAAGTTGTTGTGTCAATATTCACTATTTTAGCTGGCCAATAAGGAGATCCTTTAACTTTAGCAAACACTAAGTCATTTATAGAATATTTTGTATGCATTGTTTTTTTTGTAGTTGAGGATGGCATCATTTAGCATTAAATATTTCTTCAGGTTTACAATAAAAAGAAGTACAGCAATAAACTTCAAAGGAAGATCTTAGCCTACATATTATTATTAGTCATCAGTGTTTGTAAACAATGTTTGGCAATGAGACTTCAAAAATGGGGGCGTTTACCGCCTCCATTATCTCGGTGACCAACGGACATAAAGCAATGATTCAGGATACCAAATTGTTTGGTTTTTTGAGCTGAATTTAATGGTGCCCACCAAAAGTAGATAATTTTTATTTTCATACGTTAAAAGCTAAAAAAACAAAATTTTGTTCATTTTTAGGGGAAAATTGTGAAAAGATACTTATTTTGGCGCCCTATAATTAGGTAACCGTTAGGAGTACAAAGAAAATGTACTACATTATTTTGTAGCAATTTTAATAAGCTTTATTTTGTACATTTAAAGTTCTCACCTGCGACCAACGGTTCTCGAGATTTTTACGAAAAACCAAAAAAAGTACCCTGTTTCCATCAATTGCCATTAGAGCTCGCCACATATTTTCCAGGACTTTTGGTATTTTCATCCTTAGGTACTTCTAAATAAGTGTGCAAAGTTTCAAAATTAACGGAATTTTTTCCAGGTTGGGCCATTTTTTTAAGTTTTTTGACTGGACTAATAACCTGAGCCGATAAGGTGATAAGGAGTGCGACACATTGTTTACGTTGACCACCGCGTGCGGCAGTCTAGACTGAACCATCGCCGGGTTTGCGTCGCCTCCTAAATAAGTTTGTTTTAATGTACCGGTACTCGTCTTTGTGTTGTGTTATGTCCGTGTTTTGTATCTATCGTGTCCGTCGTGACGTTTTATTTTTAAAAATGACAACTCTTCAACCGAAGATGATTTGAAGACATCCTTGAGCCTGAAGATGACTTATTAAAAAAAGTCGAAACTAGTTGCTCATCAACTAACTGACCATTGGATACCAGTAAAGCAGGTATTTACACCATTATTAGTATTTATCGGTATCCGGAGGCTATCAATTCGAAAATGAAAAGAGAAAAACTGTTTATACTTCCTAAGAGTGCTTGCAACTTTACGCTCGAAACTTTCTGTAGGATCTTTATTTAGTTTAGTATATTTACCAGCCTGGAGAATTTCAAATATTTTCTCTTTATATGTTACTGTGTCCAAGACAACAGTAGCGTTTCCTTTATCCACGGGCAATATTTTGATAGTATCATCTTTCCCAAGGATAGATACTGCCTTGATTTCCTCTTTCTTTAGGTTGGGCTTTGGGACAGGAATTTTATTCAGTAAGATGCTGGCCTCGCACCGAAACTGATCCCCCTGAGTCTCAGGGAGCTGAGACACAGCGGACTCAATCCCCGTAACAAAGTCAAGCGCCCTCACTGATTTAGGCACAACAGAAAAGTTCAGCCCTTTAGACAAAACGTAAATTTCATTTGAATTTAAATTTCGTGAAGAAAGATTCACATCCTGATTATTTGCATCATTAATCTGTTCATCATTTTGAGAGTTATTACTAATTTCGACAGGTCTTAATTTTTCTAGCTTTGATTGTTGTCTGGATTTAATGTCAACCGATTCTTTGTCAAACCTATTTTGGATGCTTTGAAAAAAGTTCTGAAACTCAGAACCAATTAAAGTTGCCAATTCAGATTTCTTATTTTCAATACTGATTTTGAGGGTTCTCTTTTCCGTACGATGAAAGTTTATTCTTTCAATTAGGAGAGATTTTGATGCTGCAGACATTATTTTGCTGGCTTTAAAACTACTAAAAGGAGGTTCAATTCTGAAACTCTGCGGAATTAGATTTTCTAGTTTGCACTTAGTGAGAAAAGTTGAATGGTTGGTGTGCCTAGCCAACTTTAGGTGCATTTGTTCAAGCTCATTTAATTGATTACTCCGGGTCCGTACCGAGAATCAATTCTTTGTTTGAAATTCATTGTTAGTGATGGTGATTTTATATTTTTATTAGGATTTTTGCGGACATTTGCCATCACTGATTAGTAAAAAACAAGAAACAAAGAACTCGTTTAACACCGCATCACTCGAAAATCCCACACATGTATGGGTTACCTAAAATTCATAAAACTGATGTACCTCTTAGGCCCATAATTAGCTCTCGTGACCCACCATGTAGGGAACTGTCTAAGGTCCTCCTGGACATCCTGAAACCATTGGTAGGAAAAACTGACTCGTACACAAAAAATTCTAAAGACTTCGTTGAAAAGTCAAAGGACATAGTGCTGGCTGAGACGGATAAGCTGGTTAGTTTTGATGTTGAAAGTCTGTTCACGTATGTCCCAGTTCCTGAAAGCTGAAACCTCAAATATAATCGAGTCTCGGCTTGAAAAAGATTGAAAAAGATGAACGTACTAAACTTCCTGTTAACGTCATTATGGAACTGCTTGAATTATGCACTCAATGTAACTATTTTGAACTAGAGGGTAAATTATACCGTCAAGATGAGGGGATGGCCATGGGGTCGCCATTGTCGCCTATCTTTGCTAATATCTTTATGGAGGAGTTTGAGCAAAAGGCTTTGTCTTTGGCTCAACTCAAACCGAAGATTTGGTGGAGGTACGTCGATGACACCTTCGTGGTATTTCCGCATGGAGACAATGAACTAAAAGACTTTTTAGGGCATCTTAACAGTATTTCTCCTTCCATCCGCCTAACAATGGAAGAGGAAGTCCAAAAAAAACTAGCATTTTTGGATGTGTGCCTAGAAAAGGATAGGGACACGCTTAGGACAACTGTTTTCAGGAAAAAGACACACACAGGGCAGTACTTAAATTTTCAATCAAACCATCAAAAATCTGTCAAAGAAGGGGTAGCTTACTCATTATTTGACAGAGCAAAGAGCATTTGCTCAAATCAAGATGGATTAAATCAGGAAATCAAAAAAGTAGAGCAAGATTTGGCTAAGAATGGATACCCTCAATCCGTAATAAGAAAGTGCAAAAACCTTAGGGCTAAACAGAATGAGTCAGAAAACACTGAAAAATTCGTTCCTATGTCAATCCCTTATGTGCCGGGATTATCGGAAAAAATTAGAAGAGTTGCTAGGAAGTTCAAAGTTAGAACCGCGTTTAGGACACAAAACACTCTTAGGTAATGTCTCGTAAAAACCAAACCAAAAAATGGCACTCAGGGATCAAAAAACTGTGTTTACAGAATAAACTGCAATAGGTGCTCTAGGCCGTATTCTGGCGAGACAAAAAGACCTTTAAATGTTAGAATCAAAGAACACAAAGATAACACGAGGAAGGGCTTAGTGGATAAATCAAAAATTGCTCAACACTGCTGGTCTGAAAATCACCAGATAAATTTTGACGAAGCAAAAATAGTACACCGCGAACCTCATTTTTTCAAAAGAAAACTAATTGAAGCTTCATACATAAAACTAGCAGACCAACCAATCAGTCAATCTTCACTTGAAATAAGGCCAGTATGGCTACCAATATTAGACAAATAATTGAAAGACAGGGAAAATAAAGTGCCAGCAAATAGGGTAATTACTAACATTTCTGTTCAAAATTCTCACAACATGTTAACCCGAAGCAAGGCCAAGGGGCAAAATCAGGTTAAAAATTAACTAAAAAACACAAACAGACACACGGAATTTGCATATGCAGCCAGAGAACACCCCTTTGAAGAATTTGTAAGACTGACCTAACATAACCTATCCCCGATCTCACCCATCGGAGCGACCGAAATGTCCGGTTTTTTATACCGGCATTCTTTTGACGACATCCAATGCTTCATAAGCCAACTGGATGGATAACCAAGTATCCAAGTATCCAAGTATCACATGTCTCTGTTTCAGGTTTTCGCCACCGGTAGCGCGCCGTGATTTGGTTGGCTGTGGCCGCCGCCATTTCCGTCGCCGCCGCCATTTGCTGTCCTCCCACCAGTCTCAGCTCAGCTCTGATTGGGTGTGGACGTGCTCTCTCCTGTCTGGTGATTCTTGATACTTGTGATTCCTGTGTTATTTTGTGTTATTGTTTTTCTTTTCAGCAAGTGTTTTCGTGACTGCTTTTACAGTTCTCACACAAACCATTTAACTTTTCTCACTAAGTGCAAACTCGAAAATCTAATTCCACAGAGTTTCAGAATTAAACCTCCTTTTAGTAGTTTTAAAGCCAGCAAAATAATGTCTGCAGCTTCAAAATATCTCCTAATTGAAACAATAAACTTTCATCGTATGGAAAACAGAACCCTCAAAATCAGTATTGAAAATAAGAAATCTGAATTGGCAACTTTAATTGGTTCTGAGTTTCAGAACATTTTTCAAAGCATCCAAAATAGGTTTGACAAAGAATCGGTTGACATTAAATCCAGACAACAATCAAAGCTAGAAAAAATTAAGACCATGTCGAAATTAGTAATAACTCTCAAAATGATGAGCAGATTGATGATGCAAATAATCAGGATGTGAATCTTTCTTCACGAAATTTAAATTCAAATTAAATTTCCGTTTTGTCTAAAGGGCTGAACTTTTCTGTTGTGCCTAAATCAGTGAGGGCGATTGACTTTGTTACGGGGATTGAGTCCGCTGTGACTCAGCGCCCTGAGACTCAGGGGGATGAGTTTCGGTGCAAGGCCAGCATCTTACTGAATAAAATTCCTGTCCCAAAGCTCAACTAGAGAAAGAGGCAATCAAGGCAGTATCTTTCCTTGGGAAAGATGATACCATTGACTTTGAATCTATGAGGAGACAAACCATCCATATGGCCGCCTTGTACCAGTACCCGGCTCCTCTTGCCAGCTCCAAGTAGTTGCCATTGCCGCCGATAGAACGCGCTGCCCGCGCGCTCTGCGCTCTCTCTTACTCCCTCCACCTTGCCCCTCGGCCCCCTGCCGTGTGCGTCGTACGTCTCTCACTCATCTCTACTTCTCCCACGCAACGGCCATTCACAGCGAGTGGAAAGCCGCAAGATGCGGCAAACCTGAGAGCGGATTGGCGCGACGATGTTCTCGATGAGGCAACGCAAGAGCTTGGCAATCTTATTTATTTTTTAACAAAAATGCTACAGATTGAAACATACACAGTATACATTTTCTTAATTATATTTAATATATCTGTATTGTAGTATATCTATAATTTTTTATCATCCCACTACGGTATTTTTAATGACCTGATTTGATGATTGCTGCAAACCACAGTTTTACATTTTTTTGGGATATTATGAACATTTAGCAATGTGCTGATGAATTTATTTTGTGTTCTCGGATACACTATTTGGGATTAATAAGACTAAATTCTGCTATTATCGACAGAAAAACGCAGTAGAAACCTCAATTAATTAAATTGAGGAGGCAATAATACAATTTAAAAATTCAAATATAGTTTATTGGCATGTAGATAATTATGGCGCTCTAATTTACTTCCCCTGCAGGATGTTGGTTTTTTGGAAAAATCCTCCACAATTTTCCTCCAGGCTGCCTCATCTCCTTTGACAACTGCTGGCTGTAGTTTGCAATGCAGTTTTGCAGCTATGAGCTTGTTAAGAACAAAGACCCTGTGGCTATAACATTCCTTTCCACATTTCATCCACTCCCGATGGTTTCGGAAAGTCGCTTGTTTTGAGCGAGATAAAATTTTCTTTCGATATTTTTTGTCAGCATCTTCTCTGTTATTTCCAGAGTTGACATAGCTGACTCCACTGTAATCTGGGACGGATGAATAAGAGGCGGTTTCAGGTCCCGCGTTTAGTTAGCCTGTGGATAGGCTTAACCAGCGGCTACGCCAACCATCGCCTAAATTTTGGGTTTCAGGTCCCTAGCGTAAATCGCTTAACCTCGCGTTTAGCTTATCTGTCGGCTAAGGCTAGTCGGCAGCTAAGCGCTAGCTTAAGGAGGGAAATTAGAGGGAATTCGTACTGTAACGTTGGCAGCTGCCGTCGCGTCGGCCGGTTCACGTGGCTGCCGATGCAGGCGCGCGCGATTTAGCTGTCAAAATCAGTGTTTTGAATCGTTTTAATTGGTTGCAACCTCTTGAAACATGTGACAGGTGACTGTGGTGAACACAAGCGCCTTTCTCTATATGATAGGGGCGGGGGGTGAAGGTTTTAAAACCCTGTTAACATCACGATATTTCCATTTGTTAAGTTTGTATTTATAATCAGTGGAGGTGATATTAAAGTTTTATTCATAATAAGAATGATGTTGAAATAGCTATTTATAGGTTTTGCACATTCCCTTCCGTGATTACCGGTGTACTTAATCATTAGATACGGAAAGAAAAGTTCTAACATCGAACTACTGTTATTAAATTACATTTTTCCAGAATTTAATAAACCTTCGACAATTTATTTATCTGTACTGTTAATATTATATTTTGTTTAGTTTTTACCTTTTCTGCGAAATATGATTTCTGGCGTTTAAAAGAACTAAACTATTAGGCGTTTTGAAACCTTATTACCTCATAGGAAAGTAGTTCTGCTACACCGCTAAAGCGCTACTTAAGCGGAGTTAGTTGATGTTCACATTTCAGTCTGGAATATGCCATATGTATTTCAAATGGTAGCTTATTATTTTATAATAACATGATATATAGAAATATTAAAGTAATGTACTCCGCACAGGTATAATAATAGTATCTCCCATTAGGCCTATACTGATAGGTGAACGTGGAATGGAGCTTAGGCTTGTTTTCATAGTTTGTTTCTAGAAAGTTATTAAAAAATATGTAATTACTCTGGAAATAATACTTGTTAAAAACCAAGCAAAAGCTACTAGCAGCTAGTGTGAACACGTATTGATCGTAAATAATTATTGTCCATCCATAATTATATCCATTATTATCCAGTACATTATTGGCTTTCATTTAAGCTCTTAATTATTTAAATCGGTTGAGTTTGAGGTGAGATATAGACCTCAAACCAACATAAAAATCAATTTTTGCAAAATTTTATAATTATTTAAAGATTTGTATCTTAAGTCCCAAACATGGCCTGCAAGTTGGATTGGTTTTGAAACACGCGCTGATCTACTAGCTTTCATTTGACATATCGATAATTGAAATCTGACTAAAATAGGATGAGTTATATTCTTTTATATAATCTTTGACAAAAAACAAATTTCTAAAAAATTAATTTTCCTGTTGATTTTAGCCTTATAGCTCGTCCAGCAGTCGCCCGATTTTAATGATCGATAGCTCATATAAAAGCCGTTAAATGACTGAGTGTTTTAAGACCAAAATGAACTACATACCTTAATTAGAACCGGAGATATAAGAGATAATTCTTAAAAATTCTTTAGAAAAATTAAACGTCCATAAGAAATGTATAGGGATGAATTTTTATTTGAGCATATCTTTTTAACGAATGCATATTTTCAAAAACGTATTTCAGCACTATGTTCAGGGTAAAAATCTAGTCCATAATGATGCGACACAACACCATCTTTACATTTGAAAGAAATTATTTATATCCAATATGGCGGATCCAAGATGGCGGCCGAAAATGTAAACTCTGTAAAAATTTAGAACCAATCACCCAACGATGATTGGCGGCGGTCCAAAGTCAATATCTCGAAAAATATTTATACAAAATGCAGTTTAATGTCTTTTTTCAAAAATGTTTGTATGGTGAGAAAAGCCGCCATTTTGAAACGTGATTTTAGTGAGGTTCCGATGGTCCGATTTTGGTAAACTTTGGATATGTTAAAATTCATATTTGTTTTAAGTAGAATTACATCAAAAAACGTTTTCTTGCAATTTTTTTGAGGTCATCACGTAAATTGACTGGACTATTTATAGTATTCCCCAAAAACATTGTATAAAAACCTTATTATTATTAATCATTTTTCCATCATTACAAATTGTACATGACTACATAAAAATCAATTTGCGTTGTATAATACCAGATCCATTAAAATTTAATAAAAAAATAGCATATTGTTACAGTTTTAAAAATAATGACTAAAATTTAAAAGTTAATAAAGGCTTATGAAAAAGTTGTTTTAAACAATTTAGTATAAGTGACCAAATAATACATTTCACAATAATTATTATTATATTATTATTTTACTCCATTATCTTTCATCACTTTTACATGTATAACATTGCACTTGTATTTATAATACACATATTTTTAAAACCATACGCATTTGATAGCAATATTAAAAAATAATACACAACATAGTTTTTAAGTTTAACGGTGTAATATTCGTGCATAGATAAAATTTTGTAGCATAAAAATTCACGAAATGACTACATTGACTAACATTGATTGGTCGTAAACAAAGTAGTAATATACAGTGTGTTCACTGGAATATTTAACAATTTATATCTATTCGATTTTTGTAAAATATAAATTACATTTTTTAAACTTATTTCTTAATAACAAACTGTCCCTAAGATGGTCCAAAAATACGTCAAAACGTTTTAATTGATTATTTATTCAAGTGTTTTTAATACATTCATGATCAACTAATGTTAAATTCCAACTTAAACCTGCCCCCTGGCTGGTCTAAGTTGTCGGCTAAATACGGCAATATTTAGCCGCTGACTTGGTATGTTATCTACGAGCTTGGGACCTGAAACCCACCTAGTTTATGTTTTAGACGGGAGTTCATCTCGACATTGGACCTGAAACCCGATTTGTTAAGCGCGAGTTTATCCCTGCCCATTTTAACTGACAGCTAACGCTAACATGCGGCTAGCGCAAAACCTGGGACCTGAAACCCAATTATTTAACTGCAGCATAAATACCAGTTATAACCGGTTACTAAGCTGAGGCTAGCGTTAAACGCTGGACCTGAAACCGCCTCTTAGAGATTAGAGCTTATGACGACTGTCCAGAGGCATCAACGTATTCGCGATTTCTGATTTCTAATAAGGGCCCTGTCATCTGTACGTGCTGCAGCTGTTGCCTGTACAAGCTCTTCGAGACATGTTGTGCATTTAAATTTCTTTAAACATGCTCGAACGGCGTATCTAGCAAAATAATCATTGGTTGTCCAATAAATCATTACTGTTTTCAACATGAAAACAATTTTATAATTGTTTTAAGCGGTAGGCATTTAAACAATAATCAAAAATAGTATACTTCGCGACAAGGGCCGAAAACCCTTTCGGCCGAGGTGCGAACGCTATTTTTCACCACACTACCCACTGTATACCCTAAATAATAAAAAACGGACTATTATTTGACTCACTTGAAAACAGGGGCCTTATTTTTTAAATGGGTGCATGAGTTGGCGGTTGAGTGAGTCACTCATCCCTCAAGTTATTTGTTTCTAATAATAAAATTAATTCACATATAAAAATAAAAATATTCCTACCCAACTTTATGAATTCAGCCTCACAATATCTGTGAATATCATTTCAATAGGCACTTATTCTTAAAAATTCATAATTTTAATACAGACATAATATACATTGAGTATTTCACCAATCCAACCATTTTTACTCACCAAGCAATAGGCTGTTGAGTAAAAACGGGTGAGTTGACAGGAAACAAGCTTCTTCTTCTTCCCTTTTGGAGGAAGTAATAATAGTAATCATGGAAAGCTTTTCCAATTAGGTTGTGTAAGCGTTTGGATAGCCTTTGAACTTTTTATAAAATGCCTTAAAACTAAATTTACCTATAAATATACCAAGATAGTCTAGTTAAAGCCACGAAAAACATTTTGCAAAAATTTCAATGTGATCTAAAATTTTCAGAATTTAATCTGCGAGCAGCCTCAAATTAGTTCAAATTTCGGGAGTTATTCGGCTTGTTGCTATGCCTCTAGATTGCCTAAAACATGAATTTACAGTTGTAATTTATGACAATTTCTCGGGGGAGGGCCCCCGGACCCCCCCCCCCCCGCCCCCCGGTTTATCCCCCCCCCGAAAATAAATCCTGCGTACGCCACTGACTGACATAATATTAATATTGTTTCTGGGGCAGCATTGCGGCATGCTACATATTGTTATATGAATATTAAACTTACATCTAAAACTGGTATTGTTTTATAGGCACATTATTGGTTTGTCTGCGCCACTTACCTCATTTATACGAATCAGTAAGCGCAGGCAGGGCCGGATTTAGGCATGGGCCACATGGGCCCGGGCCCAGGGCGGCGAATTTCTAGGGGCGGCAAATTTTAAAGGCCAATTAGAAATTTACTAAAATAATGTAGAACGTTTTATGCAATGTTTTCGTTTTCTCTCAGAGTCATTCACTAATATAAACTACAAAAAGTCAAGAGAGAATTTTTTTAGTACATTAGATAATTTTTTCATATTAGACTACACTATTATTTTGCGTAATACGTCATACTGTGCGGAAGGGTGGCAGTCGTTTTACTCAAGGCGAGTGAGGTGCGAAAGTTTTTTTTGTAGTCCAGCAGCTGACAGCACTTCTGTGTGCAAACTTGCGTAGGCTGAATTTTATTGCTGGACCTGTTAGTTTATTACATGGGAAGGTTAAAAAACTTGGGTGGACATCTCCTACCCCTCAGGTTTTCCCAGGATGACGTTTTCAAAATGGCCGCCAATTATCTGTTTTTTACCATTAAATATATAAAAATCATGACCATTGCCCAATCTGTGGATTTAACATAACAAGAATCGGTGAAAATTACCACTTAGTATATACCCAACGATTAAAATCTCGTTTTCAAAAGTTGCATCACTACATGTCCGCCATTTTGGAAATAATCCGCCATTTTGAATTTATGTAAGCTTTTAATTGATCTATCATAGTGAGGCTCAAAACCAACGTAGAATCGTGATTTTCATTTTATTTTAAAGCCAATTAAATTTCCTACAAGAAAATTCCAGGTGGAATACAGCCAATCAGTATAACCAATGTGTAATTTTAATGTAAAACAAGTCCCTAAAAAATTGACGATGTAATTTTTGTGTTTTACGGATTATTTTGCTAACAGCGAAACCTACGCCTCCACTGAGGAAATAAAGGAACTGGAATGTACTAAACTAATCTCAAGGCATATGAATAACTGTCTAAGACAAGATTTCATAATACATTCACCGCTTGTCGGTCTTTTTGGGAAATAATTCGCTATTTTGAATTTATATTAGTTTTCAATTGCCAAAGCGTTTTCCGGCTAACAGTTGCCGTAAACACTTATATTTTCATTTTATTTTACTCTTTGATAAAGTTCTTATGAGAAAATGTAAGGTGGAATGCATAAAATAAACATAAACAATACGAAATTGCAATGTAAAAGAAGTATTTTAATGATTTTCTAATAGTAGGGTAAAAAGCAGGCCATAAGATGTCTTCTTCGTGATTATGTAGGCTATGTTTTGCGACTGGTGGCAACCATGTTTTTTTGTTCCTTTTGACCTATTGAATGCAAAGTGTGAGTTTGCCACCTTCAAATTTGGTGTGGGGACCAAGAATCCAAGATGGCGGACAAAATGGCTTATTAATGTTGTAGGCTTAGTTTTATACCTTTCCCTCGCTACATTTGATGACAATTCGGCAGTTTAAAAAAATAAATAGTTGCGAAAGGAGAAATTCTGAATGTTGGTTACATTTTCACATCCGGTCGCCATATTGGATAAAAGTTTTTTTTTAAATGTAAATATGGGGTTGTGACACATCATTTCAAACTGCTTTTTTGTGACAAACTCAACGCTGTAATCCGTTTTTCTAAATCTCTGTCTGTTCTCAAGTTATTAGTAAATTATTTAATAATATATTCTTATTTTTTCTGTTTCCTTTAGTCCTGTCGCCCAAAGATATGACCTTGAATTAAGGTCCAACTCACACTATGTGATCGATTCTCGTACTATTTGATAAATTGAACCAGATTATGAGGGTTCCAGAGTGGCACCCAAGGAAAATTTTGAGTAACGATGGTCAAAGTTCACAGTGCCGAAAATAAAGAAACAAATATTGAACAAAATTGAATGTATGACATTCATAGGAATATTTTCCAAAATATCGATTTGACAACACCGCCAATAGTTGCTGGAAGGTAAATACTTAATTAAAGTGGATAATAGTGTTCAGCCGCCATCTTGTGTGATGGTTGGGTGGTTTGACCTTTGTAAAGGGGAAGTATTTGAGCATGTTGTGTGAGTAGACTGGAATTGTTATTAAACAGACTCTTGTTATGCTGACTGACTGACAGCTCAGGCTTTAAGTAGGTCAGGTAACAAGAGGATGGGGTCATTGGCATAGGAGGGGTTTTTGGTTGTGTGTTGGAGGACCGAGGGGCCTCAGGGCTCGTGGCCCGTCAGGCCAGGGCCCACGTAAGTAATCTTAGTGTTTTCCAAATTTAAAAGATAAGGTCTTTTTTAATCATACAAGTTCCAGGCTGCTCACCCTTTGTTTGTTTTCTTTAATTCATTTCAAACCTTTGATATAACAATAAAAGTAATGAGTAATGTTAGCTTGGTTTTGAGTTTTAATTGTACTAGAATCTTAGTTTTTGTAAAGTATTTCAGTTTGAAGTGAGCACTTTGTTAAGCCTGTGAATAAACGTTTTTCTTTGTCAAGCATGTCTCTTTATTTAATAGAGCTACGTTCCCAATGTGGTCGTGTTAAGAGCCAACAGAGGAGTACGTCACACTTGGATCCGCCATATTGGTTAGAATATACTGGAACGTCCATAAAAGTTAAAAATATGGAAAAAAGCTGATTAGTACTAAGCAGCTGATTGAGTGGAAACAGCACATTGGCAGCGAAAAAGCTATTTGATGGTCAAATACTTATCTTCATTTAAAACAGCTAATTTTATTGTAAATTACCTTTTAACTGTCAATCAGATGTTTTTAGTCAATCATCCGTTAACTATAAATAAGCTAATCCCCTTTTCTTTATTTTTTATTATGAATCTAATATAGTAATCCATGAAATATTAAAAATAAGTTTATATGGGTGCGTTTCATTTGTCCCAGGTTTCAAATGTCCCAGGTTGTTAAAAAATTAAAAATATTAAGTAAATCAAATGTCCCAGGTGTCAAATGTCCCAGGTTGGTTTAAATAATTATTCAAAGTTTGTCAAATCATTTGTCCCAGGTTTCAAATGTCCCAGGTTTTTAAAATATTACTCAAATTAATATAAAATCAAATGTCCCAGGTGTCAAATGTCCCAGGTTTGTTAAATTAAATAATAAATATAAGTTACGTCATTTGTCCCAGGTTTCAAATGTCCCAGGTGTATTATTTTACACGCAATAAAAACGCATCGCGTCCAATGTCCCAGGTGTCAAATTTCCCAGGTATCACCGGCGCCAAAAGTGACTCTGCTGCCGCGCAGCGCCGCGAACGCTTGAACAGTCCGCACAAGAAGTAGCCCGGATCGCCCGCGTCGGTCGCGTCGTTCTCTAACATCGGCTTCGCGCGATTCTCGCACCGTATTTTCTTGTAGATCTTTTTAGTCTAATTTTATTGTATTCCATGACTAGTTTAATTTATTTTAGCATTATAAGTGTGTTTTTAAACTAGGTTTTAATTGTAAATTTATCTAGCTGTATGTATGCTAACACCTTATGTCGATAACATATAATATAATATAATTCGATAATATATCGTTAAGACATATGAAGTTTATATAACTTACTTCAATATTAAGGAATATACAGACTTGTAAGTAGCTGGCTTTGGAATTCATAAATATAAAAATTATTGTGCTCAAAATTATAAACTTGTTACATAAACAACCATTTAAATATTCAAACGGTTACTTTGTGTTATAATGTAGTGCGACAGCCAGCGAAACGACGGGCGCTCGAGTTTGAACTTCACCGCTGTTCAAACTAATTTTCTGAGGAAACTATACCGGCTAGGAAAAAATGTTAAATGTAAAGTGCATAGCTCATTTCAATAGCTACAACTTTCTCACAGACGAAACAACCTGACCGAAAAACAAAAAAGTAGTAGCCGACTAACTTTTTCATTACAGAAAAATTAAATGCTTTTAACCCTCGAGCGGGCACACGCGGAGTTTTCCTCCGCACGTGTTTTTTATGTTAAAATAAACAGACATAATGGGTGTCGGCGGTCGTGTCCGGCTCCGTACTTTACGCCCCTCATTCCAGGAATCTCCTAAAGCTATTTATACCCCCACCCCCCCCCCTTGGTACCTCGTTATTTGCAATTCAGAGATGCCATCTCAGTTTGCGGAGTGCCCTTTCCCGTTATACAGACAGTGATAGCTATTTTTAAAATTTATAATAGCGAAGGATTTGTAATTATTATCAAATTTGTTGGACTTTACCTTTCGATTTCGAAAAAGAGAAGCGAAAGGAAAAGTCCAAAAATGTAAATAATAATTAATACATATTTTATATTAGAAAATTACTTACTATGTTCAATTGAAATATTACACCTAATAAATTAAACAATTAATTGCATCGACGATGAAATGTGATTCCTATTGAAGTTTGTCAACATTTAAATACAATATTTCGTTATAAAACAAGTAAAATGGGGCAATATAGTGTTGCGGAGTAAAACTCCGCATGTGCCCGCTCGTGTTTTGCCGGTGAAGCGCCCGCTCAAGGGTTAAACAGTTGTTATTACAAATTATTCGCATAATTTTATGAAACAATATTTACACAGTTATGTTAGCCAATTTATGCAGATTAATAATATATTAATTTTGACTAAGTTATATTTTTTTAATAAAACTTCAGGACGGTGTAAACAAAGAAGATATCAGCGTGCAGCGCGGCGCGGCCGCCCCTGCCAGAGTCACTGGACCCTGATTGTGCGGACTGTACAAGCGTCCGCGGCGCTGCGCGGCGGCAGTCACTTTTGGCGCCGGTGATACGTGGGACATTTGACACCTGGGACATTTGACACCTGGGACATTTGACGCGATGCGTTTTTATTAATTATTATTTTTATTATTTTTTATTTTTATTTACAGAGTTTAGAGGTTGGCTCCACGATGGCCAACCTCTAAACTCTGTAGTGCTGCTCAGAGCCTGTCATAAGACACTGTTCACCAGGGGTGCCTAGAAGGGGGGGGGAATGGCGCGATTTTCGCCATCATAGTTTAGGGGGGGCATGAATTTTTGGGCGGGATATAGGTTTTGTGAGGAATTTTGAACCAGCGAATAAGGGAAAATTACAAAAAAAATAAACTATCATAACCATACGCAACAGTTAAAATTACTGTTTATTTATCTAACCATTTCATCAGGATTACCATCACTGAACTCGTCATATATTCAAGTTTGCTATGTAAACCATCCATTGAATCTCCAAGTCAATCCATGTGTTAAGTTATTTTGAAGGGCGGTTGACAATGGGTCGACTGGACTGGCAACCCTGTCTGACATCGGGCCCAGAAGACATAGTGTCAGACAGGGTCTGTGGCCCCGGTCTGTCACAGCCGTTAGCAATGTTACCAAAACCGGGTATTTACCCGGTTTTCGGGTATTTTGGAGGCCGTACGGAGTTTTGGCAGTGATTAAGAAAAACCGGGTATAACCGGGGATGTAAGACTTGGGTTGAGGAAATTTACTCATCAACCTGGATATTAAACAATGGATGAAATCGGGGATTTTTGACGATCGAGGTACAAGGATTTTTTGGAACTCTAGATATTTTATTTTTCAAACGAAAGTTGGTGTTATGCATTTGGTTTGGTTGTATTGGTTATTTCGTTGCAGTGTAACCAGCAGAAACTGGGTAATAGCCCGGTTAGTGGGTTTTTTGTTGGCCGTTCGGGGACTTAATTAACATGATTAAGAAAATCGAGTAAAATCGGGGATTTTAGACTTGAGCTGCGGGGATTTACTCGGCATCCTAAATACATAAAAAACGGGAAAAGCCGGGGATTTTCGAATTGTGATTTGCTTTGCAAATATTCAATGTCCATGTAAGGTGAGAAAAAGTCCGGTATTTGGTGTTTTTAAAGTCATTAGACGGTTTTTCGGCTAACCACCCGGATTTTGGTCCTTGGGGGGGATTTTGCAGGGATTAGTGCCGAAAAACCGGGTAAAAGTGAGGATTATCAATGGAGTCGGCGGGTAAATAATAAATGCCAAATCCTGTGTAATGCAACACTGGACGTTAGAGATAAGAGTATAGCAACAGTCAATCGCCAGTCGTATGAAGCACAGTTGGTGTGCCTGCTTTGACTGCAGTGAGGCAGTTTTACAAATAAATAGTACAATTACTGACTGAAGTTAAGGCCATAGCCAATGTTGAAAGGCCATAGCCAATGTTGAAATTGCACTTAAATGAAAGGTTAGAAAGTTATTTTTTTCACTTCCTGTAACCGCGGAGCCCAAACCCCCCAATTTTTTTCTGGTTACGGCTTTGAGTGAAGTGAATGGTGATTACAAGTTCACATTGTGTTGTGATATCGTGGTTGGATATTAACTTTAGCTAGTTATATATAAAGAAAATAATATGCATTGGCAGTTTATATACCCCATAGATACTTTGGTATTATACGGAGGCCACTATTTTTAGACATTTTTTTATTGATTACCTAAAATAACTTTGTAATTGGAAAGAACATGCTTTAATTGACTTACTTTCCAAATTGGACATAATTATGATAAGTGATGTTTGTTTTCTGCTTCCCAGAAGACAGCGATGTTGGTGAGGATTGAGTTGATCGAGTCACCGCCGCCACTAGCGACTTTACCCGATCGCCACCCTTATTCAGCGCGCTGCGGCGGTTATGTTGAGTTAGGTTATCATAAATATGTTAGTAGGACTTTCCTTGTTTCGTTATGAAACGAACGATAGCAGATGAGTCATACTTTTGCCTGCTAAATCCCTTGACAGGTGATGCGAGCGCCTCGATCAACGACGTGACCTTGGCCTATTTCAAGGGTATTTGGCGGGCAAAAGTATGACTAATCTGGTATCGTTCGATTCGTAACGAAACGAGGAAAGTACTATTAACATATTTATGATAAACTGACCTAACATAACCGCCGCAGCGCGCTGTATAAGGGTGGCCTCCGTGTAGTACTAAAGTACCAACCCATATTCTTCAGTACGAACTGCTAGTGCAAAGGGGGGGGGTATATGGTGTATGCAATCAAATCAGGATGAGGCAATGACCTAGAAAATCTTGCCCCCCCAATCGAAATGCTGAAATTACGCCCATGTAAACGACAAAAACCTAGTTTCGAGTTTTTAAGCGTTGAAAGTTGAATTCTAAAATTTAGGTTTTTTCAAGGTTAGAACTTATAATAATGTTACATTTTTAATACCATTGTTAAAACATTATATTGTAGCCTTATATTGAATATTTACTTGCTATAAAGTATTTTGAAACGTTTTACGTGTTTTATTTTGGGTTATAACGTTCAAAATGACTGGCGTTTGAAACGTTCTCTGACGGACTGCTCTTCTGCTTTGGAAGAGAACTGTGTTTGAATGTGTTTGAAAGCCAACATAAACGAAAATAAAACTGAATATAAAGCAATTTTATTGATATAAAAGTACAAGAAAGTAGTATTGTTACGTAATGTGATACGTAAGTTTTCTAAAAGCTATCCAAAGGTGGCACTTAAAACGTTGTTCTACCCACCTCTTTAGGAGGCAATTTCTAGGCCTTGGCTTCTTACTTTTTGAAATAAAGGGTAATAGGGCATTTATATATTCTTTCCTGGTCGTATTCTTCCATTTTCCAATTTTACCTTTCGTGTTTTATTTTTTTTAAGTGATTTTGGTCGCTAGGTGACAACGCAACAACCAGCTTGGAGTCCATCTTTCGGCGAATAGAACGTTATTCCCTTAAAAGTCTGTGCTGTCCCGCGAACCGCGCTGACTTTGACAGACGAAATCAGGGCTGCCAACTCAAATATCTTCAAAACAAAATATACCATGGTGTAGCTCGTGTCCTATAGAACATTTTTCACTGAATATCTCTGATTTTGAAATTTTGTCGCTTAGAACGTTTTACGGGGGACCCCTTCAAATAGTACGAGAATCGATCACATAGTGTGAGTTGGACCTTAATTCAAGGTCATATCGTTGGGCAACCGGACTAAAAGAAACAGTGGCGTATATAGAAATTATTTTCGGGGGGGGGCCAGGGCGGGATTTAAGATTTTGCCGCCCATGGGCCCAAAGCATTTCGCCGCCCCTCCTCCCAAACGTGACAATTTTCCAGACCTAATCATAGGCGTATAATTAGGGGGGAGGGTGGCACTTGCTCCGCCAAATAATTTGGGATTATAATTTTACTAGCTCAAGCTGATTTTTTAACATTAAAACACCGATATTTGTGTTTGTGTACATGTTTGCTGATGCCAGCTGGCAAAAGGCCTCACAAAATTAAATTATACAAATATTGTGGTGTTTTTCAATGTTAAAATTTTATAATATCCAATTAACAATTCGTAAACAACAGTGAATGATTTATTTAATTTGTGGCCAAAAAATCTCTTGGTCGCATTGCCACGGTCTGAAATTCTCTTGATTGTTTCGCCGCGATCATCTCTCGGCCATGCATTTCGTGGCTACCAAAGCTTCATTATCGCGCTTTCTTTTTATCTCGACCGTTTCGTAGTCGAGAGTCGGCTGGTTGTATCGTGGTCGTCGATTCTCTGAAAATCCTTTGCAGGGTGTCTATCAATCGGCAATTCCAGAATACCCCCGTTGGAGTAGAATTACACAATCAGCGAGTTTCAAATGCTTGAATAAAAATGTATACGTCATAAAAAAAGAACGAATAAATTCTACCACCACGACATAAATTTTAACGAATGGGGTCTTGATGTCTGGGGTTCCATAGCAAAAAGTTATGATGTCCCGGGCTTAGGTCTTACTATATGAGCCCTTCGGTGATAGCCTCTTTCCTGGAGGAGAAATTCGCTGAAAGTCGGGAAAAAATAATGAATTTAAACATGTGATCGGGAATTTTGATGCTCGAGTTAAAACGAAACGGAATGTAGCCGTTTTCATCGTTGGAATCGGCAATGCAGCCGGCAACTCTCTCGATCGAATCGCAACAAACAAATTTTTCGGTAATATACTGGCCGGAAATCAGTCGTTTACATCGCAGCTGGAAAATCTCTCGACCATATTGTGACCGGAAGATCGCTCGCTCGCTTCGCAGCCAGCAGATCTCTCGGTAGCATCGCAGCCGAAAAATCTTGGAAATCCCTGTCGCATTATAGCCATCAAGCATGTCTCCCCGTGGCCCTCATATCTCTCGGTCGTATTTTGGCCAGAAAATCGCACGTACGTCCCACAGTCGAAAAATTACTCGCTCGTTTTGCGGCCGGTAAATTGCCTGCTCTACCGCCGCCGGCAGATCTCTTGGTCGCATTGCGTCCGACAAGTCTCTTGCTCTTTTCGCGGCCGATGTATGTACTGGCCATGTCATGTTCGAAAAATCGGTCTTTTTCCAGCGGTTGGCACGCAAGTATCTCGGACGTTTCGAGGCCGACAAATACCTCGATTATTTGCAGCCGACGAATCTTGGTTGTGTTACAAAAGAAATCTCTAGGATTTGTAGCGATCGGCGAATTTCCACGGTCACTTTGCGGTAATAAACTCTAACGGTTGTATCGTAGCCGGTAATCTCGGTTGTATCATAGAGGACGTACTTGGCGCTATTGCAGCCGCGAAACATCTCAGCTGTAAAACTGTCGGTCATTTCGCGGCCGTCATTTCGCATATATTTTAACAAAACTCATAACGCCCTTCTCGCGCCTCCACCTTCTTATGATTCGATTCCACCATCAGCCCGAATAATGAACGACTCAGCACCAGCGCCCAGGCCAAAAAAATCAGATTTTGCACCCACTCGCTTGAGTACAACAACTGCCGCCCGTCCGCGCAGTGACGCACTACGCAAAATAATAGTGTAGTCTGATATAACAAAACTATATCAGGTGGAAGATACCGGATAAGGTCATTACAAATCCTTATTGCTCTAAATTAATGAATCCTCAATTTTATGCTTGCTGCTGACAAAATCTTGCATATAATTTATCTAAATAAATCACGCTATTTAATTCCCTAATTTTTTACCCTTTTAATTTCTGGGGGGGGCCCGGGCCCCTTGGGCCCCCCCTTATATATGCCACTGAAAAGAAATAGAATAAATAAAAATAGATTATTAAATAATTTACTAACAACTTGAGAACGGACAGAGATTTAGAAAAATGGATTACAGCGTTGAGTTTGTCACAAAAATGCAGTTTGAAATGATGTGTCACAACCCCATATTTACATTTCAAAAAAATATCTTTTATCCAATATGGCGGATACAATATGGCGACCGGATGTGAAAATGTAACCAACATTAAGTGTTTCCCCTTTCGCAACTATTTATTTTTTTAAACTGCCGAATTGTCATCAAATGTAGCGAGGGAAAGGTAAAAAACTAAGCCTACAACATTAATAAGCCATTTTGTCCGCCATCTTGGATTCCTGGTCCCCACACCAAATTTGAAGGTGGCAAACTCACACTTTGCATTCAATAGGTCAAAAGGAACAAAAAACATGGTTGCCACCAGTCGCAAAACATAGCCTACATAATCACGAAGAAGACATCTTATGGCCTGCTTTTTACCCTACTATTAGAAAATCATTAAAATACTTCTTTTACATTGCAATTTCGTATTGTTTATGTTTATTTTATGCATTCCACCTTACATTTTCTCGTAGGAACTTTATCAAAGAGTAAAATAAAATGAAAATATAAGTGTTTACGGCAACTGTTAGCCGGAAAACGCTTTGGCAATTGAAAACTAATATAAATTCAAAATAGCGAATTATTTCCCAAAAAGACCGACAAGCGGTGAATGTATTATGAAATCTTGTCTTAGACAGTTATTCATATGCCTTGAGATTAGTTTAGTACATTCCAGTTCCTTTATTTCCTCAGTGGAGGCGTAGGTTTCGTTGTTAGCAAAATAATCCGTAAAACACGAAAATAACATCGTCAATTTTTTAGGGACTTGTTTTACATTAAAATTACACATTGGTTATACTGATTGGCTGTATTCCACCTGGAATTTTCTTGTAGGAAATTTAATTGGCTTTAAAATAAAATGAAAATCACGATTCTACGTTGGTTTTTAGCCTCACTATGATAGATCAATTAAAAGCTTACATAAATTCAAAATGGCGGACATGTAGTGATGCAACTTTTGAAAACGAGATTTTAATCGTTAGGTATATACTAAGTGGTAATTTTCACCGATTCTTGTTATGTTAAATCCACAGATTGGGCAATGGTCATGATTTTTATATATTTAATGGTAAAAAACAGATAATTGGCGGCCATTTTGAAAACGTCATCCTGGGAAAACCTGAGGGGTAGGAGATGTCCACCCAAGTTTTTTAACCTTCCCATGTAATAAACTAACAGGTCCAGCAATAAAATTCAGCCTACGCAAGTTTGCACACAGAAGTGCTTTCAGCTGCAGGGCTATTGGCCTGGTCGCGGGCGCGGCGCTGAGTCGTTCATTACTCGGGGTAATGGTAGAATCGGATCATAAGAAGGAGGGGCGGGGAGGGCGATATGTTTCTTATTTGTAAAAATACATGCGAACAAATTACGGCCGCGAATCGTCCGAGAGTTTTACCGATAGTTTTACAGCTTAAGAGATTTAACGCGGTTGCGGTACCACCAAGAGATTTAACGATTACGTCCACTATGATACAACCGAGATTACCGGCTACGATACAACCGTTAGATTTTATTGCCGCGAAATGACCGAGGGAATTTCGCCGATCGCTAAAAATCCTAAAGATTTGTTTTGTTTTGTTATACAACCAAGATTCGTCGGATGCAAATAATCGAGGTATTTGTCTCAAAATACGATCGAGATTTTTCACATGCAAAGCAACTAACTGGTTTGATGACCGCTATGGGCTATAGAACTGAGCGATTTAACGGCCAACATACGACTAAAAGTTTTTCGAAACAACCCATATTCGCAGGCCACGATACAACCTAAACTTGAGCTGTTATTGCCAGTCGTGAGCTGTAATTTTATTTTGTGAGGCCTTTCGCCAGCTGAAATCAGCAGACATATACACAAACACAAATATTGATGTTTGTAATATAAAAAAATCAGGTTTAGCCAATAAATTATAATCCAAAATTATTCGGCGGAGCAAGAGCCCCCCCCCGCAAATTACTCCTATTATTATAGGTCTGGAAAATTGTCACGTTTGGGAGGGGGGGGCGGCGTAATAGTTTGGGCCCATGGGCGGCAAAATCGTAAATCCGGCCCTGAGTGCAGGTTTGATAGTATTTCACATTAAACTAATTAGAAGTGAAACTATTTTCTAACAAGTTCAGCTTGATGAGGCCAGAGACAATTACACGGCGGTAAACTGCGGTCTTAGGCCTATATGTCAACAAACAACAAAAGGCTAGAATAGCAAAAGAACGTCACTGACACCTCCGACTGCTGGCGGTGTACCCCCCCCCCACTGGCGGCATATCCATCAAAGAGCCTAGTCGCCGCCTCCCACCCCTCTGCTTGATCCAGGACGACCCTGGTAACGAAGCTTTGGTTGCATAAAGTATATTGGAATCAAGATATACCCACCAGTTTTGTCAAATTGAAAACCAAAACATAATTTTAGATAGTTTAGGTCTACTTGTGTCTATGGAAAAACGCATATATGAACAATAGGGTTACCAGGGCCTCTTTTGTAAATGGGCCCGGTGGGCCCGGGCCCAGGGCGCAAGATTGAGGGGGGCGCAAGCAAGAGAAAATATTTTAAAATCACGCTCCAATGGATCGCGCGCCATATTTTAAAATCACGCGCCAACGGATCGCCCACCAACCCTCTCCACTCCACGGCTTCACTGCCTGCATGTTGCTACTTGATCTTTGCTTTATCTTTCTTTGTCAGTTCGTTTTGTGCAATCGCGTGAGTCATGTTATTAGTTGGCTTGTGAATAAGTTTATTGATGTGTTTTTGCTAACTATTTTAAAGCGACTGTATTTGCATTTATGTTCGGTTTGATCTTTTATCATAAATAGTACAAATAGTAGAATAAAATGCTTGTTCTGTGATTTGTGAAATGAGTACAAAACCAAGTGGCAGTGAATTTAGAAAGAGGGCGGCCAAAAAGCTTTTGGACAGTGAAAAGGTGTTACAGGGGATCTATTTAACTCTACCAATGACGAACTGCTTGGCTGAACGAGGGTTTTCAGCTCTAAAAAAAATTAAGTCAGTGACTAGGTCAACACTTGAACAAACTAAGCTGAACAATTTAATGATAATGTGTACCGAAAGTGATGTAACCCTAAAAATGAACTTTGATTATGTCATTAACGAGTTTGCTGAGAAAAAATGTAGGAAACGACCAATCCTGTAAAGTTTTGAGTATTTATGTTTGTAGTTTCACCTGAAATAAAAGCTAAATTTGGTTGAATTTGAAGTTTTTTCATATACAAACCCATTTTATAAACCCAGTTGATGGAAGGGGGAGGGGCGGAGATCGGGCCCAGGCCCATAGCGCGTTACATGCAAACCGCGGGCCTGAGGGTTACCAGACGTCCCGTAGAAACGGAAAAGTCCCGTTTTTTCACGTTGCGTTTCGTTGTCCCGAAAAACTTTGTTTATGCTGTTTTCCCAGCATATAAATTAACGATAAGAACACAAAGTTTAAGATAATCATGATACTTTTTTGATCCTACTTTTTATACCTACATAATTTATTGTTATAAAATCATTTTTTCTTTTATAATAAAATGTTAAGATCTTAAAAATGTGACTCGATTACTTTTAATCGTTAGTATGTGGTGATTCAAAAAATTACCTTTCATGGCTGCATGCCATCAATTGTATTGAAGAAAAACTGGAACGATCGTGCGCTGTAATAAGTTCAATAAATGTATAATAAAATTCATGTTCTAAGGGCTTCAAAAACTGTTTGATGTTCTTGATTTCTTCAATTACAAAATTTGTAAATTACTGAGACCCCTGTATAATTAAACACCTTGGTGTGTGATTTTTGTACTGAGGATGGGGGGGTGAGTTTTGTTGTGTCCCGTTTTTATTTGGAAACAATCTGGTTACCCTATATACAGCACATACAAAAATATTGGAAAACGACAAAGTGCAATAATGTAATGTAGTGTAATGTAACCTTCTTTATCACCGTTGGACAATAAAACTAATACAAGTAATGCATATGACAGTTTTTAAAGTTATAAGAATGGGTTTTACACTGTTAATATAGGAATAGGCCAACATATTATTTTTTTAAATACATTATAAATACGATTTACAAGTTTCATAGATCGTTTTACAAGAATATTTTTTATTATCTGATTTTTTAATGACTTTTTATAAGTATACTTGACTGTTTGTGTTTTGAAATTTTATCCAGCATTCAGATAGTCTAGTTTCGATACATTCCAACGTAAATAAGCTGTCACAATTAATGAGATTAAACAGAGCACTTCAATTATATTTTTTTATAGTTTTTTTAATACGGGTTTTCTTTCATTACAGAACATTTGGTTAGCTCAAGTTTTAGGATAGGATATAATAAAAATTCTAAAACAATCGTGTAATAAACAATTAATTATTTAAAAATTAATTCATATTGAGCTTACTTGGGAATAAATATTTTGAATGATAGTAGTATTGCTTTATTAGTTTAATTATTATGCCAATGCAAAACAATTTAATTTTGCTCGACGGCATTATAACAGCGCGATGGTGCCAAGTCGTGGATGAGAGCGAGAGCGGTTTGTCAGCGGGAGAGCGGTTGGCTACTACGCCTCCCCCCCTCCCGTGCCGCGCGGCGCCGGCGCCGCTGCCGGGCCGCTGCGAGCTGTCGACCACCCGTTCCGAACAGCTTCCGAGCCTCGCCGCTTGGAGCGCTACTCCATAGCGGCTTTCTCGGTGTAGTTCAAGTACAATTCCGCTCGAGTCGCTAGTGTGCTTACAAAACTGCCACCCACAGATTTTACAATGGCGGTGAAACGTCTCCTTCTACATTCATAGTCAATGATGATACTATCAAAATATTGCGCGCGGATAAAGGAAACGCTACTGTTGTCTTGAACACAGTAACATATAAAGAGAAAATATTGGAAACTCTCCAGGCTGGTAAATATACTAAACTAAATAAAGAGCTACAGAAAGTTTCGAGTGTAAAGTTGCAAGTACTCTTAGGAAGCATAAACAGTTTTTCTCTGATAAACAAAGAACTCGTTTAACACCGCATCACTCGAAAATCCCACACATGTATGGGTTACCTAAAATTCATAAAACTGATGTACCTCTTAGGCCTATAATTAGCTCTCGCGACTCACCGTGTAGGGAACTGTCTAAAGTCCTCCTGGACATCCTGAAACCATTGGTAGGAAAAACTGACTCGTACACAAAAAATTCTAAAGACTTCGTTGAAAAGTCAAAAGACATAGTGCTGGCTGAGACGGATAAGCTGGTTAGTTTTGATGTTGAAAGTCTGTTCACGAATGTCCCAGTTCCTGAAACCTTAAAAATAATCGAGTCTCGGCTCGAAAAAGATGAAAGTCTAACTGAACGTACTAAACTTCCTGTTAACGTCATTATCGAACTGCTTGAATTATGCACTCAATGTAACTATTTTGAACTAGAGGGTAAATTATACCGTCAAGATGAGGGGATTCTTGACTGTCACTGTCTGGTGATTCTTGATACTTGTGATTCCTGTGTTATTTTGTGTTATTGTTTTTCTTTTCAGCTTAGTGTTTTCGTGACTGCTTTTACAGTTCTCTTTTTCAGCTGTGTTTTTGTCCAGGTTTTCCTGGGTATGTGTTACTAATCTTGTTATGTTCTAGGTTTTCTTCCACCTGAAGACGGGATCAGATTCCAGATCCTGAAACGTCGTGAAACTTGTTTTTTACTAATCAGTGATGGCAAATGTCCACAAAAATCCTAATCAAAATATAAAATCACCATCACCAACAATGAATTTCAAACAAAGAATTGTATGTGCTTGTTTTTAAATAAGAGGTTAAACTTAAAATTGTTGTGTTTCCATAAGTTTTGATTACAAATATTGTTCCCAAAAGTAAACACATATTGTTTATTTTCTTTGACTGATGACAGCTGTCAACTCGGTCCAGGTTTAAGAGTCGCTATCTAACGGATAATAAAAACACTTCAAGAACAAGAAAAAAAAACAAAATGATCGTCCAATAGGAAACCAAATAGGTACAAAAAAACCACTTTGCTGCAGCCAATGACATAGGCTTATTTAGGAATCGTCTATCTTACTCTAAAAATTAATTGTCCATCTCTCTCGCACACGTTCTTTGAAATGGTCGGGATGACCGTGCGCCAACTGTAATAAACTGACGTTTCACGGTTGATTGAACAGTTGTATAATTGATATAAATCCAATTAAACCTGGCTTCTTAAGTCCGACCCCAGAATTGTACACCAGGATTTGTACCCACGTTTTTAAAATAAAACTAACATTTTTATTGTTATATATTTATTGCTCATAATATAAGTGTGGGAATAGGATTTATTCATTTTTTTTGTATGAAGAAATGAATTTACCAAATTGGATATTTTTCCTTTATTGTCGAAAATGGGTCGTGTTTAACTTTTATCATTTTATATTAATACAATCTGATAATTCAAAATCACATTATTGGCCCATTAATGGCTAATATTAACATTCTGCCTACCTCATATTTAATTACAGAAGGTAAAAATGAAACACAATTAAAATTCTTGAGATTTTAAAATTAATTTTTAATAAATTACGTAGCATATTTAGTCTAAAGGAAATTAATTACATTATTCAACAATGAGTGCAGAAAACCCAATTATGATCGAGAAAAGGGTTGGATTAATCGTAAAATTATTCTTAAATGATATACAATCTGATAATTTAAAATCGCAATACATTGTCATCGTCCCCTTTACAGCGAGCCAGTGAGAACAAAGGGGAGGAGCCCGGTACAGTAAGGTTCAAAAACAAAACCGTCCGTGTTTGGCGCTGTCCGACTTTGTCGTTTGTGGTCAGAAATGAAACTGTCCGGGTTTGGCACCTGACGCTCCCGACGAATCGGGACTGTTTCAAAACAGTCCTGAGTTGGCGCCGTCCGACTTTGACGTTTCTGTGCAAAAATGAAACAGTCCAGTTTTGGCACCTGACGCTCCCGTCGAATCGGGACTGTTTCAAAACCGTCCGGGTTTGGCACTGTCTGATTTGGTGCTGTCCGACTTTGGCGTTTTGGGAATTTTAAACAGTCCGGATTTGGCATTGTCCGACTTTCTTAGCGTCCCTCAATCACATGTCATGGCAACATCGCTCGCTCCAAACCACCTCGAGACCGGCCGTCATCACGTGTTATTTACAGTCTGCTGCTCACAAGTATTCCCTTATTAATCATGTGATTTAAAATAAGTGGTTTTTATAACAAATAAATGAAATATATATTTGTATTTTTCTATTAGTATTGGTTAAGTGTACCAAAGTTGACGATTTTTCGATCAGCGGATCCAGAGAATGCAAGGGTTTTATAAAACTACAATTACATTTTTTTGAGTGAAGTTAAAATTATGAAACTTGATAAAAAGGTAGATAAGTATGTCTATTACCTGATATAAAAATATCTTTGATCTCGGCCAAATAGTTTTTTTGTGTATGGATTTTTAAAATTAAATCTTCATCAGGAAGCACTCGGGAAACAAGTTTTTTTGTGCTCCGACCGCAATAAAAAAATGGAATACTTTTTCTTTAAAAAAACAATTTTTACGACGTAACGTAGAATTTAATAAGCTAAATTATGGTATATAATGTATAACAATAAGCCAAATAGTTTATCCATGACAAGCGTTCAAACTCGAGTATATTGCTTTTTGAAACGGACAGTAATACCACAGCATGGCTCTGGGCCATAGAATGGCATTTCCACTCCCGCTTTGGCTAGTTTGTCAGCGTTCTCGTTGCCCCCAATGCCTATATGGCCTGGTACCCAACCGAGAAGCACAAAATTTTGTTTTCCCAGGTCGCAGAGGGCATTGAAAAACTCCCACACCAGTTTTGAGGTGATCTCATTTGAGTCAAGCGCCTTAAGAGCAGCCTGACTGTCTGACAAGATCGCAATATGTCTACCATGAAGGCCCCTTTCGAGGCCTAGCTTGGCACATGAAAGAATACCAAAGATTTCTGCTTGAAAAATGGTGCAGTAAGCCCCCAGACTTGCTGAAATCGCTGCTCCAGGAGCTTTTCCATACACCCCAAAATCGGATGAGCCTCGAAGAAGAGAGCCGTCTGTGTACCAGACGAGTCTCCCTCTGCCTGAATACGGCATTTTCCCAGCCACCCAGTCATTCCTGGAAAGAAGTTCCACAGAAAAAGGTTTGTGGAAAATAACCTCTGTACTCATGACATCCGAGATCATGTCAAGCACGGGGTCATTAGCCACAAGTTTAATGATGGAGGTGTGACCAGTTCTGGACTGGCCTTCCCTCCACAAATTGGCAATCTTGAGTCGGTAGGCTGTCTTGCATGCAACCGACTTAATGTGAATTTCCAGGGGTAGAAGTCGGAGTGCAACCTCAAGACTTGCTGATGGACTACTCCTGAACACACCAGTAGCCAGAAGAGTTCCGAGCCTCTGAAGGCTTTCAAGTTTGGAGATGGCTGTAGTTTGGTTCACCTTTTTCCACCAGACTAGTGAGCCGTAAGTTACCTGAGGCCTGACAGCGGCCTCATACAGCCATAAGGTAATTTTGGGCTTGATGCCCCATGTAGCTCCTGCCAATCGCCTGGACGCTAGAAGTGCCCATTTAGATTTTCACAGTATGTTGTTCAAATGTTCATTCCAAGTGAGTTTGGAGTCCAGCGTCAGTCCTAAGTACTTGACTGAGCCAGACACACCCAACTTGGATCCTCCCAATGTAAGCCTAGAAAGAGACTCTTAAGTTCTTTTTTCTAGTGAAAGGGACTACAACTGTCTTGGAGGGATTGATGTTGAGACCCCCCCTGAGACACCATGAAAGTACGTGTCTGAGATTGACGTTCATAACGTCAGATACAGTGCTGGTGAATTTTCCTTGCACCATGAGGACAATGTCATCCGCATATCCTTGGGCAAAGACACCTTGGTGGGAAAGCTCTTGAAGGAGACCGTCAACCACAAAGTTCCACAGTGGAGATGAGAGTACACCTCCCTGTGGGCAACTCCTTGTGGGAGCGATCACTAGAGAGCTCCCAAGGAGTTCAGCCCTGGTGCGTCTGGAGCGAAGCATCGATTCGATCCACTCACAAAGAGCAGGCTCTAGTCCGCGCTCACGCACACCTCGCACCATGGCCGAAAATGTTACATTGTCAAATGCCCCTTCAATGTCCATGAAGGTGCATAGGGCAATTTCTTTGGAAGCCAGACTGTCATCGATCCTGCTGACCAGTTGGTGCAAAGCAGACTAGTTGGGACAGGGGCTTAGTTGATGTAAACAAACTCCACCCTCCTCCCTGGCCACTGATAAGGAGAGTGAGAGTGGTAGCTGACTCTCTTTTCCTCTCTATTCTGTCCTAATTTCTGGTCTTTCTTCTTCCACATTTTCTTAAACCGTACATTATTTTCTTCACCAAAGTTTTGAAATACAACTAATTTTTGGGATTAAAGTAAATCATTGTTTTTATAAAATATTTAATATTATGTCACAAATTAAATTGGACCAGCTACTATTTGTAATCATCTTTATTTTGTTAACTTGAAGAAATCAATCTTGTGTTTGACTAAGTGTAAATATGTTATATTTTTACTAGATATAACCATTTTAAAATCTTTCCATTAACTCCTTTCAACTCTTGAAATTAATGTTTTAGTATATGTTACTTGTCTAATTTTGTAATTTTAACTATTTCTTTTTCATGTAAAAGAATTGTGGATTTGGGGAGTCAAATAATAAATGTAGATTGTAAATTTTTTATTATTCTAAATAAATTATTTTTGAGCCAGTTTGATTAATTTAATCTTTTGTGTAATATAAAACAAAATATTTATGATCCCATCAAATAACTAACTTGTTTTGGAGATAAGCTTTCTATTTTGAGCTGGTGTTTACTTTAGGTATACAAACATTAATCCATTGTATCTTTTAAAATTAAAATCAAGCTTCATATTTCCTTAATAATTCCTTAATAATAATAAGCTCGGCTCAAAAAAACCTGGTGCTCTAGAACTTTTGAAAAAGCTCTGCTCGAGTGTGAAAATCACTATTCGCACACCCCTAATATGTCTAGATAGATTACTGAGAGTGTTTATTATTTGTCCCTATTTCACATGTACAAAATTATTTTTAAAACAAACTAAACATTAAAAATACGGCTCCATCCTTCAGAGGGTCAAAGTTTTGGTCTTATGGAGAATAGATTACTTTGTTTTGATTTTTTTTGTTTGGACAGTTGTCAGCTATTTGTAAATGTAAATTAACAGCTGTTATTTAATTAAAAAAATGTGTAGCTAAGCGGGTATCCATCAGCTACTGGGTAATATTTTTCAGGCTTTCTGCAAACAAAACCTTGAAATGAACGTTACTTTTGAAAATGTCATCCAAATTCTGGAAGCTGCAGATAGGATGCAGGCAACAGATATGAAGAAGTACTCCCTGAACTTAATCGTTCATCATTTTCCTAAGGTAAGCCATGAATCATAGTCGATTTTGGAAAAATACATTTACATTTTAATTTTTTCTTAATGTAAGTTCAAATAACAAATTGAGCCTGAGATCATATAACCTCAACCGGGGCTCAAATAATCGGGAGTGCAACATACTTATAATTTAGCGTGGTCTCCAAATTATAATTCTTTCGGTCCTCCAAATTCTTCATGTCCTCCAAAGGACCTCCTTTTCATAAAAGGTCCTCCAAAATTTCTCCTTTTTATCTGGAGGTCCTCCACAATTTTTCCGGTTTATAAAAAAATTGCGATTTAAAATAATTATCAATCTTCAGTGATGTTACAAACGTACTGAGGTAAAACACAAATTTTGGTGCCAATGTTGATAACTTTATTAGTTTATGAGAAATCTTGAGAGATATTTATCGGTAAATCAGACTATGAGTAATTAGGTTTAGATTATTTTTTTTTTTATCTATTTACAATGACTTGAGCAACACCACGCCAAGAAATGTCACCGGGTCCTCCAAAATCCTGAAGGGTCCTCCAAAATCCAGTAGGGTCCTCCAAAGGTCTCACAAAAGTCCTCCTTCTCTCTGAATTTAATGTGGTAGACACCCTGCTATAAGTATAATAATTGTAGTTTTGACACGGATGTGTTTGGGGTAGGTCGCACGGCTGCCGAAGATTCGTCTGCTGAGCCAGGAACTGCTCCTGGACATACTGACAGCGCTGGCAGACGACATGAGCGATACCAAGATGTGCCAGGACATGTCCAGCATCAGCCTCAATAGCGAGACCTACTGACCACGCTCTCGGAGGGTCAACAAGCTCTCGTTCGTGCTGTAATACTCTCCGATACACTCCCTCTGCTCTCGACCAACCTATTGACCACGCTCTCGGAGGGTCAACAAGCTCTCGTTCGTGCTGTAATACTCTCCGATACACTCCCTCTGCTCTCGACCAACCTATTGACCACGCTCTCGGAGGGTCAACAAGCTCTCGTTCGTGCTGTAATACTCTCCGATACACTCCCTCTGCTCTCGACCAACCTATTGACCACGCTCTCGGAGGGTCAACAAGCTTTCGTTCGTGCTGTAATACTCTCCGATACACTCCCTCTGCTCTCGACCAACCTATTGACCACGCTCTCGGAGGGTCAACAAGCTCTCGTTCATGCTGCAATACTCTCCAATACACTCCCTCTGTTCTCGACCGACCTACTGACCAAGCTCTCTGAGGGTCAACAAGCTCTCGATTATGCTGTAATACTCTCCGATACACTCCCTCTGCTCTTGACCGACCTACTGACCACGCTCTCGGAGGGTCAACAAGCCCTCGTTCGTGCTGTAATACTCTCCGATACACTCCCTCTGCTCTCGACCGACCTATTGACCATGCTCTCGGAGGGTCAACAAGCCCTCGTTCATGCTGTTATAGTCTCTCTACACTCCCTCTGCTCTCAACCCAGCCTCAAGTGAGACCTACTGATCTGTTCTCTCATGCTGTAATACTCTACAATCAGCAACCAAAGGATAATATATGCTGGCCATTCTGCGCCACAGTTGAAGTCGGCTGGCCGCGCTGACGGGACCGATGAATGGTGAGGGTAGCGGCTGGTGAGCCGCGACTGCCTTACTCGATTGCATTGGATCATGCCGCGTGGCAACTGTAATGCTAACGCCACGGCACTGGGCGTCCCTCACCCAGTCAGGTACAATTACAATCGATTTGGAATTTTTAATGAAATATTAGTAATCAAGGATTTAAGGAGAGAATGGCAATTTTTAGACAAATCCACAACAAAAGCTGTTTTGTTTTTGTAATTAAAAAGTTACAACTACATATTTCAAATTTTAGTTTCATTATTATAAATTGTTTAATCTATAAAGTTAATTGTAAAGAATATTTGGCCTCTTGACATGTTTATAACTGAAAATATAACTTTGTAGGCAAAAACCAAAATTGCACATTTCAATTTGTTGCATTTCACGTTGTTAAAGCTACGTTTTCCTAGCTCCGCAACTTTTGCGCAGCACAGTACGTTATTAACCTGCGTGGTTGAGGTTGGCATTGTTAGTAGTAACGCAGCGCACTTAACTGGCAAGGTGTTTACCAAGATGCCTAGACGCGATTGAGCAGCATTGTTAAACACTTGTAAACATGAGCTTGTTCATCGTTTGGCTCTTGAATTGGTGCAATTAATTAAAAAGGTTACATACCTTAAACTGTCTTCAATTCATTGCCGAAATCATACAGATTTTGTAATTACAGTTCGCGCATTATATCTCCGGCTATGGCTACTACGCTACTAACCGTATCATATGATATTTTAAACATGTGGTTTTGGTAAACACAGTGTTAGACAAACAGCGGGACTATAGAACAATGTTTTCAGAAAAGTACCCCCTCGCGCCTTGCAACCAGCTGACTCTGCCATAGCCGGAGATATATTGCGTGAACATGAGCTGCCCTGCAGCTTTAAAGTATACACATAATTAAATGATTGGAGTACATCAGTTTTGATAAAAAAAACTTTGTTTGCTAAAATCAGCTGTTTTTACTTGAAATTTATACTCCCATATTAAGTTTTATTGACAAATACGAAGCTTTAAGGGTGTCTAGGGGCTCTTCCCTTTAGCCTAACCTTCATAAATGTTTTTTCCTGCAAAACATCATGCCGAGTTTTTTCCAAAGACACCTAAATTATTAAAATCGGTTCAGAACTGTAGGAGGAGATTTGATCGCAAAAACCTTCTAGCGATTAAATAACTATAGCTTAGTATTTTCAAATTTAAATTAATTTGTTAATTTTTAATTACTACAAAATTAACCAACTAATTAATATAGAAATGCTTAATTTACTAATTAAATGCTAGTAATCTGCAAACAGTTCAATGAATAAAAATTGGTTGGAATAAAATAATGAAATAAGTCATTAAATTTAAAAAATAAATCTATTTAGCATCATTAGATTCCTGCCAGCTCGTTCTGTGGGGGCCGGGAATTGAAAGATCTAACCGCTCACTTTTGAGGCTACCTGTAGGCTAAGCAAAGCGTTTTACAAGAGGATTTTAAATATATAAAAGTTTATCTATGTCCTTCTATACAACTTTCTTACTGACAAGAATTGCCGGCCAAATAATACAAAATTTCCTAGCTTGTCAACTTTTTCATGTCAAAGAAAAAACTAAAATTTTGTATTCTTCTTTTTAATTTACTTATGATTGACTTTCTCACCCAAGTATAGTGTCTTCTGCAAGGTTATATTGTTTCTGCTCTTCATTACTACAAAGTTACAGAATTTTATCTTAACACTTAACAATTTATTCAGGCAGTGCTGTTGAAACGCTGTGAATTAAAATTTGCGCTAGTGGTGGTGTGGCGGTTTGGCCTGTGGGACCTTTGTTAAGTGAAGAAGTTGTTTAAAGGACCACTGTGTATAGAGTATAGGGAAGGCCAGTCTATATTATTCTTTGGTCGCTGTCTCTGATACACTACCTCTGCTCTTGACCGACACTCTAGTCCAGCGTGCACAAAATAAAAAAAAGGGAAGTCGATTCGGCCCACTGCAATATTCTCCTCTCACAGACATATACTGGGTCAAAGTTTGTAATGAAGCCGGTCTCTAGCTTCTGAATGACATGTTTTTATGTGTGTATCAAATCATCCTATTGAAGGTCGGTTGTTGCCCAACTCTGGTGTAACTAGCAATTAACGGAGGA
Source organism: Flexamia atlantica (assembly GCA_035578135.1). NCBI lineage: Eukaryota > Metazoa > Arthropoda > Insecta > Hemiptera > Cicadellidae > Flexamia > Flexamia atlantica. The sequence goes on along the minus strand of JAQJVK010000017.1, from coordinate 16,433,725 downwards.
GTAGATACACATAGCCCCTCTATTCTTATTCTGTATTTGTTGGTCTTTTCTGATTCGTAAATGTATTTTTTCCATAGCTTTGAAATGTTTGCTGTCATTCATATTACTGATGGTATTTTTTAACCAGGAAACGTGTTTGTTGATTTTAAAATTGTACCTCTTGGCGTGATGTAATCTATTACCAGAGATAGCCAAGCTTTCATTCCAAGAACTTGACTGGCTTCCACAAGGCATTATCTTAACTTAACCTATCCTAACTAAACCTAACTTTCACTTGGAATCTATAGAGAAATGAAAGTGCGGGGACAATAGGAAAAACCTCTAATCTTTCCATCTCTGTGCAGAGTTATTTTTCACTTGGAAATCAACTTATAACTCGACTTAACTATATAGATTGTGACAAATGAAAAAGTTACTGTAAATAAATGCATTTTATGAACATTTTGATGGGGTGTTGTAATTTCGATAGATTTAAAAATAAGTTGAAGTATGTTAAGTTTTTTATCTTGTTAACAATAATTTTCATATTTTAATTGGTAAGTTTTTTATCCTGTTAACAATATTTTTCTTATTTTAATTCGTAATTCTTTAAACGGTTCTAGTTTGACATAAAAATTGCAACATCTTCGGAATGTAAGAAAACTTCCACAGTAAAATAATCCTTACATACAATCAAGAATATCAACAAAGTGAAATGATGAGTGCTGTTCAGAAAGTAATTGACATTTTGCCACCACGTCTAGCGCTGATGCAACAGAGTGCACAGCCGAAAGCTCTACTCTCGGCCGCAAAATTAGATCATTAATTTCACTTTGATATGGTTTTTAAATGTCAGGGTCCATTAAAAATCCCACCAGATATGGATTAAATTCATGACAACAGTGTTTTAAGGCCATACGAGTTTATTACCTGTTGATTTTATACCTATACAGGAAACGGTAAATTTTGAACCTATTGTTAGACAATATTAGTGGTGTAAATACCTTATGTCATCCAGCTCAAAAACGGTCTTCAATGCGACCTAGGTTTCAGTACTTTTGTACCATCATCAGGCTACGAAAATCCTCATCCAGTCTGTTGGACGTCGTTGAAAGTAGAAACACGTACAGTTCACATTTTAAAAACATTTAAAAAAGACAAAACACACAACAGACACGGACACGGACACGAATTCTACACATAAAAAACGAACAGTTGTTAATTTACCGGCCGCGGCGGACGAGATCCACATCGCAACTGGAACGGTGGCAGGGTGGCCTGCCTGACCTTTGTCCTCTGGTTTTACCTATTGTTTCATGCCTTGTAGATAGCGCTGTCTGTGCCTCAGTGATTTGGATAAATATTAAATTTGAACTATGGTGAATCTGGTCATTTAATAAGTTATTGGGGTCTTGTTTATTTGCCTTGTAAATTTGGAATTCTTCAATGGTATCTAATTGAAAGCCTTTCTTACATACGTTAAGGATCGATATATTGTCTGCTATAGTACCTGTGCTATGGCCATTATCAACAAGGTGTTGTGCGTAGGTTGATTTTTGCCGTATAAGTCTGGGGTTGGGCTTATGCTCTTTAATCCTCACTGATACTGATCTGCCTGTTTGCCCCACATAAAACTTATCGCAATCACCACATTTTAATTTATATACACTTGTTCTATCTAAGTCGTTCTGGTTGGATAGAGTACTATTAGCTAAAATTCTTTCTAGTTTATTTGATGTTCTAGGTGCCGGTATTAGGTTGTAGTTCTTTAATTCTTTATTTAATGAATTGTATAATCTGTGACCATATTCAATTGGTACGTATTTAGGCTGTTGTTCATTAGTATGAGCGGCAGTTCTGTTACGATTTTGATTTTTGTGTTTGTGAACAGTTTATCGACCATTTTTACTCTCATAACCATTAGATATTGCAATGAATTTTATTATACTGAGTTCGTTCTGGTAGTTTTCAGGGGATAGGGTTACTTTAAAAAAACGATTTACCATACTGTTAAATGCTGCTATTTTCTGACTGTAAGGATGGTATGAGGTGGCATGTATTGTCTAAGCAGTGGTAGTAGGCTTCCTGTAAATGTTGAACATAAATTTGTTGTCTTTTTTCATTACTGTTAGGTCCAGAAAATTTATTTTATCTTCCTCTTCCACTTCAAGGGTGAACTGTAGTTTGGGGGCTATTGAATTCAAGTAGTTTTTCAAAATGTGCAGTTGCCTTAAGTTCCCATGAAATAAGAGCAGAGTGTCATCTATATAACGATGATATGATATAATTTTGCTTAGGCTACTATTCTTGTCTGAGAAAATGTATTCATTTTCAATATGGTTTAAATAAATGTCAGCTAATGTCCCAGACAAAGGTGACCCCATGGCACCTGAATGAACAACAGCCTAAATACGTACCAATTGAATATGGTCACAGATTACACAATTTATTAAATAAACAATTAAAGAACTTCAACCTGACACCGACACCTAGAACATCAAATAAACTAGAAAGAATTTTAGCTAGTACTCTATCCAACCAGAACGACTTAGATAGAACAGGTGTATATAAATTAAAGTGCGGTGATTGTGATAAGTTTTATGTGGGGCAAACAGGCAGATCAGTATCAGTGAGGATTAAAGAACATAAGCCCAACCCCAGACTTATACAGCAAAAATCAACCTACGCACAACACCTTGTTGATGATGGCCATAGCACAGGTAATATAGCAGACAATGTATCGATCCTTAACGTATGTAAGAAAGGCATTCAATTAGATACCATTGAAGAATTCCAAATTTACAAGGCAAATAATCAAGACCCCAATAACTTATTAAATGACCATAGTTCAAATTTAATATTTAACCAAATCATTGAGGCAGAGACAGCGCTATCTACAAGGCATGAAACAATTGGTAAAACCAGAGGACAAAGGTCAGGCAGGCCACCCCACCATCGTTCCAGTTGCGATGTGGATCTCGCCCGCCGCGGCCGGTAAATTAACAACTGTTCGTTTTTTATGTGTTGAATTCGTGTTTGTGTCCGTGTCTGTCATGTGTTTTGTCTTTTTTAAATGTTTTTTAAAATGTGGACTGTACAAGTTTCTATTTTCAACGACGTCCAACGGACTGGATGAGGATTTTCGCAGCCTGATGATGGTACAAAAGTACTGAAACCTAGGTCGCATTGAAGACCGTTTTTGAGCTGGATGACATAAGGTATTTACACCACTAATTTGCTTTTACACCAGCTCAGGGGCAATAAAACATCTTTAAGATGTCGAAACTGTTAGACAATAATTGACAATGTTAGACAATGTTTGACCTCATCGGCTCAACATGCCATACAAAATGATCGATGTGAGAAAACCTATCACAGACATTAGTCTGCAAAGGTGTTCCTGATTCACGTCAACACCCAACTCCTTGCATCAGTAGATTCTCCACAGAACTTTTCCACTAAAGTAGGACATTTTTAGGCAAGTTTTGATATTGGTAACCCCATTCTCTTTTTATTCGTTGGCAGGAAATGTTTGCAAAAATGACAAAGAACTGAAGGGAGCAACTTAGTTCATTCATACTTGGCATGCATTTTAATGGGCCCATTTTTAAATGCTGTAAAATTATAAACGTATTTGGTTGGTAGCAAGACGCGGCTCTTGTTACAGCCAGGAGTGAAGCTTTTGACCATTTACTTGGTTGCGGAAATGGGGTAATAGCGCTAGACATAGCATCAAAACTTCTGTTACTTTCTGGATGGCCCTTGATTATTTACTTTTATACTTAATTTTTTGAATAATAGGTAATGTATTTAAAGTATAATTTAGAAGTAATTAAATTGCTGAAGTGTATTTGAAGTATGAATCAGAAGTAGTTAAATTGATGGATGTGCTCTCCAGTGTGCTCTCTATTTAAAATTAAAAAATACAATATTTTTCTTGTAAAAACATTGAAGCACGCTCATAGTAATTTTGTGCAAGAACTTGGAAGTATCAATCAAAAATAGGACAAAGCAACTAATTTTCTTCACATTATTTGACAAAATAAAATTATTTGTGGATATGGACACAATATTGTACCTGTTAAAAGCAGTGATACGGGACAGTTAATGCTGGGTGCACTAGTACGTCGTCCTGTGCAAATGAAAGAATATTGTGAATGTCACTAGTTAATCCTACATCCCTCATCAATACAAAATATATTTTTTATTTCTAAAAGTAATTTCCATTAGTAGTTGCTTTAAATGATTGTCAAAATTGTCTGTGTTAGTAAATAGTTAGTTGTTTGTTGATTGAGTAAAGTATAACATTGCCTCACGAGTGGAAATGTTGGCGCCCGATCTTGCGAGGGCAACAATGTGCTTTGCTCTGGAAATACACACAATTTTCCCCCACCTGCAATAATAAATGCCCAATCTTTAAACATCATTTCATTAACTTAGTAATTAACAACAATATCCATTTCGTTTCGATCTGCAATTATTGCCTGCAACCATTTATGCATTAGCGATCAACTGATTGTTGCATAGTTCTTACATGCTTAATTCGTAGACGTTCTTACAGCTGATTATTGTCAATGTTATTCATATGTGATTATTTCTGCCACCAAATCAATCTGTTTGCGCCTGCAATCTATTGAACCTCAGCATATTTGCACGACTGTGTAGAAATTTGAAGGCGCTCCTCAATTTTTAAATTATTGATTTCAATGTTATTCTTAAGGGTTACTTTGGTTCCCACCGGGAACAATAACCGGGGGCTATTTTACTCACTCATTACAAGGAGTAAAAAGCGTGGAAACATAGCAGGTGGGAGAAAGGTATTTTATAAGACTAATGAACTATAGCTAACGTTCTTATTTTGTTTCAGATAAGTTTCTCTTACTGTAATGTAGTATAATTGTATAAGGTGACTGAGGTTAGGAATGATGTACCAGAGTAGCTGCTGTGGTCTCTTCTTCTTCTCCTTCTCCTTCTCCCCCCCCTCCTTTTCTTATTATTTTAAAACCATTTCCATCGTATTTTTAATGGAAGGATATGAGTTACATACCAAGGTCCTAGTCGTTTGAAGGAATAGAATATATTTTTGTTAACTTTTACATGGGAAGTGAATTTTATAGTCTAAGACAAGTCAGATAAAAAAATATTGATCTAGATTAAAATTGATTTAAAAATTATTGATTCAAGAAGTGGGCAATGCTGGCTTGTCCAACTTTGCACCAAGGAAAAATGCTTGTAAAACGTAAAAAGCTCAAAATTAAGCATGATCAGATTTTGAAAATTAATTTTAACATTGGCTAAAAGCATGTAAACAGTCAATTTTTTAAATTTACATTATGGCACTTCATAAGTTATTTTTATGGTCATATGACATTACTAGAAGGATGATTACTGTAGAAATAGCTGCTTAATAATTTCTTAAGCAATTAAACTGCTTCCTTCTAAATTCATATATTTAAAAAAATGTTTATTTTTTGACGAAAAATGTACATTAACTAAGGACAGAAAGTAGGAGATTGAACAAGAAATTAAATACTCAGGCAAGTATTTAATATTTTTTGAGAACTCACACACCATCATTATTCATTAAATAATTTTTTCTAGTTACTCAAAATTACTATCCTTAAAATAAATATTTTTACCTTTAACTATAATAATATGGAGGAGTTCGCTTAAAGTATTCATATAATAAGTTTTGTTTTAGCAAAAACTTTTTTAAAATAAATACATATCCATTCATTAACAGCTCAATATTGTCATATTAGTTTTATGTTTCTTAGTTGTGGTACAAATGCAGCTACAAAATGATTTATCAAATGAAGTATTACAGGGTGGTACATGTCCAGCAATGAACCACGGTGAAGTAAACCTTTTTGAGTTTTCATAATTGAAAGGCTAAGTTCTAATAACATTCTTTTAGCATTTCCTGAAGAATTGTGTTTTATTGTGAAGTTTAACTGTTATGAAAAATAATAGGTATTTATTAAAAAAATATTTCTTTTTACTTGTGAAAAGGAATTTTATGTCTCCTTTAAGATGGTGCAGTGAGCGGGGAAGTAAACCAATTTCGAGAGGAGAGGCTCAGGTTCCATGTGTGCTGTTTTATGCTTTAGGGACATAAGATTTTTGCAGTGTCGCCTAGCAATGAGTATTATTCCTGACAGTAGAATTTTTTTCTTTAAAGTAAAAACCATAAGTTAGTTCAAAACTAATCAGAGGAAGTGGCACATGTGTATCTTCGACAAACTGGTAATTTGTATTTCTAATTTATATTTTGTCACCTATAAAAAAAATTTGACCTAGTTCATAATTGTGAATTTTTTCACTAAATTTAGTTTGGCCTTAAATTGTTTTTTAAAAGAAAGTGGGAAATGTGTGAGCCACAATCACATTAACTCTATTTCCTACTTTCAGTACATTGAATGATAAAATAGTGTAATTTTTTTAATATTTAACCCCACTTCAGAGAAAATGACACAGTATTAAAATGCATAACTTAAAATTTCACTGTGAACTAGACAATTTTTCACCACCTTTAATGAAAATTGCTTGTCAAAAAGCTGAGACATGTTTGTTGTTACATTAATTGTGTAGTTGAGATGAACTGCTACAATCCCTTACTTATACCTACTTCCCCCCCTTTTTTGCATAAGAATGCTGAAAAATGTTCAAAGCTTTTAAACCCTCAACTAGATTCCAACTGTCACTATCTCTCCATGACCGAGATGATTGTAGAAATAATGTTCAATGTTCTCATCTCTATGTAACTCTGTCAAGTGTTTTGTTAAGTAATATTAGAATTAATTGTCTTGGCAGTATTATGGAAGTTATTGGTTTTGCTTTTATGTTCTCCACTCTGTCTATTAGTTCTAATTTAATTGAGTTCAAGTGTTTACAAAATAGTTTTTCTGTATTTTTTATCTCTGACTTTGTAATTATTACGCTTGCAAAAAATTTACCAAAGTTTTATCTTTCACATATTTTTTTCAGAGTGAAAGTAGGTTTTGTTTTAATGAATGGAATTACATAAATGGAAGGATAAGGAAATGTTGGCATTTTTTAATCTTAACTAACTTTTAACATGTTAATATGTAATGCAATGCTTATATTATTTATATTGTTTTCTATCTGTGATATTATATTAATGTTTTAGATTTTGTCTTTTTCATTTCCCCCGATTTTCTTAAAATATTATTTGATCAATAAAAATAGGTGGCCTGTATGGAGGGGGTTGTTTACTACCACTCTCAGCTAATCATGTGATTCAATCCAATCTAATTTTTTTTTTTAATTAGTTTACATTTTAATGTATTTTTATGCAAACTGCCCAAAACCTGTAGACGATAATGAGGAATACAGTGATGAAATAGTCAGGGAAGTAGGGGATTTGGGATTAATATATAGAAAGAATAAGTGCACCCAACTCTCTTCCAAGCCAAGATCAGTGCAATCAAGGGGTGTGCACTGGAGAACCTCAGTCGAGGAACTCGCGGAAGGTGCATCTCAATCTTCACAGTCAGGGCGCGCTCCAAGCGCTAAACGCCTGTGAATTTTGCTCCAAAACTGTTTGGTACTGCTTCAAAATTGTCTCCTGCAAGGTAACTCTCTGTTGTGTTCCTGGCCAATGGCTATTGAAGGTAATAAAAATGCTGACAGACTGTCTAACGTTGGGTCATTTGGGGCACTCATTGGCCCTGAACCCTTATGTGGAACTCTCGCAGCAATGCAAACCACTCATCACGGCTTGAGCCCGTGATGAACTCCAGGGGAGATGGGCGGGACTCCCGTTTCTGAGAGAAAGTAAGCTCATTCTCCAATCTCCATCACAAAGGTTGCATCAGATCTTCTTCTTCAGATCAGCCAGGAAGGAGGTAAGACAACCATAGGAAGCATTTGCACCGAATCGGGGTGTACGATGGGAACCCCTCCTGTAGGAAGTGCGGGCAGTCAGGGGAGACTGCTGACCACCTGCTGTTCGACTGTGACAGGCTTGCTGAAGTAAAGACAGCGACTTCGGGACTTTGGAGAGGGGCAGACACCTTCTTCAAGAGGAGCTTGTTGGCAGGCTGCTGCTATTCATCAGTAACATGAACCTGGATAGTTCCTCATCTTCATGAAAAGGATATGCAACAAGCCCTCGTGGCTGAAGTGCCTTGGGAGTTTGGTCCGCCCTTCAAATGAAATTAAATGAAATGAAGAGAGAACGAGGTGCACTGCGTGTGTGGTCGTGTCGACCCGCGCCCCACGCGCGGTCTCGTTGCTGCTGTCACCCACTCGCTCGGCGCAGCTCTTCATTCTCCTCAGACCCAATGTGTATTAGGGACAAAGAATATATATCCGATCTAGAAAAATTTGTATTTACTCAAAAAGTAAAAAGTAGATCTCTCATTCTCATCATTGTATGTTTTCGACCATCCTGGCCAGAAGTATTCGGACCTTTATTATCCTGACGAGGTTTAGGAACATAATAAGATAATGCTGGTTTTCTTATGTGTGTGGTGTTGTCCCAGAACACTACTGCAATGCTGTGGTGTACACGCAAAGCATTGTAATAAATAATCACATAAAAGTGGTACGTAGAATGCGACCCCCAGAAAAAGCTTTATATTAGAAATTCGACAGAATAATCACAAATCTACCTAGATTTGACGGCGAGACTCGGTTTTCACACAATGTAGGTTTAGACGAGTAGACATTTGCCACAATACTGCTTTTAGATTGTCCAACAGACAAATATTGTATTGTACACGCTGTGAGAATGAATGAATGAATGAATGAATGAATGAATGAATGAATGAATGAAAATACTTCTTTATTGAGGCGAACTTAGGACCACATGGTCCTTTCTTACAGCCAACCTCTAATACTAATATACAAAACCAAAATATGCTTAAAATTTATAAACAAAGTTTCCTAAGATATATAAATAAATAAAAAAGTATATAACAACAATAATAATGCCCTAACATTCGCACGCACTCACACATTCATTCGATGCCACAGCTAAGCCTAACGCACGCCATCCCGCCACGCCACGGTCATCCGCTCCAGATAATGTTTCTTCAGCGCCACCGTCAGCCGTACACGATTTTCAACGGATTTTATTTCATGGGGCAGAGAGTTCCAGAGGCGGCAGGCTGTTACAGTGAAAGATTTATTGAAAGTTGTGGTCTTGTGTCGGGGAATGCGCAGCGTTGACGAGCCAGAGCGGGTGTTTCTTGCGCCTCTCTCACTTAAGAATTCAAAATTTGCCGCAAGATAGTTTGGGATTCCAAGGTTGATTACAGAATGAGTAATTTGAATGATTCGAATTTGCCTTAGATCTGATAGTTTTAAAAGAGAAGAATGAATGTAATAAGGTGTGATGCGATCATCTCGTCGAAGATTATATAAAAATCGGATGCAATAATTTTGAACGCGTTGCAATTTTGTCTCCAAGGCCACAGTCATATCATTAATTACAGTAGAGCAGTAATTAAAGTGAGGAAATACCAGTGATTTGATAAGTAGCAGTTTAATGTGAAAAGGTAAGAGTCGCTGCATTTTTTTCAAAGTGTGAACGGCGGCAAAAACCTTTTTACATGTATTCACCACCGCCTCAGTCCAGTCCAGTGTGTTGTTTATCGACAAACCAAGACTCTTAACTGTATTGTAGTAAGGCAAAGGTAGGCCATTAACTGTAATTTTTGGTGCTTCGTCTAGTTGTAATCTGTTTAGTAACCGTGAATGTCCGAGAATGATTGGCTTTGTTTTGTCAGGATTTAGTTTTAGTCCGTTCTTTGTTGCCCAAAGGACAATTCTGTCAATGTCGTCATTCATTAAAGTAATTGTTTCATTCAGTTGGCTGACTTTGAAGTGAGCGTATATTTGTAGATCGTCAGCGTATGAGTGAAACTTAGTATTGAGTAAAACTGAACTGATGTCGTTTGTGTAAATAGTGAAAAGTAGTGGCCCAAGTATAGAACCCTGGGGAACACCACAGGAAACATTTTTGAAGTCGGAAGTCATTTTGTCATGACACACACACTGCTTACGGCCTTGAAGGTATGATCTCATCCAAGTTAGTGAAGAATTTGAAAACCCTAATAAATTGAGTTTGGCTAGAAGAATTTCATGATTTACTGTATCAAAAGCCTTACTGAAGTCAAATAATGTGAGAACTGTACACTGACTACGATCCATGGCCAATCGTATGTCGTCAGTGATCTTTAATAGGGCTGTTTCGGTGCTGTGGGAACGTCGGAAACCTGATTGAAATGGGTTGAGAATATTATTATGTGAAAGAAAATCGGATATTTGGGAATGCACTACTCTTTCGAGGGCTTTAGAAAGAGCAGGGAGAATGCTGATCGGTCTGTAATCCTGTGGGAGGGAGGGGGATGAGATCTTATTCAGAGGGCGGACTAGAGCAAACTTCCATTTATCTGGGAAAATACCTGTTCTTAAAGATGTATTGAAAATGTGAGTTAAAGTGGGGAGGAGAGCAAACAAGATTCGTTTGATTAAAGAAATTGAAATATTATCGGACCCTGTAGCGTCAGACGTAATACGTCGTACCGCCCTTAAAACATCAATTTGCAAGACAGGTCTAAACAAGAATTGAGCATGGTTACGATCTAAGTTACTCTGGTCCTTAAGTTCGGTCAAATAATTTTGTAGGGCTAAACTATTTGTTGTTGAAGAAAAAGATAGGAAGTGATCGTTTAAGTCATTTAACGGTAAAGAAATTGGAACAGCAGTTTCTTGCTTCCCAATGCCAAGTTTTTTTACATTACGCCAAAGAACAGTGGAATTCTGTTTTTTGTCAGAGAACAAGCCATGAATATAACGATGCCTGGAGTTACGGAGCTGCTGCTTAACTTGGTTACGCAACTGCCGATATTGGGCCATAAGCCCGGGATCACCAGACCTTTTAGCTCGGCGATGAACTGAATCCCGCCGAGCCATTAACCCAAGGATCTCGCTAGAAATCCAGGGGACAGGGTGTTTCTTACTGATTCTGCGGGTAACGATTGGGGCATGCTTGTCGTACAGTTTTAAAATAAAATTATTAAGGGCGTCCACTATATCGTTTACTGACTCCAGATTGTGTATGGAGTGCCAAGGAGTTGAAGTTACATCTGTTAAAAAATTTTCTTCATTTAAATTTCGAAAATTTCTGTACGTAACAATTTTTTGTTTGATTCTTGGAGCTCTCAAGTCAAGGGCACAATAAACAAGGTCATGTCGAGAGATGGCAGGGATTGGAAGTTGCCCGTGGTGGACTGAAATTTGAGGGTCACTAACGACCATTAGGTCTAAGATGGTATCGGCTTCAGCAGTATGATGTGTCGGGTCCAGTGGGAGTATAGTCATGTTGCATGATGCAAACATGTTAGTCAGTTGACGGCAATCATACCGTTCTAGTTTTAGTAAGTCACAGTTGAAGTCACCCATAATCAATACACGACTGTAGCCTGGCAAGAGGCGCAAGAGTATGTTTTCAAAGTCCGCCAGATGCCCAACACCTGGGGGGCGATAACAAATCCCCAGGAGAAGAGCATCCGAGCAAGACGAGCCAATCTCCAAAAAAATGAATTCAGGTTTCGCCGAGTACTCACCAGGAGATGAATACAACTGCCTGGTTTTTAAACCTTCCCTAACATAGGCGGCGATCCCACCTCCAGTTTTTCCTAAACGATCGTTTCGAATGAGAGAATAACCAGGCAGTGCAACAAATCCACACGAAATACTCGGCTTTAACCATGTTTCCGAAATTGCAATAATTTCAAAATTTTGGTGCCGAAATATTGCTCTGACTTCGTCAATGTGTTTACTGAGGGACTGGGCATTGATGTGCGCGGCTTTGAATTGTTTTGAGAACGGGGCAAGGTCGTTGATAAGGATCTGAGCGTTATCAGTCGGCGGCGGGGGAGGGGTGGCTGAGGCGACGCTGTGCAGGTCAGCTATGCTGGACCTGCAGCCCGGACCCGCGACACGGCGACGACAACGCGCATCGGCGTAGCTGTAACAGGCACACTCACACACACATTCACCCCACGGATACAAAAACTTGTAGGCCTAACTCCTAGTATTAAATTAATTATTCTAACAAGGTTCATGCACATATTTTCTTTTTTTGACACGCTTGCTTTCAGCTCCTAACATTAGATTTCAGATAGCAAATTAAATTTAATTATCATATTTATTCATATTCTACAAAAATAAATAAATAAACATTCTCCAAGGATTCCAATTACATGCAAATTCGCTAAAATATTTACAAAATAAGTGATATAAAATTATTTCAATGTTAATATCTTTCCTGGTTTAACATGCGTCCTCAAATCAACCAATTATAAATAAATTAATTCAAAAATTTTTGCCAAAAGAACTAAATAAATTAAAATAAACTAAATAAATTAAACTTCCCTGACATACTAGAAACAATGCGATTCAATTTCAGAAATACAACTATAAAATAATTAACTTATTAACTAAAAATAATTTGTTCAAACCGTTTATTGTTGTTGTTCAGTTAGTTAAATGTAATAAATTACAGACTCCGAATACTCTTTGACTTTGTTAAAACAATTTAAGAACAAAGCGATAAAAAAATATGTAGGCTATATTTATTTATAAATATTAAGACAATTGCATAGCAGTTTAATTGGTTGCGAGGAAATTAACACGAAATAAAAGTGACTGATACGACATAAAACAAAAATTACTTCTCATGCATTTAGAAAACTGAAATCATTGTGAAAAAAATAGTACTAATACATATTTAAGAACTGTTGAAAAAAATAAAATGAAATAAAGTAAATAAATAATTTAGTTTACTTGATTCACCACTTCAGCCGTATGTAGATATCTATGTCGTCAGTTCTGTCAGTCGAGTAATGAGAAGACAGCGTTATACTCTAATGCCGCATTTTAACATAGAGTTTTTTTACCACGAATATATTACGGAATATGATGAGTCATTTGCCACGATCGGACGACGATGGCAATATCGCAGACGCCATTTATAATATCAGTTGTTGTTTTTCGTAATTGTTTTCAGGAGTTTTTGCAATCTGAATTGGATATCTGCCACATAACCTGTATAATCAGAGGTGTACTCTCATGTTAACTCCCTTACCTAATTAGAATTTTAACATCATTTATAGATTAAAGTTTCTATATTATTTGATGAAATCAGTGGTTCCCAAACTTATTGGCTGGTGACCCACCAATGATTCTAAAGATTTTTTACGACCCACCATGTATTGGTATAAATTTTACCCATCCATCAACAAACCCAATGGAAAATAGACCGTAGTAAAAGTTTTTGTTATAGTTATAATAGCATATAGTAAATAGTTATAGAAAATAGACCTATAACACTTTTTTTATGAAACATTTGCTTTGCAGTGTACAAAATTAAATTTTTCCTTAATATAAACTTAGTTTAAAATATAACCCAAAAAGAGCTACCATAACTTTGATTACTTTTTGTTATCGCAAAGTACAAATTATTTCAGACTCTCCCATTTATTTGTTTTTTTACTGCAAAATGGAATTTTACTTTACAAAACCTGTGAGTGGCTCCACTAAAAAACTAAATAGGTTTTTTTTAAACTAAAAATAGTCCTAATCTAATGATATTTTATTATAACGTTACGTGTAATTTTAACCCTATAAATCCTGAAAGGAAAAAATTCCAATATTTTCCACATTTTGAAATTAATTAAAGGTAAAAAGAATTGTTAACAGATTTATGCCGTAATGTACCCAAAAGGACGCTGAGTTCTTCTCCTTTTACATACTACTTTCATAACTTTGTCGCAAACTTGAGTTCTAAAAGCATGACATTTTTGTTGAATTGTTGTTGGTGTTGCTGTTGAATTTCTCTTTTATTATATTTCTGCTAACTCAGTTGTTAGCTATGTTGGTCTTGTGTGTATTTATTCCTAGTAATATTGAATTTTCGATGTTAAGTGGAAAAATGGAAATAAATAATCGATCCTTAAACTTTGAAATCGATCACCCATGAATTAATCAAAATTTAATGTCTTATGCTAAAAAGGCATTTTTCAAGCTCTGGACGGTTTTGATACAGTAAAAAAATAGGTAATATTTGCAAATAAATTGCACATTGTAACATAGCATCTGACTCGGGACAGAAACTTGAGCAGATCAAAACTGAAAACATTTCTGAATTATATTTCACATTTTTTAACTTTTGGCTCTTTAACTAAAATGTAGACTTTTAAAGGTACATCCATACTTTTCACAAGATCTAGTCATGTATAAATCCTTTGGGTACATTACATATACCTTGCTAACAAGCAAGAACTGTAATTCTAATTCTTGGAGGACAAGTTTTTAGGTCTTGTTTCTAGATTGCATTTTTTAGAGGGGCTTCTCTCACCTTTGTGATTGTTCCAGGACTAGTTCAAAACACATTTGAAACAAAATACAAAAACATCCCAATCATCAGCCGATGTTCCGCAGGAACAGTGAAACATAAAAACATTCCTCTTCCTCAGGATTTTCAATCAAATTGTTTCTCCCGAATTTAAGGTTAGGCATTGAGTCCACGTCGAAAGTAAATGGAACCCAAAAATGAAATCTAGAAATGTGTAGTGTTAAAGGCAAATCGATCTTTAAAAAAAAATTAAACTGGATGGATCAGCTATGAATCACACATAAGGGCTTGACTGATTCTGGCAAGTAGTAGGGGATCTGACTGGTGATAAGATGCCTCGCTTTGTTAACGTTCTTACACTGTATAGTCTGACTCTTAAATTTGCCTCATGGAAATGAGAGTCCTTTTAATTAAAAAAAATAATTGTGACAACTTTTTGTCAAGTTAGTAGTGGTTTTAATTATTAACTGTTGATTACTGTTTTGATTCTAAGTTTCCTAAATCTATAAATACGAGGTTTTTTCTCATTTAATATTAATGTTGTAAACTCATTACGACCCACCCAGAGCCCTTCCGCGACCCACACTTTGGGAACCGCTGAGATAAATCATAATCTTGAAAAATAGGCAATAATTTAAGAAATGGACTCAATTTGTGGAATTGCGTTTCTTGGCCGATTGTCTTGGCTGATGATTTACGTAATCGTCTTTTGAGGCTGGTCCAGTCTTAGTAAAATTTATCACCAGCCTTATTTTACCCACGATATGTAAATAAGGGCATTTGTCTCTTGAAATGTTGTTATGTAGCCTGCCAATTATGATTGCCACAATAGGTAAAAGTTCCCTAATTCAGTAATCCCTAAATAAATCACCTTTAAAAGAATTAATCATAAAAAAATTATATAAGTTCAGTAAGTAATTTATGGTGGTCTCTTTCTTACGCAAGTTTAGTGATACTACCACCATCCAATGAGCGAGATATTAATCTTCCCGAAAACTAACCAAAATCTCCAAAAGTTTCAGGGGGGAAGGGGAGGTTATATCCCCATACCCCCCACCTGGGTAAGCCCCTGACTCTAACTTCAAAATATAATCAAACTCCATGGACAATATTTTGGATGTAACTGAAGAATTTAGTCAGTTTAAGTTTGAAAATAACCAATTAAGAAACAGCATATTGGTCTTGGAAAGTGAAGCGGATGAATCTCTAAAGGAACTGAGACAATTAGTTAATAGTTTGCAAAGAGAAAATGATAGGCTTAGAGTGTCAGCGGAGCTGTGTGACAACCTAAGAGAGACGATTGAAGATCTTAGGTCAAAAGTATATAATAATAAATAAATATAAATAATAAAATCTTTATTGCAAGAGACAAAATACATTGCATTGCAAGCGTCAAAACAGAACAATAGATTATGTTTTACACATTTTTCCACTACGATGACTGAACATCACTGCCAAAATTGTAATCGCGATAATCACCTAAAATTTAGTTTGCCCAGCGGCTCATCATGAATTCGTCGACTGAGTACAGGACTTTGGACACCAAGAGGCGTTTTAGTCGAGACGTGAATTGATTTTTGTTTTCGGAATTTTTGATATCTTCAGGGAGTTTATTGAGGAACTTAATACCAACCTGTGAAGGTAAATTCTCAAACATCACAGTTCTGTTTTGTTGAGATCGGTATTCCTCTCTGCCTCTAGTATTGTAGTGATGCACCTCACTGCCTCGTAAGAGTGGACAATTGTATTTGCAAAAACAGGCCACTTCAAAAATGTACAAGGAGGGCAATGTCAGCAGTCCCAACTCCTTGAAGGCGTCTTTACATGAGTCTCTCGGTTGTAACTTGCAAATTATTCTTACTGCCTTTTTTTGCAGCTTGAATATTCTTTCCAGCCTGAATTTTGCACAACTACCCCATACCCTTATTCCATAAGAGATATGAGGGTAGATAAGGCCAAAATAGGCCATTGTGAGTACTTCTTTTGAACAGAATTTCGTAAGGTTGCGTAAAGCGAATATACCGGCAAACCCTGCCACAAATGTGGTCAACGTGATTTTCCCAGGTCAGCCCTCTGTCTAGGTGCATTCCTAGGAATTTGACGGAATCTGCAGCCTCTAAGAGGTCATCATCCACCATGACTGCAGGCTGGGTGTCCAGATCCTGCTGCCGGAGGTAAAATGACAATACGTTTGATTTTGAATTGTTTGTTTTGAGATTGATTTCTGAAAATGTTTGAATACATTTCAAACATCTGAATGCATTCAGATCAATGAACGAGTTTACCTCCAGCTCTTGCTTTGTTGACGCTTTTATGCAGATAGTTGTGTCATCTGCGTATTGGATCATCTGTCCACTTTGGATTGATGAACTGATGTTGTTGACGTACAGCAAAAAAAGAATTGGTCCTAGAATTGATCCCTGAGGGACACCTTGGACCATTTTTTCTTTTTCAGAGAGTTGACCGTCAATTTCTACACACTGGAAACGGTTTTCCAGGTAAGACTTTAGCCACGTTAGTGGCAATCCGCGAATGCCGTCCGTCTCTTAAGCTAATTGTTGTTTCACTTTACCATTCTCCTTCAGGAGATTCGGAAATATTGTTGGAAAATCTACTATTATATTTGTCCGAGTGGCCTACTTATACTGTTGTAGTAGGTGGAGACCTGAATAATAAATTTAACATAAATAACAAAGGAAGTAATACAATAAAAAATTTTCTCAATATTCATAGACAAAATAATTTTTATTGCTTAAATACATCTCCAACACGAGGTAGTAACTGTCTAGACAATATTTTTGTTAACTGTAATCGTCAATATGTCAGCCCATGTAATGCTTTTGTTTTTCCATATTCTGATCATAAAGGTTTAACTTTCAATTTAAAATGTGTTAATGATAATTCATGGTGTACTACTCTTTCTGATAGTTTTAAGTTAGTTTTGCCTTTGTCTGATATTGAAGGCCTAATAAGTAGTTTATTTGCGGTACTTTGGTATTATACGGAGGCCACCCTCATACAGCGCGCTGCGGCGGTTATGTTAGGTTAGGTTATCTTAAATACGTTAGTAAAACTTTCCACATTTCGTTACAAATCGAACGATATCAGATGAGTCATACCTTCGTCTGCCAAATCCCCTCCAAGTAGGCCTATGTCTGGCTGTTGACCAGCGTGTGTGCATCACTTGCGTACAGGATTTGGCGGGCGAAATATGACTCATCCAGTATCGTTTATTTGTAACGAAACGAGGGAAGTCCTACTAACATATTTATGATAACCTAACCTAACATAACCGCCGCAGCGCGCTGTATAAGGGTGGTGATCGGGTGTTGTCGCTAGCGGCGATGACGCTTTACCTCGCCGATATCGCTGCCTTCTGAGAGGCATAACACAAAGACCGCTCATCGTAATTATGTCACATTTTGACAGTAAGTCAATTGAAGTATGTTCTCTCCAACTATGTAGTTATTTTTGGTATCCAGTTAAAAAAAAACTCCCTAAAAATAGTGGCCTCCGTATAATACCAAAGTACCTTATTTGCTTTTGACTGGGATTCACTCCTGTCTAATATTGCTCATTTGGATGCAGATCACATTTTTAATGAAATTTTTGGAGTAATATTGATGAAACTTGACTACTTTCATATTTTAAAGAGAGTTAGGTCTGACAGTAATTTTAGTATGAAAAAATCTGCAAATAAATGGTATACAAAAGATCTCGCTAAGATGAAAGACCGATTATTATTTCTAGGTAATTTGCAGACACAAGAGGCAAAAGCTCAGTTGAGAAATTTAAAAATAGAATATAGAAATGCAGTACATAAAGCTAAGCTCAATTTCAATGTTAATAAAATTGAATCAAGTAAGAATAAATGCAAGGCTGCTTGGAAAATAATTAATTCTAATAGGATTAGCAGTAGTGAGCACAGTAAAGATTTTGAAATTGATATTGATCCACAAGATTTTAATGAATATTTCATCAACTCAATAAAAGAAATAAAGTAACAGATAGGTAATCCATCAGCTAGTATTTTAGATTTAGTACATAATCTCAATATAAATAGAATAAATTTTGAATGGAATTGGATCACACCTAATGATATAATTGGGGTCACAAAAAGAATGAATAACTCAATAAGTAAAGATATGTATAACCTGTCAAACAATCTTGTTAAAAGGATAATACACACAATAGCTGGTCCTCTTTCCTTTTGTTTTAATAAATGTCTACAAGAAGGTATTTTTCCAAGCAAATTAAAATATTCAAAAGTTTGTCTAGTCTATAAAAAAGGCCCGAGAGGGCAACCAGAAAGCTATAGGCCTGTTTCATTGATTCCTATTTTTTCTAAGGCATTTGAGTTACTGATACATGATCAAGTAAGCTTTTTCTTTGAAAATAATAACTTGTTTAATTTATCTCAGTTCGGTTTTCATAAAGGAAGATCGACCATTGATGCAGTTGATAGGCTAGTTAAGGAAGTGCTTTCAACGTTCGAAAAAAAGGCCTTTGCTCAGGTTACAATGTGTGACCTGAGCAAGGCTTTTGACTGTGTTAAGCATGATGATCTATTGCTAAAGCTTAACTGCTATGGATTTTCTGGCAATAGTTTAACTTTTTTTGAATCTTACCTTAAAAATAGGCATCAGGTAGTATCACTCAATGGTAAAATTTCTAGGGAATGTTTGGTTGAATATAGTGTGCCACACAGAGGCGGATTTGGAAATTTGCCGCCCCCCAGAGGCGGTTTGGCCAGGGCGGGTGGCGGGATTTCCGGCTCGGCAAAAGTGGTGACCTTTTTTTTTTTTACTCGCGCATGTCGTTGGTCCCGTTGTGGCCCTTTTGCCCGTTTTTACCAGTACCACCCCGCTAAAGAAGGCTATTTCGGCTACTTCAGGGCGGGTTGTGACTTCTCTCTCTAATTCTCTCTAATTTGCCGCCCCTCCCAAATTCTGCCGCCCTGGGCTGTAGCCCATTCAGCCCATACGTAAATCCAGCCCTGGTGCCACAAGGTTCTGTGTTAGGTCCTCTTTTGTTCCTGGTTAGTGTCAATGATTTACCTATTTCGGTCGATTCTAATTCACTGTTGTATGCAGATGATACGACGTTTGTAGATATCTCTGACAATTTGGATCAGCTAAAAATGCTTACACAAAATACGTTACACAAGGCGGAAAACTGGTTTCAAGTTAATGGTTTTTTACTTAATAAACAAAAAACTCAAACAATGTTATTTTCTTTAAGATCGATCGGAGATGATTTAACTTCAGATAATTTAGTTTCTGACGCTAAGTTTTTAGGAATATACATTGATAATAAGTTAAACTGGCATTCACATATTGAACATGTATCTTCCAAACTTTCAAAAGTAGTTATCTTTTGAGACGGTTAACTTTTTGTGTTCCGGAAAATTATCTTAAAACTGCCTACTTTGCATATTTTCAGTCAATTTTTAGATATGGCCTGGTTTTATATGCGAATGGTTCTAAAGTCGGTGATTTATTAATTCTACAGAAGAAAGCAATTAGGGTAACAACGAAATCAGAAGCCAGAGCTCATTGCAAACCTTTATTTGTTCAACTAGAAATACAAACAATTATTAACCTTTATATTTTCGATCTAGTATCTTTTGTTTTTAAAAATCAGGACTTGGTTATTCCTGTTCATAATTTACATAACTATAATACTCGTAATAAAGAAAAGGCAGCAATTGAATTTAATAGGCTAAGTAAATCTTTGTCTAGTCACATAGTATTATCGTTAAAGATTTACAATAAGGTTAGTCATCTTGTTGGAAAGCATAATATTAAGGTTTTTAAACATAAATTTTATAGTTGGTTATGTATGAATCCTTTTTACTCATCGATGAATTTTTTTTCTGTAAATTTAGTTGAATTTTGAATATTTTTAATTGTTTTCTTGTAAATTTATGAGCTTAGTTTGCCCAATTTTAGGACAAGAGTAGGCCTACCAAGGTTTATGTATCAATGTTTTGTATGTATCTATGTTTTTATGTTCTTTTGTAATATTATCTGTGATATTTATGTTAGGTGGATTAGTTTAGGTTAAGGACTTAGTAGTACTGCACTGCTGAAATATGACTTTGTCAATGCTTGTAAGCCTGTAAGACAATAAACGAATTCTTATTCTTATTCCATATTACCCGAGGTTCTCCATATCCGAGACAGCCTCGGTCCCGACAAACTCGGATAATCAGGAATGTCCTGTATTTAGTTTCATTCAGTTAATTAACAATTAATCAAGGACCATAACAACTTGCCCAACGACAGATAAAAATTACAGTTTTTCATTTCTACAGACTGTAAGACTCATTGCAGAAATGCTGTGATTGTATACTGCAGAAATTGAGTAAAATTTTACTAAGTTAGTTATTTATAGTCTCCCTTTGACATGCATTTTTTAAAATTTGAGTTGCAAAATTGTTGGGGAATATACTTTGGTGGAATATTTAGTTCTATAAAGTTTGTTTCTATAAAATGGTCTAAGGGCTGAGGCAAGCGCCACTGAGATGCAGTAGGAATGAAAGCTGATCATTCTTCAACTGTACCAGATTATTCATTTGCACTGTGCTTGAACTAATTGCTAACCTCTAGTTCTGGGATTTTTCTTATGAACACTAAAGGAAAATAAATAGGCTGAGCAGTACATTTGAAAAACTTAATAATAACATTTACTGTATATTTACAAACAATATAATAATTTTAAATACACTATATACAAGTCGATGATGTGATAGGTCTAGTATCGAGTTATGAGCAATAGTAGCTGGATCGGTTGCTCATTGTGTAGGTGTTCATGGGAATACATGTCGGAACCGGTTGCTGCTCGTAGTCAACATCATAGTAGATACCACTTTGGTTCTGTAATCAAAATTTTCATATTTAACAGATTTTAATTTTTCAAATAGATTAAACTAATAATTTACAGCATTGATGCATCAGCACACTCTTCAGGCATCTCATTGAGATATTCAGCGAGGATTTGAAGCACGAAAGCAGCGGTGATGAGCTAATCGAGGAACACTTTACGAAAGAGATAATGGATGATGTGTTTTTAGTTAAAAGATTAAAATTAACTATAATATGTAATAACTACACTTTGCTGTTCACTCGCTATTACACTAACTAAATAACTAACACATTATTACTATTCAACAAAGAGCTAGGGAACTGACTGCTAACATGAGTGATTGATGGATTAATTAGAGTGCGGGGAACAGAATCAAATGTCTCAGCACATCAACCGAAGCATATTGTGCTCCCGTACAGTACAGTTATGACAGCTACAGCTGGCATACAGATTCCTCATGGATACAAGTGATGAAAGTGTGCAAGTGTAAAAGGTTATCTCGCACTCAGGCCTACAAACCAAGGTAAGTTGAGCACACCGTGTACTGCCTGCCTCGCCCTCATTCGGTCTCGCCTTCTCTCAGCGAGAGTGTACTGCTAGCATAACACAAGCATACACATAGAGAGGTAATAAGTACACCGTGTCCCAAAAATACTGATCAATTTTGAAACCTAATGAAACCTGTTTAGGCAAACGAAGCCAATTTTGCAGGTGATCATGTGATAACTGAACTCATAAAGTGTATTATAATGGTATTTGTAAATATCTGCTGATTCACTGTCGTCACTCAGAGCTTTAAACTTAAAAATTTAATCTACAATAAAGAATTGCGCCCAACAGTTCGATAAGCTAAAATTATTGGTCCTAGTTCCTATCACCATGTGATTTTTTAAACTTTTTTAACTTCGTAATCATAAATTTAGTTCCATGAGTAAATAAAGACCGAAAAAACAGTAACACATTCTGGAATCATTGGGGCTAGTGATGCCTAACTCTTTATTGTAGGTAATATTTTTATCATTTCTGAAAAATGATAAATGATAAATGATTTTTTATCATTTATGAAAATGATTTTTATCATTTTTATTTATCTGACATGGAAAAAGCGGATATTTACTTAATGGCATTGGAATGAACTTCATGAATCAAGGTTTCTTGAGATCACTTGCAAAATTGGCTATGTTCGCCTAAACGGGTTTAATAATTTTTTTAATCGATCAATTTTTTTGGGACACGGTGTATAATATTGATGTTGAGTATTAATGTTGAGTTAGTTGCTTCACGCTTAATTTGGTTTTTAAAAAAGCAGAGTGTCAAATCAGCAAATGTAGGACTGGTTTTTGCTAGTTATAAACCAGAAATTGTCAGACTGGCAGTGTTTGTCTTTCTGCGAACGACTTCAGTTACCCACCAGGGTAGGCTCATCGGTGCCAAGATGAAGAGCATGCATTTCGGGCAGAGGCTCACAATAAACATTCTCTGCTCATCCCGTCTAAGCTGTTTTTCCTTTTGCTTCCTCTGTTTCAATATGCCAAAGGCCTAGGAGATTTTACAGGTGAGGGTTCCCTTCCTTTCCAATAGCGGTACAGAGTCAAAAACCGGCTGAAGTATCGGTACCCTAACAGAATTTGTTTATGGAACGGGGTGATCCAAGTAGTGTAGCGAGGTGGTGAAACTAGGACATACATACATACATACAGATGTCTTCTCCGTGTCCTCAAGAGGTACTGGAGGCGGCAATAATGTCCCGCCGGTGTGACGGGTCTATGTTAGGGTGGGTTAGGTTAATCTAGGTTATTGTAGGTTAGGCTTTTTTTTATTTAAAAAGAGGGTGGCGGCCTCTTTTTACCTTGCATTTGCCCCCCCACATGGGCCTCAGGCCTGTGCGTGGAAGTTATCAAGCAAACCCAAGTAGTGAGCCGGTACAGTACAAAGATGAACAGTACTGATAAAAGTATGCGGCATCATCGGGACTCAATCCTGCGACGCTGCCGCCACAGAACCGGGCCCGAGTGCGCTACCAACTGCGCCACCGACTCACTATTTGGGGGGCTATTTGGATTCTGGTAATTGCGGTAGTCTTCTAGGTTATAGAAGCACACATTTATTAAGAATGTTTTAACTGCTTTTTTAAATTTTGAAAATCGTTCAATGTTTCTAAGATGCTGTGGTAGGAATTGAAAGAGCTTTGTTCCACTTTAATTCGGTTTACTTTCAAAAAGTGTTAGTCTATGTTGCTGAGAAAAACGGTTGTTGTGTCTAGTGTTATAGTTATGGCAGGAGGTGATTATGTGTAAATTATGTTTTTTTATGTAAATGACTGCTTCAAAAATGTACAAACAGGGAACAGTGAGAATTCCAAGTTGAACGAAAGCCTCTCTACAGCTGGCGTCAGGAGGCAGTTTGAGCATGGCATGGATGGCCTTCTTTTGCCAAACAAAGATTTTATGAAGATGGCATTTACCTGCCCCCCCACAGCAAAATAGAGTAGGCTATATGTGATTGAAAGTGACTATGGTAAACTGTCTTGAGGAGTGGGTTGTTACTTAACCTATTGAATTTTTTTAACATAAAAACACCCTGAGCCATCTTTTTTTCAAGTGCGTCAATTTGACTACCCCAATTTAGCCCATCGTCCAATTTCACTCCCAAGAAGCTGACAGAGTCAACCTCTACAAGCTGATCCTCATCTATGATAACTTGGGGCGGTGCCCTATTCGATTTTTGCTTCTTTTGATTTGTTTGGATGCACAT
The DNA here is from genome assembly GCA_035578135.1 of Flexamia atlantica. NCBI lineage: Eukaryota > Metazoa > Arthropoda > Insecta > Hemiptera > Cicadellidae > Flexamia > Flexamia atlantica. Next base: position 16,409,736 of record JAQJVK010000017.1, on the reverse strand, counting down.
AAAATTTGTTTTGGTCGTGTTGATTGCAAGATTGTTTTCAGTGAAAAATTGAGTGAGCTCGTTGACCTTAATGTAAGTGTCAATTTCAAGCTCCTTGACTTTTTTGTTTTTGGTGAACAACGTTGTGTCATCTGCGTAGATGAACAAGTTTTCAACGGGGATTGCTTTGTCAATATTGCTAATATAGATGAGGAATAGGATCGGTCCAAGAATCGAACCTTGCGGAACACCACTGCGGATCGGTTTTGGTTCTGATTTGAATGTTTTAATTTTGAATTTTGATTTGTGACTGATTTCAGTTGTCTGTAGTCTGTCTGTCATGTAGGAGGTCAGCCACTTGCTGGCAGAGTCTCGGATTCCTAGGGAAACCAGTTTCTCTGCCAGGAGTTGGTGATCGACACAATCAAAGGCCTTGGAGAGATCAGCAAAGCATCCAATTAACGTCTCTCCGGCCTCGAGAGAGTCGATACACTGGTTTACAAATTCTGTTAAGGCCAATTTTGGTGGATTTGTTTGTCCGAAACCAGAATTGCCGTGGGCAAAGAAGGTTGTGTCGTTCCAGGTAATCAATAATTTGATTAAAGGCGACTTTTTCTCAAGAGCGAGATGGACGATAATTTTGCACAAGATTTTTTTTCAGATTTTTTGTGGATCGGCCTAATTACTGAGATTTTCCCCGCGTCTGGGAAGACTCCCCCAAGCATCGATGAGTTGACCAAGTGTAAAAGCGGCTTGATGACTTCTAGGCGGCACTGTAAATTCTTCTAAATTACTTTCACAAGGAGTTCGGTAAAGTCCGGAAACAATTATTGATTGGTTTTATAATCTAATTTTTATTGCAGTGCATTCAAAGGTTGATTCTAGAGCAAGTTTATTTCCGACATCTTCTATTTTTATTGATTCAAAAGCTATTGTTGATTTTTTTTAAATGGCAACACCACCCATCTTTGAAGTGGTTCTACAGTAAGAGTTAATGTACTCGTAGTTCTGGATTTTAATTTCCATAATAGTTGAAGGGCTTAATCCATGTTCTGTAATAATTAGCAGGTCAGGCGACTCATCATCGAGGAAGTCTTCTAATATTTCTATTTTACCAGCTAAGCTACGGACATTTTGGTGAATTATTTTAAGAGATGGTGATGTTGAAGATCTGGGTTTATGTAACTTAGGCCTAGCTAGGTTTCGCTCTGTTGTAATTTTCCTGGAGTGTTTTTTGACTGGATTTCAACTGCTGTGCTATTGTATTTTGCCTCAGGAAACTCTGCATAGCGGATGTAGTTGCTAATAATATCACACAGGATGTCTTTGCCACTGTGGTTCAGGTGTAAGCCATGAGGTGTATAATGTTTGCGGGCCAGCATGCTATTTAGGCTCAAAAAAGTCCATCTATTTTCAATACATTTATTCTTGATTTTTTTGTTGAAGTTTTCGATCTGTTGGTTTTCCCTTGGGTCATCGTGTCTGAGGGGAGCCTCAACCCAGACAATTTTCCTACATCCCCACCCCTTTAGATGACTCGCTTTTTCAATGGTATCTGAAATTCCCTTATCCGAAACATCATTTACCCCCCCAACCATGACTACTACCCCCTTTTCCCCAAGTTCCCTAAGATTTTGACTTGCGTTTCCAATTGCCTTCCCCATAGGTGCTCCAGGCGAGAAACGTGCCTGGACATCCCACTTCCCAAGAAAAGCCCTACCCAGCCTTTCCCTGCAACCTCGCGCGTGGCTGTCACTGACCACCAAAATCTTTGGCCTTGCTCGAAGAGCCGGATCTTTCGGCTTGCGAGCAACTATAGGCTCTGCAGGACGCTGGTCAACGACCTCATCCATGCTAGAGTCCTTCAAGGGCTCAAATCTGTTGGAGGTTTCAAGAGTCCGGTTGAGTGCGCTTTCCCACCCCCTTTTAGACTTTGTTCCCACTTTCACCCAAGTTTCCCCGTCCCGGTTGATTTTTTCCTGGAGCTCAATAATTTTGATTTCTTTTTCATTCAGTTGCTGTTTGAGGGATTTGTTTTCATTCAAGAGGCTTTGTGCAAGTTTGGAATGGTGTTCAAGTTCGTCCTTGAGCACTGTGATGTGTGAAAGGTTTGTTTTGCATAGCTGTACGCAGCTGGGGCATAGCCAAGTATCATTTTTAGACAGGATGTTAAAAATGCTTTTTTTGGTGTTGCTGCATTCTTTCTTAGCATGCACCCATTTTTGACCGGCGTCACAGGCTATGCTGTCAGTCTGCTTGTCAATAATTTGTTGTTTGCAGGTTCCGCAGTTGATTGCAGTCATGTTGTGTGTGTTTGTGTGATTTTTTTGTGTTTATGTATGTTTGCTATTTTTTGGGGGTTTTTGTTTTTGCTTTTTTTGTGTTTTTAAAATAATTTATGTAAGTGTCTTGTTAACCTAGGCCATGAAAAATGTGGGTTGGCTGCCTGTTCGAAACATAAGACTAGCCTAGGTTACCGTATGTGTGTAGAGCCTATCTTAAATGTAATGTAAGAGAGTCCTTTAAGCAAAAGGTGCAGTGTTTGCGAGTTAAGAAACAATGGAATAAGCAATCTACTTACTTTACAAAGGTTTGATGCCTTTTGAGTCGGATTGGAGGACTTAGGCTAACATCTAGGCTACAATGACATGCGTGCTCTCTACAACATATTGGTGATGAAATATTAAGGATATTGTGTTACCTGGTATTGAAGAAGAAATAGTAGCAGTGAAATGGACAGTAAAAAGGAAAAAGTAAAGGAGAAATGATTTTAGGAAAACGTGGTTTGCAGGAAGTGGACCCTTTCCTGTCGGTGCAATCCTTGGTGGAGCTGATTCTTCTATTTTCAGGCTTAAGAATAATGTTGAATTGTGGAAATTTATGGTTCAAAGTAGACAGAATTGATTAATTAATGATATTGTGCACTGCAGATACTGTAAAATTTGGAAAAAAGTATTAAAAAATGATTAAAACTGGGAAGAGCACTACATAGTCTACAGGCTTATGCAACCAGTGTTGCCACTATTCTCAATTCCGGGATCCTGGTCGCTCCTGATAATCCCAGGATTATAGTCTCTCAATCCTGGGATTGACAAGATTCCAAAAAACTAATTGTTTCACAATTATTGCATGATTTGAATGTTTTAAACTACAGCGATTCATCTTTAAAAAACATAAAATGTTTTAGATAATTAATATTTCAATATCAATAATAGCAAAGTTGTTTATTATTTAAATTCATGTCCCTTTAAACTGTTGTTTTCCTTTCCTAAAGTTTACTTTGTCTAAAACCAAAATTCAATTCAACAATTCCCTGGAACCTTATTCCTGGAATATGATGGGACAGCACCTTATGAGCGGCAAAGTTTCCTTATCGCTCAGAACTGCCCTTGCAGTTGATTCCCACAATCCAAGATATACTACGGGCCACAGCTACACAAGTGACTTTATTTTGATATTTTTTATCTTACTGAATTTTGATATAAATCTAATCACCGACACTTTCAGTTGCTATCAGTCTTTCGTTTAGCAAACACCTGAGTGACCTGTGTGAGTCGGGAACATTCTGTATAGTGAGTAATGAGTACTGTTAAATCGTTATTCTAATAATAACCATCCATTCATGATCTATGAATCATTTATGAGTAGTGGTACAATTAAAGGGCACTCCATTGTACACTGACATGACATGCGGCAAAACAGTCAATACAGTAGAACCTTGATAGGAAGACCCTCAAGGGGATAATGAAAACAGTCTTGTTTTCAAGGGACTCTTCTTATTGAGGTTCACTTTATAAAGAACCTCAAGTGCAATTAAAATTTCAAGGAGACTTCAAGAAGAATGCAGGAAACCTAGTGTACGGTATATTTTTTATGGATGCTGATGATGGCCTAGGCTGAAACGCGTACATCCAAAATAAAACTCAGGATTGTTAGACGTAAGTAAAATAATTTAAGTTACTTTTAGAAGGCGCATTTCACCCGTAAACTCGCTAAAATGATGTTTTTGCCGTGATTTTAATATTTTAATTTCTTGGATAACCGGTCCGGATAATCTGGGATCCGGATAATCCGGGATCCGGATAATGTGGGGTCCAGATAATCCGAGGTGTACTGTACTAGCTATGATCTATATTCTCAGCTGGATTATTCTCATTCATTGTTGTCAGCTGATTTTTCAATTTTTTGACAGTTATTCAGCCAAAAGAGACCGGTCATTCACTGGTGCAAGATCGGTCATTCACTGGTGCAGTCACGGTCATTTATTGGAGCGTTGACATATTTGCCTTTTAATTAATATTACAATCAGTATTCTCATTAAGTATCGTATTTAACTAATATTGCTTAATTCTTAAAGAAAAAATGAACTTTCTGTGGTAAAATGAATAACTGTGACTTAAAAATAAGGGAGTAATGTCAAACCCTGTATAGAAAATGGGAATCTTAGGACTGAATCAGGGGTGAGACTCACCGCGACGGACGACCGGCTCTTAGGCCGAGGGACGTGGAAGTTGCGGCCGAGCAGGTCCGCGCGGTCCTCTTCCTCGCTGCAGCTGCTGTCGTTGGCGCGGGTCCCGTGGGCCGAGGCGGGGCGCAGGCTCAGGCGGGGCATCGGCACCGGCGCCGCCAGGTGGGGCAGAGTCCTCCCGTAGCCGAAGATGGTCGATGCTGGCCTCGTGGCTAGCCCGCCTCCGGGCTCCGGCTGTAAAGCCAGTATTGACATTTATTCGTAGTTTATAGTGTTTTACCCTTTTGTACATTATAATAAATGCATGAGCATGAATAACAACAAATACTACATTTTCCTACAACCGCGTTCAAACTGCCAAATCACGCTCGGAAAACCAATCGAAAAATAGCAAATTATTAAGGAGTGAGCGATAAAGACTTTATATCGCTTGCCAACTAATTATTTTATCTTTCGCCAGCTGATTGTATTGTTGCTCTACTCGCTTCAGCCAATCATGGTCGTTGGCTCCAGCGCTTCCACTTCTATTTTGATTCGACTGAGTTCAACTTGTTTATAACCTCAAAATCATAATGACGCATTCAGCTACAATTGATGGGAGTAATTGTGATTGTATTTATCATTTGGGAATTCAGAACTGTAGCTGTAGGAAAAATTTTGTATTTATATGGCGTGTAGTGTCTTTCTTGCTTGTGATAAAATTACCGCACTCCGCAACTTGTTCCGTGGCAAGTGTTAAGCTCAAGTGAAAAAGACTCACTTTACGCTCTTATTACATAAATAGTTATTTACTTATAATATCTTAACAGTTTTTAGTTTATGAATGTTTTTGTGGACACCTTACATTAGTGCACTGTGTTCTAAGTTATAATCCCAATTATTTTTGTTAAATAGATTTGCAAGATATAAAAATTTATTTCTTATGAGATCAATTTACTTTTCACTGTAGAATCAAGATTAAGATACGGCAGAGGCGAACCCAGGTTTTAATTTCGGGGGATATCCTATAGGGGGAAGGAGGTATTTAGGTACTCACAAAAACCCGTACTAATGTGACGGTAGACAGATATTGTCACCGCAGTAGGCGAGTATCGCGTCACAATAGACGAATGTGGAGGTCGCGGTAGAAGAATATAGTCGTCGCGGTAGACAAATATGGAAGTCGTGTCGTGGTACTCGAAAATCATTGTATTGTCGTTCAAAATTTCTGTTCTCCAAAATTTCGGGGGGATATATCCCCTTTATCCCCCCCCCAGGTTCACCCCTGAGATACGGAATTATTCTGTCATGGTCTGTAATGCCGACAGACCATCACATGCAAAATCCATATCAACTTGAATAAGCCGCAACACTACTTAAAAATAATAAGCCTGAATTATTTAATAAATTACCTAAAAATATAAAATCAGGAAACTCAGAAATAAAATTCAAAATTCTCTTAAAGGAATATCTTTTGAAGTGTGCTTGTTACTAGGTATATGAATTTTTGGAATAAGCTAAATGAAATCTCACTCACAAACTATATAAAATAAATTTTGTGATATGAAACCATGGGGAAACAACGCTGGAAGTAGTGGCAAAATGTCTGTTACTTTCTGGAGAGCCTTCACATATTAATAAATAAAGATATTTTTACCACTGAATTATCACAATATTTCAATACAGCATGATACGCAGGGGTGCCCATCCCCCCCAAGCCTCACGGCGCCCTCCCCCCAAAATTTGGCTTGCCACTCCCCCCAAAATTTGACATACCTCCTCCCAATTTTTTATAACACCCCCCCCCTCTTTGTTACCAGCTATAATCTGTACCTAACACGGTACATAATTTCAATCCCAATCAGTAATCATCCAGAGAATTTGTGGTGAAAATAAACAGATTTAATTGTATTTCTTCACTTGAAATTTTGGATGAGATCGGGATGGGATATTACTTTCCTAACTAACAAATTGTTTATCTAATTATTTATCGGAGGGGGGGGGCAATTACTCATCGAGTATGAGCCGAGTATACACGCGACTTTTTGCCATTTTTTGTCACTCCCGCCGTTTACTTATAATAGGCACATGCGGTAGAATTTTAAGGTAATTTTTTCACACAGTTAATTAATCTTTCTCTACCATCAGTAAAACCGTATTTGTTTAAATGGAATTAAAGATTTCATTTGAGTTATTAAGAATAGTAAATTTATATCACAAAATTCCTGATAAGGAGAGTTTGTAACACATTTGGTTAATTTATTTCGTATCATTTTTTTAATGTACATTTGCTCTTAGTCCAGGAATATTTTAAACTTGAATTACTTAAAAATATTACATCGTGTTTGATTTGTAGATCTATAATAATAATTTTTAACATGACATTTATGTAGAAATGCAATGCCTGTTATATTCTTATCTTTAAAAAAACTCCACTCAAAAGAAGCTCGAAACTCGCGAGTTTTTTTAACTTTGCTCGACTCGACTTCGAAATTCACTACTCACTCACCTCTATTCTTTATTTAATGTACAGTAGAGTCCCACAAACCCGGACTAATGTGGACCGAACGGTGTCCGGGTTTGTGAAATTTCCGAGTTATCGGGAAATGAGTAAAAATAAGAATAGTTTCTGTTATTTCTATAAAAAATCATTTATTTATTGCATAGTAAAATATACTAAAACTACATTATCAGTTACAAAAAACTGAAAGAAAAACCAAAACTGTTTTATATGTGTCACACCATGCTCTGGCCTTGAATCTCAGTGCACTTTATTGCTCTGGCAGGCTTTCCGAGTTATCCAGAATTCCGGGTTATCGAATTCCGGGTTTGCGGGACTCTACTGTAACATATACTCTTTCTGTTACCTATTCTTTATGTAGAGAATAAGGCACTTTTTATGATTTATTCCACGAAACAACTTATAATAATAATAAAAATAATGAATTTAAGTGAAAATAGTAGTTAGTAATAAAAAGGCTACTATGGGCAAAATAATAAATAATAAAGCAACCTGGTATGTCCAAAGTAGAAAATAAAAACTAAATTTGAGTTTTACACATTCAAATTTCAATGTATTGGAGAATAGTTCACTAAAATATCTGAGAAAATATGATCAAAATTTTAAAACTGTATAGGAAAACAGTTTGATATTCACAAAGCTAAATGCTAATTGTTTGTATTTTACTCTCCAATCACAATGTACTAAGTAACTTATTTATTATACACTTTTTATGGCTCTCACTTAAAAGGAAATGCGTTCTACAATTACAACTATCATAAATTATATGTATTCTTAACACTACTTATTAGTAAATACCTCACAAAATAAATATTTCTAAACCTTAATAGAATATTAATTAAATGTTTGAAATTTCAATCACCGGAAAAATCTGTTTTCTATTACTTTTGTTAACTGTATAAATACCAGTTACAAGTAACTCTTAATAATTTACTCATGAAAAGTAATCTGCGTCTAAAGCAAGTCCTGAATTACTTTACGAGTGGAATTCACAGCTGAACCATTTTTCGGTCGACCGTCGCGGCCAATATTATGCGTGATTTTCACACTGCGATCGTGGCATCAGCAAAAACTAAATCCGCCATTTTCCGCGTTCGATAGACACACACGTACAGGGGCGAGCCAGGATTTAATTTCTGGAGGGATATCCTAAATGAAGGGGGTATTTAGGTACTCACAAAAACCCGTACTAATGTGACGGTAGACAAATAAGGTCGTCGCATTACGTGAGTATCGCGTCACAATAGACGAATATGGACGTCGCGGTAGACGAATATCGTCGTCGCGGTAAACACATATCGTTGTCACGGTGAGCGAATATAGTCGTCACGGTAGACGAATATCGTCGTTGTTGTAGACGCCACGGTAGATGAGTGTTGCGTCGCGGTAGACGAGTATGGTCGTCGCGGAAAACAAATATTGTCGAGGTAGACACATATTGTTGTCACATATTGTGAAAATCGTCGTCGCGGTAGAAAGATATCGTCACAATAGACGAGTATCGTCGCGGTAGAAAAAATATCGTCGTCATGGTAAACGAGTATTGCGTCACGGTAGTCGAATATGGACGACCCGGTACCAGGAGGTAAATATCGTTGTCGCGGTAGGCAAAGATCGTAAGTACGCTAGACGAATATGGTTGTTGCGGTAGACGAATATCATCGTCGCAGTTGGCAAATATCGTTGTCACGTCGCAGTTGACAAAAATCGTCGTTGCGTCACAGTAGAAGAAAATCGTCTTGGCGTTGCGGTAGAAGAATATCGCCTTCGCGTTGCGGTAGACAGAAATCGTCTGCGCGTCGCGGTAAACGAAAATCGTCCTCGCATCGCGGTAGACAAAAATCGTAGTCGCGTCGCGGTACCCGAAAATGGTTGTCTTGTCGTCAAAATTTCTGTTCTCCAGAATTTCGGGGGGATATGTCCCCTTTACCACCTACCTGGGTTCGCTCCTGCACGCGTATATATATATACAGTATGTATACTTTGCGCCATTGCACAGTGTAATAATGGTTCAATAATATTTTATAATATTATTTGTAATGATTATCTTTCTGAGCATACTCGAATTTTCAATCAATATGATCACAAAATTTCATTCTTTTTGAGTTTTAAAAATCCCCCCCCCCCGAAAGTTTAATTTCTTTTGAGAGCGCCATATCCCCCCCATTCTGGGCACGCCTGACGATTCGTATCGCATATCACTAATTTCAGCCTTAGATTCTCTGAGTACAGTAAAATCTACAAGAAGGACTACAGAGCATTGCATAGGGCATGAGCCAGTTCATCCATGTACTACAATTGATTTTAGCATCGGGATTGCAGTCGGCCTGGCTGAAGTTTCAAAGACGTAGCTAAACAATCTTATTCAGTTACATACATATACATACAAATGATGCTATGGTTACGGAAAAATACAAGTAATGTACTGAAAAGTGGTCCTATAACCAGGGCCTGATTAACCACTAGGCTGACTAGGCTGCAGCCTAGGGCGCCAGCCATCCAGGGGGCGCCACGGGACGGAAAATAAAATATTGTTTTTATTTTTTGAAAAAATTACAAAATAAAACAAAAATCCTGCGCTTTTTTGCAAAATCCGGCCTGCTTGGTTTATATGTTTTTTTATTAAACCTAAAGTTACGTCCTATAATCTTAAATGAGAAATGTTTGCTTTATAGTATGCTTTTTAAGGTAATAGTTATGAAAGAATTAAATTCCTAATTTCATTATAATACGATGCATCGGGCAATATAGGGGTGGAAGGGGGGTGAAGGGGAGGGGGCGCCAAATGAACCCAAGCCTAGGGGCGCCATACCTCTTAATCAGGCCCTGCCTATAAATACATTGTGTGTCATGACTATTGCTACAAAGAGACTCTTCCAACTAATTTGAAGGATTAGACATCATATTTTTTTATTAATTTCTATAAATATTGAGATCAGTAATATTTTTTATTTCTGATTCTGCATAGCTAGGTTTGTTTTAAAATATTTTCTTATTATGTAAGCTAAATGAAGGTCAGTTCCTAATCCTAGTGTTATAACTATGTTTGTCTCCCAGTGTATTTAAGGAATCGACATTGTGTTTCATTAGCAAGATTGGCTCGAAGATACATTGTTGACTTAATTTTAAAAACTAAGACTCAGCTTCAACTTACTGCATAGTGATTGGTGGCTTGAGCCATGACATCGGCGATCTGAGCCCACCGCAGGCGGTCCTCCAGGGAGACTTGGTAGGGGGAAGATCCGATGGCTGGAGACTTGATAGTGTTGTTGCGAGCCGCTGTAGCCATGTAACCGAACACGGGGGAGCCCATGCCTGCGGCCACCTTCTGCTCTCGGTTCCACCGTCGACTACGAGCATCATAATAATAACGAGGTAAGAGGAGGTGAATCACAGAGTCTGTAGATGTCTCGGAAACATGTTGAACGAACATGCATGTCGAGGATATGTATAAAAAACCGTTATTAACTACTATAAACAATTGATTTCTCAGTTTTATGAAATGTTGGGTGTTTATTTCAACGGCTTACCTTTTCTTAAAAAGAATGTAAGCTATTGGATTTTGAATGAAAGGGTTTATGAACATGTGGTATAGAAATTTGGTGAAATTAGGGTAAGTGTAAAAATTGGTCCACAATAAGTATTGAAAACCATAATGTACCTGCTATAAACAATCAATTTCTCAGGTTTATGAAATGTCATGTGTTTATTCCGATGGCTTATCCTTTATTTCTTAAATAGAATGTAAGCTATTGGATTTCAAATGAAAGGGATTTAGAACATGTGATATAAAAATGTGTTCAAATCGGGATCAGTGTAAAAATCGGTCCACATTATGTTTAGTGTGAGTGTGAAAATTGTTTAATCATACTACCCTTAAAAAGCAATTTTTGGTTCTCTAAAAGTCTATAAAAATCACAACTTTTTGCTCCCTCAAAATAGCACAATGAGAAATCAGCTGTGATTTTTTTTGGTTTGTTGAACTCAAAAATTGTTATTTTTCATTCCATTGTATATGCTGAAAGCATTGTTCTTGATATTATAAATTTTGTTTCAAAATAAAAGAAATTTGTAAATTATATTTAAAAGGTTTTGATTTTTGAGGATTTCTACCGGAAGACGGGATCAGAATCCAGATCCCAAAGCGCTGTGAGACTTGTTTTACTAATCTGTGGAGGCGAACGTCCACAACAATCAAAATCAATATATCAATATATCTTAGCGACCATCATCAACAATGGTTTTCAAACAAAGAGGTTATTTTCGCAGAATGATAAAGTTGTTCATCATTACATGGAGCATATGAATCTTAGAGCTTAATAGTTTTTCCAAGCTCTACTTTGCCTAGCTTGTGAATCACGATCAGGTACCAAAAGTACCGCTTTTGCTCCTTTTGAGGAATATGGCTAAATCTGAGAAAAGAGGTCACGATACAACCTTAAAATAAAAAAAAATAAATATAACTATTTACCTGGATCTAAGATGAGGATTAAAAGTGATTGTTATTTTTACAAATCAATATTTAAAAAAGTAGGGGAAGGGATGAATTAATTTAAATTTACCCATTATGTATCCATTATGTCGACAGTCTCGCATTCTTTATCTCTTTGATCGTTTTAACTCAATTAGAATAATCATAATTTAAGGAAAATGATAATCTCTTTACTGTGACAAAAATATACTAAAGGTACACATCACAAATGTAATACAAATCATTTCAATCTTTGGAAAATAAATCAATTTTCAAACTAATAAATGTTTACAACTTTGCTGAATCTCTTGCAGTCACTCCCTAACTCCAGCTAAGAACTCCCCCAAAAAGTATAAAGGATTGAGTGAGCTCTGGGGGCCTTTCTAAAGTCTCTCTCAGCTGTAATACTAGTGATTCTGGCTTAGTTTATTTAAAACCTGCGTTTTGTGTAAGGGCTTCAGTAATATTAAGCTTTACTTGTGCGGGATGAAGTTGGATAGCTGACTAGGGGGGTAATGATGGAATTGGGTGCAATCATAATAATCAATCAATCCGTAAAAAGTACTAATTTAGGTCAGTATCTTAGTAAGGGGAGGTCTAAATATTCAAAAACTCAGTAATTTGGAATTCCGCTTAATCCAAAACGCTATTGAGACAGGAAATTTTCCCCAATTGTGGATAAAAAATGGGTGGAACCTTGCTAAAGATTTAAACAGCTTTAAATTCGATTGCATGTACACAACAGGAGTAACTAATTTTGTAATCGACGATTGCAACATAATATACCAACCTCGAGTGCGGGTAGCCGAAACGTATTGATCGCAGGTAATGGTAGGAATAGCTTTGCAAAATATTAAACCACTGTGAAATTAATTTCGCGTGTTCACCGATTACAGAAACAACTTTGTAAAATAAGCAAATGGCCTTTTAATTTTATTGCGCCTATTTACCGTTCACTTGTATTCAGTCTGGCAGCAGCGGGTACGCAGGTGGCAGCAAGGTAGGTTTGCTAAGACAATCAGTGTATTTACAATCGCAGAATAACGACAGAAGTAACCCTGCAAAAATCTTAGTAAAGTAAACCAACGGGCGTAAAATTTAATCGCATGTATTTGCCAGTCGCGGGTGAACAGGCCCGATTCCATAACTGGGCACAATGGGCACGTGCCCAGGGGCGCCAGGGTTTAGGTGCGGAAAGAGGGCGGAAAAATAAAAAATAAACGAACGACATGCGCCGCGTGAGCGGCGCATGACGTCAACTGAGTTCGACCTCAGAACTGCTGACAGGGCGCTTGCGCCCTTGACGCCTCATGTAAATTTGCCCTCTCCTCCTCCCTACTACTGCCACCAAGCCACCCGCCCCTTTGCATATTGTTTTATTTAATGGCATATGCACAATATTGTACTTGCATAAAAGTAACATTAAGAGAAGTAAAACCAGACGAGTGGGGGTGTTGTCTGAGAGCTTGACCTTGAAACTGTTGCGAGGGCGCACGTGCAGCGTACGGCGCACGCTTGCTCGCGACGTTAGGCCTATTTGTTATACAATCGCCAACTGGCTAACTCGCCCTCCCCTCCTCCCCACTCCCGCCCCCGCCACTACGGCCGGAAGCCCTCATTGCTCCGAAAGTCATAACTCCGAAAGGCATATCTCCGAAAAATTTTTCGTAATAGTGTTCTATCGGAGTTATGCTTTCGGAGTAGTGCTATTTCGGAGTTGTGCTTTTGGAATAGTGACCTTTCAGTGATATGTTTTCCTAATAATGTATTTATAACTCTTTGGCAATGATCTCATTTCTAACTTTCAAACGTATTTTGTGGGGCATAATTCCGAAACACACTACTCCGAGAGTCATAACTCCAAAAAGCACTACTCCGAAAACATATTTCATAAAATGCGCATTTCCGATAATCTTAACACCGAGTTCTATTGTAACAGTTCCTTTCGGAGTCATGACTTTCGGAGTTGTGCCCTTTCGAACATATGCTTTCGGAGCACTGCCTTTCGGAATTATGATTATCGGAGTGGTCTCTTTTGGAGATATTCTTTTGGATTTTTGCTCTTTCGGAGGTATGACTTTCGGAGTCGTGCCTGTCCGAATTGTGCTCTAGAAAACACATTATAAAGTTAGAAATAAGAAAATTTTCTAAAGGTTAGTTACAAATTAAATAAATGGTCAAAAAAGCATATCTCCGAAAGAATACTACTCCGAAAGCATATCTCCGAAAGAGTACAACTCCGAAAGTCATAACTCCGAAGGACACTGTTCCGAAACAACTCGGAGTAAAGACTTTCGGAGATCTGCTCTGTCGGAAACATTCTTTCAGAGCTGTGCCTTTCGAAATTATGAATTTTGGAGTTTTGCACTTCGGAACTATGCCGTAAAAAATACATATTTTATTTCAGAGATATGCCTTTCGGAGTTATGACTTTCGGAACAATGCATGGCACTCCACTACGACCACCCGCCCCGTCCCCTTCGTTATATTTTTCAGTTATTGGCATTTTCACGTACACATTACTGCATGCAGTGTTTACAGTTTGTAGTTTGTACTGTTTGGACTACGAGTTACCATTTATCCAGTAACCATTATTAATAATTACTAGTCTTTCCTGTCAAAGGCGCTAATACACAATTCTGTTTATATTATTAGTGCTTTAATGTTTGATTTGAAAACCCTCCCGAACCAAAACTGACAAAGACTAAGGTACCTTTTGCATTAGGCTACCGGTCACGGTCGTGGTGACAGGTCTGCGTCCTGGCACAAAATATGAATAATACTTCAAATAATGCGGCGATTGTGCGTGTTCACATGTGGTACCCGGTGACAACAGGGGTCGGCAACACGATGCCGCGGCCGATCGCTTATTGTAAAAGAGGCCTTAAGGTTAGGGGGGCCGGGGGGCGCACCAGTTTAATATGCCCATAGCCCCAAGAGGGTTAAAAACGGGCCTGCGGGTGAACAGCAGAAATACAAAAATTAATGCTGTTTTAAGTAATTATTTTAAATTTATTAATAATCCTGTTTAAACCGAAATAGTTGCGAATTCCAATTAGGTCCAGTTCTAATTATTTAAGATTATTGAAACTCCACTATACCAATGACCAGAGTCATTACCTCCACATGCAGAGACAGACGAGGGTGGAGACGATGATGATGACAGCGGCGACAGAGGCCCCCACCGCGACCCCCAGCACCTCACCGTCGATCTCGCACTGAGCACCGTAGTAGCTGCCCACGCACCTGCCGGGCACACAACTGCATCAGACATCTCCAATATCGACTCAATTTCACTTCATTCGGATACCATTCGGTTTGAAATTTGAACCGGATCAAATATGTGCCTCATGGACTGAGTAGTTGACAAAGTAAGAATTCGTGTGATTTTACAAAAAAAAAAACAACTATGTGATTGCACAGTAAGGTCGAGTGATTTGATTTTTATGTCAAGCTATTATTAAATATCAGTATACTATTACTACTTTTTGGTTTGCTGAACTCTAACTTGTTATTGTTTCATTAAATTGTATATGCTGACAGCATTGTTCTTGAAAAACCATGCTGACCCCCTTAAAGTGTAATATTCTGAGGAGTAAAGGGTAACACAGGCTTCATACAAACTTTTATCTAACTTTGTAGGGGGGCATTTGGCAATTCCCTATTAGAAAGATTAGGGCGAGGGAACTTATTTTTCCTCGAATCAAAGCAAACGGCATTTTTGCTAGAGAGCCATAAACACTTTTAACAAAAAACGGTTCAAACCCCACAACATTTTGTGGGCCGGGAATCAAACTTACAACTGGAACCGGAATCCAAGTTAGAGAACATATCCTGGACTTACTTGCAGACAGGTTGGTCGTTGTGATAGCGGCACTCGCCACGGTGGTTGCAGTGTTCCAAGGGGCAGGTGTGGCACTCGCGGCCGCTGTGGTGATTGTTGCCAGCCCACGGGTCCCGGTAGCCCTCAGGACACGCGCAGTGGAACGACCCGAACGTGTTACTGCAGGTAGCCGCGTGGTGGCAGTCGTGGAGGTCCGGGTGCTGGCACTCGTCCAAGTCTGGAAAAAACAGGTGTAAAAAGGATTGAAATGTTTTGGTACGATGCAGAAATATGTTTTTCTTCAACTGTCTGTAATGTGTCAGTTTACGTACTCAAAAATGATAACTGTAAAACAGCTGTTTGCTGATGAGCTATCGTTTATCTATTTACGCCTGCCAGCTGATTACTTGCCCTGGCACCAACGTCAGGTCTTGAGGATGTGCCAAAATAGCCAATAATTTTTTTAGTAATACAATAATACTATAATTGAGTATCAGTTAGGTAGTTGTGCTAAGTTATATTAAATAAACACACAAGATTTAAAACATTTGCAACATCATATCAATATGCATATACACTTCATTTCTTGATGATATCAAGATCACTACAACGGTCAGCATGGTCATAGCCTGACGATATTGCAAAGGAAATGCACAGAATTCAGCAGGCCATTAATCAGAGAAACAATAATTTTTGTTTTTATTTTAAAAATTAAGGTAAAGGGTTTTTGTAATGAAAGTTAATATCTCCTAGTAATTTAGACATTATGTTTCAACAATGATCGGACAAAAAAGTGATCAATTTAAGACCATTAGATAAAAATGTTATCAATTCATCTTGCTCTTGAACTGTATTTTATTCTTGTCTGCATTTTTCTGGAAAGTGTAAACACTATTCTGAAAACTGACCGAGCTGGCAACTCTGGTAAATCATGCATCTGCCAACACAGGCCTACTACCGATCTTAATTCCTATGCCCAGGCCTGAGACATTTCAGTTATGGCAAGGAAACCATCTGGAGGTTCCTTTTCTACAATATTGAATAATTGCCTTTAAACCTATACAGTTTTTACATTTTTTCGGGGGTCGAGTTTATGGTCTGCCACCCACAATGGACGGATCCTGCGCAGGCCTATGTTTCTGAATTACATATAGTGATGAGTCGAGTAGAGTCATTTGATGACTCGAGTCAGCTCGACTCGTCCACCCAGCCAACTTGAGTTACAATTAGAGTCGAATTCGGGTCGACTCGCGATCAGGCATCAGTGCTAAATCATATGGGGGCAGGTCGGCTCGAATTGGAAATCATCGGTCGAGTTCGGGTCCTGACTCGAGTTTAGAAACAAGTCGGCAACTATCGGACGAGTTCGGTTATGACTCCAATCGACCCAATATGGTTACTGTTTTCCAAGTCTAGTCGACTCGACTCGTTAAGTTCCAAGTTTGGGTAGGTTCGGCAATCTCCGTAAGAGTTTGTGTAAAACTCGAGTAACGAACAAATTGACTCGAGTCAGCTCTTGACATCACTAGTACCTTGCAGCTGGGAGACGGCGCCGGCAGGGCTGTCCACCCACAGGCTGCTGGAGCCGATGTTGTTGCTGCGTCGGTGGATCACGCCCAGCAGGTGGCGCTGGATGTCCTGCGGATCATCGAGATAAGTGAGTCTTCAGTAGATCATTCCTATCCTCAATCACTATTATAATCTGGCTAAGAGCCCTCCTAACCTTAAAATTTGATTTCAAGACAATATTTGTAAAGAAATAAAAGTAATGCTTTGGGGAAATAGTGTAGATGCAGCAGATATCTTTATTGCTCAAAAAAGAGCCATCCAATTAATTGCAAGATTAATCCGAGGACTGACTTATCTGTCTAAAAGACCGGGTTGGTAGTTAAAAAAAAATTATATTTGTTGAGTGTCGGCAGGGCTGAATATCACAGTACCTCATGTGCGTCTTTCCAGAAATAGCATGACTCACATCCCAACATTGTGTAACCCTTACAGTCTGTTCAAAGAAAGATTCTTTAGAGGACTGGTGTTTTCAACCGTGAGTCACATAAGGGTTCATGTTACATATAAATATTTTGCAAGGGAAGTAGGTTTGCAAAGACGAAGTAGGATCGTGCTTCTTTATCAAATGTAAAGAACTATAGAAATAACTCTGTGAATATCTTTGCAAAGTAAACAAATGGGTGTAAAATGTCATCGCGAGTATTTGCCGATTGCGGGTAAACGGCAAGAATCAATTAATCACTGTATTTTAATTTATTATTTTTATTTCAGTAATAATTCTGCTTAATCCAAAATATTTGCTGTTCCGAAATAGAGGGCAAATATCACTGGTTATTAGGTTCATTGGTCCCAATTATTTGTGATTATTGAGACTAAACTGTATCAACATAAAAATACATACACTTAAACAGAATTCCATTTACCTTCTTGACAGTGGGTCGCAAGGTCTCCGTGCTCTCCTCCAGCTGCAGAGTCAGGTTGACGAACACGGGGGAGAGTTCTCCGCTGGAGGGCAGGGTGTACATGTCGTTCACCCGGCAGCCCAGGAACTCGTCCGAGAACGGGGTCATCTGCATGGCCGAGTCAATCTGCGGAGGAAACATATCCGACCCTTCTTAAACATTCCTTACTCCTATCATTGATGAGCAAACGAAGTGGATATGTCTTAGTGGAGTCAAGGATTCGTAGCCTGTCAGTTTGTGTGCGACTGTGGACATAAAGCGACAACTCAAAAACGGTTGCACTGTTCATTTTCAAATTTTGCACAAACGTTTAACCGAAAAGATGTCATTAAATTTTGAAGCGAATCACCTAAACCATTTTTTAGCAATTTAATTTTTAAAATTGAAAAAAGCCTTTGATTAGGATTTTTTGAAAATTGTGTTTATTAAACAATGGGATACAAATGAAGATAATTTTATATACAATACAAACAATACAAAAGAAACTGGCGATTAAATATGTGGCAAATATAATTTCCATAAAAGGTACATCACATGCTGTGTGGTTAATAATTCTTCAATTACTTTCCAAAAGGTTTCATTACTCCCCCCCCCCACCTGATAGGGATCAGCTGCTGCTCTCTAGCAGGTTTCTTGCGAACGATTTAATAAGACATTGGGAGAACATTTCATTGGGTCTTTTTGCGTGTAAATTTTGGGTTTTCCACTAGTAATAACTATAATACTTTTTTCAAAGTAATTGGAGAGTCGCTGACCACTCAGCTTGTGATATTATTTTTTCAGAAAATATGTATTTGTCGCATATTTAATCACCGGTTTCTTTTGTATTTGAAATTATCATAATTTGAATTCCATGGCTTAATAAATGCAATTTTTCCCTATTTATTAAATGTCAATTTTATGGCAAAGGATTCGGCTTGTTATTGTTAGTGAGTTCATCCAATTAAACAATAAAAAAGCGTACTCCTAGTCGAGTTCTTCGACTCAATACGTGCATGTGGGGGTGGGGAGGGGAGAGAGTCTGTGTGTTATGTGCGCGCATGGAGATAGAGAGAGAGAGAGAGAGAGCGTGTGTCTCAGTTGGGATGTCTTTGGACGTTCTGTGTTTGCATATGTGAGTTATGGGCCATGTTTCAGTTAAACTATCGAACATAAAATTTTCAATCGCATAGTCTTGTAATAAGCAACTTTTTTAATCATATGTATGCATCTACTTTCCTTTTTTTTAGTTTTCCTGTATCTTTATTATAGCTTATTTTACATAAATTTATCATGAGCATGGACTATGCGACTGAATAACTCCTTCCCCAACCACAGGCGAAAGCCCATTTGGGGACCAATTCCATTCTTTATTTTCGTATTTATCACTGTAATGTATTATTATTTTTGGAAATAAACTATTAATTCCTTCATTCATTCAATAACTGTAGATTTGTAAAAAAAATTGAGAGGGGAGTCGATTTTTATTCTTTGAGATAACAATAGTTAATGTTTTAAGCAGTAAAAGCAGTTTTTTACAGACCTGATCACACATTTGAAATTGCCCTGGAGTCCCTAAGTGACCTGCTTTTGATTTTTTTTAAAATAATTGGGCTACACCCACCTTTATGACTAGACGTGTAGATCCTTTGGTCACACTTCACCTAACACACTACACCCGGATCTCACACGAACTGTCCCGACGTTTCGCGTAAATAAAAAAACATTACGCTTCCTCGGGGGAATTTTCGTTGCACATACGATGTTTTGTGCGTAGCCGCTCCGACCGTCTTACCGCGACTGACCTGTCTGGCGGGTTATCGTTCTTATCAGCAGGAGGGGGCGGGGGATCTATTGTCCTGGCTCTATTTATTTTTCCTTTAATTTCATTTGCCACCAACGGAACAAACATCGGATGGAGTGAGGCGCTAGGCTGGGAAATACAGCTGTCATCCACAGCCATGCACGCCGATTCCAGAATATTGCGTTGCTTCCACCTCGGCTCGTTAAAAATAACACCTGCTGAGGACCAATCAACCCTGTGGCTTTCAGACATGCTATGTTCAACTAACTTAGAGTTTTTTGGATCTCCTTTAGCAAGCAGTTTTTTATGCTCATTTATTCTTACAGCCACAGGTCTTGAGGTTTGTCCGTAATAATTCCGCCCGCAACCACACCCCACTTTATATACTGCATTTTTCGTCGTAGATTCATTGCTATCCGGTTTTACTCTGGTAACCATACTTCTGATGGTTTTATTATTTTTAAAGGCCGTTCTTACACCAAACTTTCTGTTTACTCTCCGCATTTTTTCTGATAACCCTTTAATGTAAGGGACCACCACCGTTGTTATGGGTTTATCCTGAATTTTGTCATGAACGAGAGAGTTTTTTGCTCTTTTTAACGCCTTATTAAGATCTTTTTCCGGATAGCCATTACCACGCAGTTCTTCAAACACCGCATTAACCTCAGTATTACGGTCTTTTTCTCTGGTCGTATAATTCAAAGCTCTACTGAACAATCCCTGTGCTAAGGCTAATTTAACGCTTCCAGCATGATTAGACATATAATTCAAATATTGCCCTGTGCTTGTAGGCTTCCTATATACTTTTGTATGCAAACTGTTGCTATCTTTAAAAACCAAAACATCCAAAAAAGGTCGGGCATTGTTAATTTCCGTCTCCAAAGTAAATTTAATTGTTGGTCTAAGACTATTCAGGTGATTTAAGAACAATTCTGGTAGGCTACTATCTTTCCATATACAAAACACATCATCCAGATATCTGAACCAGCAAAGTGGTTTGTTATTAAAGTTACATAAAGCATACTGTTCATAAAAATCCATGTAAATATTACTGAGGAGCGGGCTTAAAACTCCACCCATTGGTAATCCTGAGATCTGTTTAAAAAATTTATTTTCTACCTGAAAATAGCTGTTTTCAACACATACAGAGAGCAACTCCATAATTGTAGCTATTGGCATTTTAGTTCTGTCTGTCAAACTGATATCTGATTCCAATTTGCCCTTTACTATAGTCAACATTTCATCAATAGGAACATTAGTGAATAGACTTTTGACATCGTAACTCACCAGAATGTCACTCTCTACAATTTTTAAATCCTTAATTTTCTCTATAAAATCACTCGAATTTCTTATGTAAGTGGCCGAATCGCCAAATAATGGAGTCAATATGGGAAGGATGTGCTTTGAGAGGTTGTATGTTGGGGAATCAATAGAACTTACTATTGGGCGCTTATGGAGTTTTGGTAACCCATATAAGTGTGGTGGTTTTGAAAACTGCGGGGATAGCTCAAAAAACTGTTGCTTAGTAAATGATTCTTTATGGTTTTTAAGGGCTAATTTAACTTTATTTTCAATGCTCGTAGTAGGGTTTTTAACCAACGGTGCATATTCACCACCATTCAATAAATCCAAAATTTTCCCCTCATATTCGGCTTTGTCCATAACAACCGTTGCTCGGCCCTTATCAGCAGGTAAGATGATAACGGAGTCGTCACGCCGCAAACCGGTTAGGGACTTTACCTCCTGTACAGTCAAGTTTTGCCTGACTGCACTGGTTCTCTCCAAAGTTCTCCTAACATTACTTCGATATTAATCTTGCGAATCTTTAGGCAAAAAAGATGCAGCCGCTTCACAGGGAACAACAAAATCTAATACATCTATGTTCTTAGGTGTTAAACCAAAATTCAAGCCTTTCGCCAATACACTAGTTTCAAACTCATTCAATGTGCGTTTAGATAAATTAACGACAAACTTACTATCTTTGACAGAACTATTAGGGTAATAATCCCGTTTAGGCTTATCATTCATTAAACGTGTAAATTTATTAATCTGTTCACATTTTTTTCTTTTATGTGCTCTCAAACTTTTACTAGTTAATGATTTAATAATTGACTCATAATCATTATTCTCTAACACATTCCTCAACGACTCCTTTAGTTTGCATGTTCTCTCCTGACAATAAATTCTTTTTAATCTAACTTCATGAATTGCCTCACATAACAATTTTTCCTCTGCCACATTAATTATTCTATTAGCTTTAAAGCTGGACAGCGGACATTTTAGCCTTAGGCCTTTCGGAAGTATATTTTCTTTTTTACATTTGGTCAAAAAAGTCAAATGGTTACTGTTCAGTGCTTCATTTACTAGCGACTTTTCTAATTGATTGATCATGTCCAAAACACCTTGCCCGTATTGGGATTGAATTCTTGATCGAAATGACATGACTTTCTTTGGTGGGGAATATCTATTGATTTTTTTAAAAATAATTGGGCTACACCCACCTTTATGACTAGACGTGTAGATCCTTTGGTCACACTTCACCTAACACACTACACCCGGATCTCACACGAACTGACATCATTTCATTTCATTCAAAGTCATGTCATTTCGATCAAGAATTCAATCCCAATACGGGCAAGGTGTTTTGGACATGATCAATCAATTAGAAAAGTCGCTAGTAAATGAAGCACTGAACAGTAACCATTTGACTTTTTTGACCAAATGTAAAAAAGAAAATATACTTCCGAAAGGCCTAAGGCTAAAATGTCCGCTGTCCAGCTTTAAAGCTAATAGAATAATTAATGTGGCAGAGGAAAAATTGTTATGTGAGGCAATTCATGAAGTTAGATTAAAAAGAATTTATTGTCAGGAGAGAACATGCAAACTAAAGGAGTCGTTGAGGAATGTGTTAGAGAATAATGATTATGAGTCAATTATTAAATCATTAACTAGTAAAAGTTTGAGAGCACATAAAAGAAAAAAATGTGAACAGATTAATAAATTTACACGTTTAATGAATGATAAGCCGAAACGGGATTATTACCCTAATAGTTCTGTCAAAGATAGTAAGTTTGTCGTTAATTTATCTAAACGCACATTGAATGAGTTTGAAACTAGTGTATTGGCGAAAGGCTTGAATTTTGGTTTAACACCTAAGAACATAGATGTATTAGATTTTGTTGTTCCCTGTGAAGCGGCTGCATCTTTTTTGCCTAAAGATTCGCAAGATTATTATCGAAGTAATGTTAGGAGAACTTTGGAGAGAACCAGTGCAGTCAGGCAAAACTTGACTGTACAGGAGGTAAAGTCCCTAACCGGTTTGCGGCGTGACGACTCCGTTATCATCTTACCTGCTGATAAGGGCCGAGCAACGGTTGTTATGGACAAAGCCGAATATGAGGGGAAAATTTTGGATTTATTGAATGGTGGTGAATATGCACCGTTGGTTAAAAACCCTACTACGAGCATTGAAAATAAAGTTAAATTAGCCCTTAAAAACCATAAAGAATCATTTACTAAGCAACAGTTTTTTGAGCTATCCCCGCAGTTTTCAAAACCACCACACTTATATGGGTTACCAAAACTCCATAAGCGCCCAATAGTAAGTTCTATTGATTCCCCAACATACAACCTCTCAAAGCACATCCTTCCCATATTGACTCCATTATTTGGCGATTCGGCCACTTACATAAGAAATTCGAGTGATTTTATAGAGAAAATTAAGGATTTAAAAATTGTAGAGAGTGACATTCTGGTGAGTTACGATGTCAAAAGTCTATTCACTAATGTTCCTATTGATGAAATGTTGACTATAGTAAAGGGCAAATTGGAATCAGATATCAGTTTGACAGACAGAACTAAAATGCCAATAGCTACAATTATGGAGTTGCTCTCTGTATGTGTTGAAAACAGCTATTTTCAGGTAGAAAATAAATTTTTTAAACAGATCTCAGGATTACCAATGGGTGGAGTTTTAAGCCCGCTCCTCAGTAATATTTACATGGATTTTTATGAACAGTATGCTTTATGTAACTTTAATAACAAACCACTTTGCTGGTTCAGATATCTGGATGATGTGTTTTGTATATGGAAAGATAGTAGCCTACCAGAATTGTTCTTAAATCACCTGAATAGTCTTAGACCAACAATTAAATTTACTTTGGAGACGGAAATTAACAATGCCCTACCTTTTTTGGATGTTTTGGTTTTTAAAGATAGCAACAGTTTGCATACAAAAGTATATAGGAAGCCTACAAGCACAGGGCAATATTTGAATTATATGTCTAATCATGCTGGAAGCGTTAAATTAGCCTTAGCACAGGGATTGTTCAGTAGAGCTTTGAATTATACGACCAGAGAAAAAGACCGTAATACTGAGGTTAATGCGGTGTTTGAAGAACTGCGTGGTAATGGCTATCCGGAAAAAGATCTTAATAAGGCGTTAAAAAGAGCAAAAAACTCTCTCGTTCATGACAAAATTCAGGATAAACCCATAACAACGGTGGTGGTCCCTTACATTAAAGGGTTATCAGAAAAAATGCGGAGAGTAAACAGAAAGTTTGGTGTAAGAACGGCCTTTAAAAATAATAAAACCATCAGAAGTATGGTTACCAGAGTAAAACCGGATAGCAATGAATCTACGACGAAAAATGCAGTATATAAAGTGGGGTGTGGTTGCGGGCGGAATTATTACGGACAAACCTCAAGACCTGTGGCTGTAAGAATAAATGAGCATAAAAAACTGCTTGCTAAAGGAGATCCAAAAAACTCTAAGTTAGTTGAACATAGCATGTCTGAAAGCCACAGGGTTGATTGGTCCTCGGCAGGTGTTATTTTTAACGAGCCGAGGTGGAAGCAACGCAATATTCTGGAAGCGGCGTGCATGGCTGTGGATGACAGCTGTATTTCCCAGCCTAGCGCCTCACTCCATCCGATGTTTGTTCCGTTGGTGGCAAATGAAATTAAAGGAAAAATAAATAGAGCCAGGACAATAGATCCCCCGCCCCCTCCTGCTGATAAGAACGATAACCCGCCAGACAGGTCAGTCGCGGTAAGACGGTCGGAGCGGCTACGCACGAAACATCGTATGTGCAACGAAAATTCCCCCGAGGAAGCGTAATGTTTTTTTATTTACGCGAAACGTCGGGACAGTTCGTGTGAGATCCGGGTGTAGTGTGTTAGGTGAAGTGTGACCAAAGGATCTACACGTCTAGTCATAAAGGTGGGTGTAGCCCAATTATTTTTAAAAAAATCAATAGATATTCCCCACCAAAGAAAGTCATGTCATTTCCATCAAGAGTGACCTGCTTGAAAATATATCAACATGGAAAAGCAGTGTCATTATAATGGGAGACATAAATGTCGACAGAGTTAGGCACAGGAAAAAGGACACTGAGCTAAAAGAACTCCTAGCAATTTATAACATCAAAAGATTGGATTTGCCACCCACCAGGATTACCCCGCATAGCGCCACCTCTATAGACCTAGTCTGCACAAACATGCACTCTAATGAGGTCACAGTGACGGTCCTTAACACCTTCATTTCAGATCACACAGGACAGATCTGTTACTGAACTCATCCAATGGGCTAATAAATCCCCATTAGCAATTCTGGTTTTAGGTTCTCGTGTCATTATTTGTGACCAGTACTGACTGGTCACAAATAATGAGGTGGCAACCCCTGCCTCGATGAGACGTAATTTTTGCAATGAGAACCTCCGAATACTAAAACACCTGCTTAGTAGAGAGACATGGGTAGATGTGTATGAACCAACGTGTGTAGAAAATGCCTATGACAACTTCATCAGCTCTATAACTTGTAACCTTGACATAGCAAGTCCAATAAATAAATACAGGCCCAAAAAGAAGAAGAAAAACCTGCCCACTGACGAAACAACTACGGCAAAAAGAGACAGTTTTCTAAAGGCAAATGAAATGTATCTCTTATATGGAACAAGGGAAAACAAAGAAAATGCAGCTATTAAAAAGAAAGAATATGATCTCCACCTTAAACATATTAGAAAATCACAAAATGCTGACCTCATAAACAGAGCCGAAAATAAATCAAAAGCCTCTTGGGAAGTCATAAACTCTGAAAAGCAAAGTAAACGTCCAAAGTATGAGCCTGTTCAGCTAAAGATAGACAACAAAGTTACAGGCGATCCCCAAAAAGTGGATGAGGGCTTAAACTGCTACTTCATTAATGCTAGCACCAACATCTTAGCGCAGATACCCAATTGTAAAGCAAAGATTACAGAAGCTGCACATGACGTACAAGAAGATCTAGTACTCTGGCCAACAACTCCAAGTGAAGTTAGCAAAACTATCAAGTCACTCAAATCAAAAAACTCAAGTGGCTTTGATGGTGTTCAATCTAAGGTTGTTAAGCACTGTGAAAGCGAGCTGATACATCCACTAACAAATATTATAAACAAGTCATTTGCACAGGGAAAATTTCCAAATAATCTCAAAATCGCCAAAGTGTATCCAAAATTTAAACAAGGTGACCCAACTGAAACCCAAAATTATAGACCAATATCACTCCTCTCTACCTTCTCAAAAATAATTGAAAAAATTGTTTTGACAAGACTACTGCAGCATCTCTCACAACATCAACTACTGGCAGAAGAACAGCATGGCTTCACAGCAAGTAAATCAACAAATACCGCCATCATAACCATAATAGAAAACATCATAAAAGCCATTGAAGAAGGCGACACAACCACCGCAATTTTCCTAGATTATAGCAAAGCTTTTGATTGTATCAGTCATGACTTGCTTCTTAAAAAACTAAAGAACATGGGAGTAAGGGGCACTGCAGCAGAATGGTTTAAAAGCTACTTAACTAAAAGATCCCAAGCAGTAGAGATCAAGAACTTAAAAACAGATGTCTTCGTGGAAACCACCTCCAAACCAGCAATAATCAACTCGGGAGGTCCCCAAGGCTCAGTCCTGGGGCCTGTTTTGTACATAATCTTCACAAGTGATCTTCCTCGCTACCTCGAAGACCACTGCAGTACAATCATGTATGCTGACGATACCGCACTGTTGCTCAAAAATAAAAATCCCATTGATCTGGAAATACAATCTTATATTGCTTTGGGAATGGCACAACAGTATTGTCATGCTAACAGTCTGGTACTGAATGAGAAAAAGAGCCAACAAATTATCATCGGGAAAAAAAGAGAAGAAGTAGCAGGACTGCCAGATGTGATGCAAGTGTCACAAGTAAGATATTTAGGAGTAGTAATAGATGATAAACTTTCCTGGTCTGAACACCTAGACAAGTTGTGCAGTAAACTCAGCTCAGCTCTGTATGTTCTACGGAGGCTAAGACACATGTCTAGTGATGAAACTACAAAAGCAGCGTACTTTGCTCTCTGAATCACATGTCCGATATGGGATAGCGGTGTGGGGAAATTCTACTAGAACAAACACAAAAAGGATCCTAGTTATACAAAAAAAGGCAATTCAAATTCTAGCCTGCCTTGGACCTAGAGAATCATGCCGCACTGCCTTTAAACAACTAAAGGTGTTAACTGTAGTCAGCCTTTTCATCCTAGAAACTGCCTTGTATGCTAAAAGACAAAACCTGCAGAGAGGAACTGACACACATAATTATAACACTAGAAGAGCCAACAACATAGTACTTCCGATCCATCATCTCACACTCTATGAAAAACAACCGTCATATCTGGGAGCAAAATTCCTCAACATCCTGCCAGAGGAAGTGAAAAATGTCCAATGTGAGAAGAAGTTAAGAAAAAACCTTATCGCATGGTTACATCAGCGCCCCTTCTACACAGTGGATGAGTTTGAAAACTGGAGGCAGAACTTTTAAAAACAATACAGACCTTTGTATCTTTTGTATTAGTTTTAGTGACACATCTACTGTTTTCAATGAATAATGTAAATAAAGAATTATTGTCTATTGTCTATTGTCTAAAGTGAGTCTTTCTCACTTGAGCCAAACAGTTATCATGTTATGCGTAGCTTAATTTGAGGGAAATCGAGAAAGACACTTTAAACGGGGACTGCATATAACAATTTTCCTACGATTGCAGTTTTATTTCTTGTACAATAAATACAAACATAGTTGTACAATTACTCAAACAGCTTTTGAGGTTGTAAACAATCCAAGCAGAAGCGGAAGGTAAACAGCTGGGGTACGTGGAGTAATAATGTAATCGGCTTGAGAGTGTAAAGTACTTTACCACTCGCTCCTCAATAGACAGCTATTTTACAATTAATTTTCAGTGTGTTAACTAACTTGTGGTTGTAGAAAAGTTGTTTTCACAATACTCAGAGGTATATGGTTTATCCTGATTTTATTTTCAGCATCGAAACTGATTTGATAAACACTAAATTATTCAGATAGTAGAACGATTGAGGCAACTCGTGTTCAGTGTTTTATTTTTAATTTAAAATTAGTTTTATTGAAACAATTTTTATTTAGTAACTGATTTAAAATTTTGTTTTCCCAGGTCGCAGAGAGCATTGAAACACTCCCCCACCAGTTTTGAGGTGATCTCATTTGAGTCAAGCGCCTCAAGAGCAGCCTGACTGTCTGACAAGATCACAATGTGTCTGCCCTGAAGGCCCCTTGCGAGGTCTAACTTGGCACATGAAAGAATACCAAAGATTTCTGCTTGAAAAATGGTGCAGTAAGCCCCCAGACTTGCTGAAATCACTGTTCCAGTAGCTTTACCATACACCCCAAAACCGGATGAGCCTCGAAGAAGAGAGCCGTCTGTGTACAAGTCTCCCTCTGCCTGAATATGGCATTTTCCTGGCCACCCAGTCGTTCCTGGAAAGAAGTTCCACAGAAAAAGGTTTGTGGGAAATAACCTCTGTACTCATGACATCCGAGATCATGACAAGCACAGGGTCATTAGCCACAAGTTTGATAATGGAGGTGTGACCAGTTCTGGACTGGCCTTCCCTCCACAAATTGGCAATCTTGAGTCGGTAGGCTGTCTTGCGTGCCACCGACTTAATGTGAATGTCCAAGGGTAGAAGTCCGAGTGCAACCTTAAGACTTGCTGATGGACTACTCCTGAACGCACCAGTAGCCAGAAGAGTTCCAAGCCTCTGAAGGCTTTCAAGTTTCGAGATGGCTGTAGTTTGGTTCACCTTTACCCACCAGACTAGTGAGCCATACGTTACCTGAGGCCTGACAACGGCCTCATACAGCCATAAGGCAATTTTGGGCTTGATGCCCCATGTTGCTCCTGCCAATCGCCTAGACGCTAGAAGTGCCCATTTAGATTTTCGCAGTATGTTGTTCAAATGTTCATTACAGGTGAGTTTGGAATCCAGCGTCACTCCTAAGTACTTGACTGAGCCAGACACCCCCAACTTGGTTCCTTCCAATGTAAGCCTAGAAAGAGACTCTAAGTTCTTTTTTCTAGTGAAAGGGACTACAACTGTCTTGGAGGGATTGATGTTGAGACCCTCCCTGAGACTCCATGCAAGTACGTGTCTGAGTTTGACGTTCATGACGTCAGCTACAGTGCTGGTAAAGTTTCCTTGCACCATGAGGACAATGTCATCCGCATATCCTTGGGCAAAGACACCTTGGTGGGAAAGCTCTTGAAGGAGACCGTCAACCACAAAGTTCCACAGTAGAGGTGAGAGTACACCTCCCTGCGGGCAACCCCTCGTGGGAGCGATCACCAGAGAGTTCCGAAGGAGTTCAGCCCTGGTGCGTCTGGAGCGAAGCATCGACTCGATCTACTCACAAAGAGCAGGCTCTAGTCCGCGCTCACGCACACCTCGCACCATGGCCGAAAATGTTACATTGTCAAATGCCCCTTCAATGTCCATGAAGGTGCATAGGGCAATTTCTTTGCAAGCCAGGCTGTCCTCGATCCTGCTGACCAGTTGGTGCAAAGCAGATTCACAAGACTTTCCTGGCTACCCCCATGAAAATTTTCCTTCAGATCTGATGAAAAAAAAACATCAGACCTGATCAGAAATACCATCAGAACTGATCATTCCTGGTCAGGAATTGGTGCATTTTCTGACCAGACCTGATCAGGAATGTTGTGATTCCTGATCAGGTCTGGTCAGAAAATGCACCATTTCCTGATCAGTTTTGATTTGTATTTCTGATCAGTTCTGATGTGTATTTCTGATCAGATCTGATCAGAAAATGCACCAATTCCTGATCAGTTCTGATGTACATTTCTGATCAGATCTGATCAGAAAATGCACCAATTCCTGATCAGTTCTGATGTATATTTCTGATCAGATCTGATCAGAAAATGCACCAATTCCTGATCATTTCTGATGTATATTTCTGATCAGAACTGATTACAAAATCCACCATTTCCTGATCAGTCCTGATGTGTATTTCTGATCAGATTTGATCAGAAAATGCACCAATTCCTGATTGTAATTCTGATCAGATCTGACAGCATTCCTAATCAGGACTGTTCAGAAAATGTATAATTTTTTAATGTATTAAATAGTTTACAGTTTTTTACAAAACTGCTGATTCTATTTGGATAGGTAATAAAAAATTAACACTTTTCAAAACTGAGAAAAATATTTTGTAATTATATTAGCAAAAGAACAGCAATGTTGAATTACATTTTACAATAAACGACAATATATATCAAATACATTCTGTTAATAGTGCATTATAATTTAAACTATACCATCATAAAGTAAATTATAATGTTTATTGTAAATTACTGTCTTACTTTTAAACATAATGTTAAAAAAACTAAGTTATAAAAGTATAACCTCAACTCAGTTGTAAGTAAAGTTATTAACAGTAGCTCAGTTAAGGTAACGTTTCTGGAACATCCTTATAACAATGAATACACACAAAAATGATGAAAAGCAACAAAAAAACTTTAAAATGGGCATAACTATTTTTTAAATTATATTAAAATATGATATGAACAACACCAAAGGACCTGAAAATGCACCACTTCTAAAAAACCATCAACCAAGCGATGTACATCGTTATTTGGTATTTATAACAAAATATATCAAAAACATTGTAATAAAAATTAAAACATTATATAATAAATTAAAATGTTTCTATAATACATTATTGTATTAAAAATCTCTTTAATTGTGTGCGGTCGATTGCAAGGGCACTTGGTACTGGCAAACTATTTTGATCGCGAGGAAGAGCGAAAGAGAGAGGAACATACACTGTATTAATGCCCTCTCTCTTCTTTGAAAACTTGCTAGCACTGTGTTAACATTAAAATTTGATATTAAATTAGTTATTATAAAATGTGTTACAGGAGTGCTGATGATGTGTGTGTATGGTTGTAGCTTGGAAGAACAGTAGTAATTCTGAAGATCACTTTTTGATTTGTTTTCAATAATAAAATAGTACCATTCAATTATGTAAAAAAAGGCCTGGTTTGCACACATGACTAGTAAAATTGTGAGTAGCCAGTAAAAACAAAGGATTCTTTGTAGTGAAGAACAGGATCCTTTGTTTGTACTGGCTACTGAAATCAGAACTTGTCACCGTATAAACCAGGTGATGATTCATCATTTCCTAAACCATAGGTTAGGAAATGATTTGCATAAAACAGTGTCAGCTGACATGTAACTTTTAAACTTAATAGCAGAGAACGAAAGAGAGGGAACGGGTACAGTGTATGTCGTTCGCTCTCGCTGTTGCCCGCAGTGTCTCGCGGTTGACCGCCTAAGTAAAAAACAATTGTAAGAATTTTTACATCCTGCAGCTACAGACCTGCGCTTTTTAACCAAAATCCTTACTGTTTTTAACAATAAAAAACTCAAATAAGCTGTTTATTTTTGTTTGTGTATCTCGTAGAGCTTTCTTCCCAAGTTTTTTGTAATTTCTTGTTGATTAATGACTTGAAGGTCATGTTTAGTGGATAACATTTTTGCTGCATCTGAAAAAAGGATGTTGAAGATAATTTTAAAGGGATATTACATGACAAATCAACACAGTCATTTTACTTCACCATCTCAAAATGTTATTAGGATTGGTACCAAATCAGCCATTTAGCCATGAAATTAGCTTATCAGCCATTTTGTAAAAAATTTCTCATTCAAAAACCAGTTTTACACATAAAATTATAATTCACACGCTTCAATACAATTACAAAACAATTAAATTATTGTTCCTTTGGTCCCCGGGTCATTCCAAGTCAAATCATCCGGAAAATAAAGGATTTGTAACCCACCATCTCAGAATTTGATGAAACTTGATGATTTTGTTCTTTTCACATGCCTATGGAAGAATACCAAATTTTAGCTTCATATCTCAAACGGTTTTTTTCTTGCAGACATTTGAAATTAGTAAAAATCCGTCGTTTCTGTTGTTCCCGAGCTCCAAGATAAACTTGCATAGCTTAAGAAAAAAAATTTGTATCTTTGCCATTTTTAATCCAATTGTTATGAAAATTTGCAGTAATATTAAGTAAAGTGTGCTAAATCCAGAAAAAAATAAATCATAATTATCTTTCTATATATAGGTCATTGAAAAAAATATTAAATTTTTTTTATATTTTTAGTCCGATTACAGAGTTTTACAAAAAAAATTAATATCTCCTAAAGGCACATTGACAATCAAGTAAACTTTTTTTTAAACTTATCTACATTAAACAGATGCAGCAACAAAACTCATGACTTTTAGCATGCTTTGTAAATTAAAAAACTTTTTAAAAATGTCCAAATAAAAACAAGTTTTTTGAATTTTTTAAATGGAAGAATTTTAAAAATCTAATTTTGGTTTGCACCATTAAATTCAGCTTGAAAAAACAAATATTTTTGTACTTTGAATGTTTGTTCTATGTCTACTGGTTGCTGAGATATTGATTGTTGTTAATACGTTACGTTGTTCAATGTTAACCTTATGGAAAATAAATAAAACCCAATATCTCACTTATTTTTCAACTTATCACAATAAAATTTGGTATATAGCACTCCTATTTGACTTTTCTTTGATGTTGGCTAAAAACATAAAAATTTTCCATTCCTATGTCAGCAATCCTGCATACTCATAGAAACGGAGTGTTAGCTTATCGTAGCAAAAAATAAGCAATTTTGCTGCCTTGGGAAAGCAAAAAATAGTTGATTTTCAATGAACCCACACACTAAATTTTATTATGATAAGTTGGAAAACAAGTGAGATATTGAGTTTTATTTACTTTAGTAAAGAAATAATAGTATATTTCACTACTAGTCTCGAAAGTAGCCCGTTTTGGGGCAAGATAGTGTTTTACATGCGAGGCGTCAAGCCTCGCATGTAAAACACTATCGAGCCCCGAAATGGGACTTTTGTGATGAGTTTTGAACAATACATTTCATTATGATGCAAATAAGTAACCAAACATGTAATAAAAAATCATCCAACATTTCATAATTTAGTCATTTCTCTATAAGCAAACACAATAGGGCTGAACTGTCTATTTTAGTTTAGAGTCAGATGGTTGAACTGTCAAAACTGGAACTTCGTTTGTTTGGGTCCGGCAAAATTTTGTTTGGGTACGGAAATGCAAAGTTTGGGTAACGAAAAATCTGCTGATCATTATTTCTTTTGATGTAAGGAAATCGAGGGTTTTCGTAGATCTCAGCTGTACGGTAACGGGCAATTTTCGTATACAGAGTGATGAAAAATGCTTTCTGAGGTCATAAATACGTTAAATCAATTTAAACTGTTTTTTGCAGTCAAATATACGATACGGTAATGCTACAAGGAACTTAAAGTTTCACCTAAATTTATTTTGAATTGCTGTTTTAGTAAGTAGACTTCTTGGCAGGTTACCTGTGTTAGTTAATACTGGGTTTGCAAATTATCGTGGCCTATTTCTATACAATTCACATTTATAGTTTTTCACTCCAGGAAGAAAGCTTGTAGTTACAATACACGCTTGCTTACCTACATTAAATGCAAATTAGTTAAAAATTAGCAAAAATGCCTAAATACAAAAAATATTTGCTACCTAACATTATTTGTCAACCTTGGAACATCATATCGTCCAAGAGAAAACAAAACTTTGTATCATTATAGCCTACCATAGTTTTTTAAAATTCCTTTCACACCACATGAGAATTTCCGCAGATTGATGAAATATCCAAATGAAAATAATCTTTAGTGTAACATCGATTAAAAAATTACGAGCCAATAAGGAATCTGAAGAATGTTATGGAGTTTTCGGTGCGCTGATCATATAACATCATAAGAAATATAAGACAAAAAGGAATCATAAGACACCCACAGAAAGCAATAGCCTACTAAAAACCTACCTGAATTTTTTCTCCTTAAGTTGTGTTTTGAAGCCAATCCATAGACTGAATCGATTCTCACAATTTCTCCAAAAAGCCTAGAAACTTGTAATATTTTCTTGGTGTTAAAAATGTAACAGCAAGCTCCTTCCTAAAAGAAACACAAAAAACAAAAAATTTACAAAATAAACAAACATTATTAAATTGCAGATAAACAAATGTAAATTGCTTGAAGGCTACTTCAATATTTAAAAAGTTAAGTTGGCTAAGGTACTCATTACCAACGTTTCCAAATAGGCGGGTGCAGTTTTGTCAGCGGTCTAAATTTTATTGGAAATTGGCTCTCAATCTGAAACTTTTGTAAGTCTGTAACCGAAATTAAGATTATTCGATTTCATCGAGAACAAATCAAGACACTTCAAAACATCAATTATCTATTCTAAATAAACAGAACAATGTAATCAAAAGCATTAAGGTGGAGTCTGATAAGGTCTCACCTGATGGGCCTACCCAATCAGAGTATATTTAAGTTAGGCCTTTGATAAGTGCTAGTGACGGGCAAAAATAAACAGTAGAAGTAAAATAGGTAATTTGCATTAGCAGAACGAAATATAATCAGAGGTTATACAGTTGGTGCGTTTCGTATTAAGCTTTGGCCTATTCCGTTGCCGAAGCTGTCAAACATTATTTATTTATTCTTAAATGATCTGGGGCAATAAATAATGAAAAATTAATCTCAACAAATATTAAATGTGATTAAGTACAAATTACAGTAAATAGGTATATAAACAGCTATTAAAAAATGTTAACATGTCAATTTAACTTTAGGTATCAGCTGTAGTGTTCTGAAGATATTCACTCCACTCCAACCGCTTCAGGTGTAGGCCTAAACGGTTCCCATAGCTCAAGATAAAACGCCCAAACTGTAT
The DNA here is from genome assembly GCA_035578135.1 of Flexamia atlantica. Taxonomy (NCBI): domain Eukaryota; kingdom Metazoa; phylum Arthropoda; class Insecta; order Hemiptera; family Cicadellidae; genus Flexamia; species Flexamia atlantica. The sequence goes on along the minus strand of JAQJVK010000017.1, from coordinate 16,375,083 downwards.
CCAACAAGAAGTTCAAAATTTAGTGATAAGGCTGAGGCATACACGTAGTTAGGGGGTACGAGTTTCATAGCCTATCTGATCTTCTGCCGTTTGTTCCTATAGCAGACGATTCAACATCTGATTTTCTAAGAAACAATATCGAACGATCTACCAATAGTCGAAGTTCGATGTACCGTCTGTTGGACAGAACTCAACATCCGATTCCATTGTATTTGATATCGATTGATTTGTTACTTTACGAAAATATATTTATCGATAATATTTTAGTACAAGATGGCAGATGATGAGAAATAAGGTAGTAAGTTGTGTTTAGTTAGTTAATTATAGTAACGTTTTAATTTAGTTTTTATATTAGGCCTATGTTTAGTATAATTTTAGTTTTACTTTATTTACGTTTGTAATGGTTTGTTGTTTGTGAGAGAATCAAATGATATAGGTAGGCCTAGATATAATTGACAATGGTTTCGGTATTTGTTTGTTATCGAAGTTTCTTCACTAGCCTACTGACGGTTGTTTGTTAAAACAGTACATCAGTTGAGTTAAACACGATAGGTTGATAGTTAATATCGAATAACCAAAATCTGAACTGAGTACCGAAAACAAAACTGATCTTTGCCCATGTTAAATCCTATTGAGAATTTCAGTTATCAAACCTATAAGCATTAAAGGTAAACAATGACAATAAACATAAACCTGGAAGATCAGATATGAAACTCGTACTGAATTATCACATGGGAGTGTTTTGGAAAAGGCTAGGAGAGTTGTTATGATATGCATAATTACCAAACTTGTATCAACTAATCAGAACAACTATAATGGAATGCTGAAAGTTGAGGTTAGGTTATCTTGAATTCACAATACATGACTAAATAAATATCCAAAGTATAAACTTACCAAGAACGATGAAAGCCCGTAATAGGGTTAACTCATTGTGTCGTAGTTACTTGAAGACCGCAATTAAGTCTAAACTTCCAATTTAAAACCTTAAAAGCCGTTATGACTTTAACTGAAACTGAGGCCAACGGCGTCTCACTCCAGACTCCAGACTCCACACGTCCACACTCAGGCTCCATTTCAGTCCAGTCCACCGCACCGCACTGGTTAAACGTCGCGGCGTCGCGTGTCGTCTGAAGAGAGGTTTTGTCTTGACACAATTCACGCATCATGCTAGTGTTGTTATTTATGGCCCATATTATTTTGGCAGGGTAATTGTATTAATTTGAAATAAATTGCTTATATTGTGTCAGGCATTTTTTTAAATAGTAAACTATTATAAAACATATTAAGTATACCGTAACAAATAACAATTTAACAAATAGTGTAATAATTTTATATAAATAATTCATAACATAATTTATAAATCCGTTAAATTTTTAAAAATTATTTTTATATTTTTGAATTTAAGTTTGGACTAAATAAACGATTACTGTAGAATTTGTGTATTTTTTTACACCGAGGATGATAGTTTTTTATAAGCGCACAAGACTTGTTAATCAAAACGTATAAAGATCGAAATGAATAAACAACAAAATAAAAAAATATGAATAATAAAACGTTATATTTGTTATTTAATTTGATTTTATATATACTTTTGATTCATATTTTTCACGTGAAAATAACGTTTTTAATTTCACTACATTTTTCACTTTACATTTTTTCATCATTTTCACGTGAAAAATATGTTTCGCTTTTTACTTTTACGTTTTTTTACTTTTTTCACGTGAAAATAACGTTATTTTTACATTGTGTGCTGACTGGGTTATAAAATTAATTATTGAATAAAAATATTCTTAGAAAATTACCTCGTGTATGAAAACATATATCTTTGAAGCTGTTTTCTTCTAAACCAAACCATTTTCAATTTAATATTTTATCGACATATATATAGGAATATTAAGACATGACTTCAAATATTTATTAGTTCGCATACCTTAATGTGTTGGGATTATGTCAGATCATATGATATCATATTCATGACCAAGCCTGATCCGTCCTGATCATGTTGAAATCAGCCCTAATCAGACTTCATTAGTTGGGATCAGACCTGATTGGGTTCAGGAAGAAATGCATCAGATCTGATTGGGTTCAGGATGAAATGCATCAGACCTGATTGGGTTTAGGATCAGACCTGATTAGGTCTGATTATATCAGATCAGACATGGTCAGATCTGATCGTGTTCAGGAATTAACACATCAGATCTGATTGGATTCAGGATCAAACTTGATCGGACCTGATGAGATCTGATTATATCTGATCGGTCTTGATCAGATCTGATCAGATTCAGGAATTGACGTAACAGACCTGATTAGATTCAGGATCAAACTTGATCAGACCTGATTGGATTCAGGATCATACTTAGTCAGACCTGATCAGGCCTGATTATGTCAAATCAGACCTGGTCAGACCTGACTGGTTCATGATCAGATCTGATATATTCCTGTACAGATCTGATCAGACCTGATTTAAAATTTTCATGGGGGTAGTATGCATGTTGGTTGCGGTGTAGGGGAGTGTCAGAAAGCACTCCCTTTCTGAGGTGTCTTTCGACCAGTCTCTCCAGTGTCTTCAAGAGAAATGAGGAGAGACTTATTGGGCGAAAGGATTTAGGCACAATATTCCTTCCTCTTTTGGGAATGAAGACCACACCCTGCTTAGGTCTTAGGAACGTACCTGTATGCCACACTAGCTCTGAATAGTTCACAAAGGAGGCTGAAGAGGGCATCTGGTCCACGTTGGATCATCGCAGGCAGAATGCCATCCCCCCCCCGGGAATTTGAAAGGGCCAAACTCGTTGATTGCCCATTTCACTTTGGAGAGAGTAACAACTTTCCTGGCCATCCTCCAGCTTCCACGATCAGCCCTCGGCCAAGAGCTGTTATCGGCACTAGAGAGAGGTCTGGATGTATCATCCTCAAAGATACAACCTGGAAAGTGAGTCTCAAGGAGAAGTTTGAGACTTCCACTTCTTCCAGAAGTATAGTTTCCTGCGGCATCCCTCAGGGATCCTAGGAGACCAGTTGGTTTGGAGGCTAACACTCGCTGCAGTCTAGCTGCTGCGCTGAGTCTGTCTACCTCTTGAGTAAACTGCCTCCAGGAATTCCGTTTGGCTTTTTTAATTGACAGACTGTATTCCGTGAGTGCCTTGTAATATGGCTCCCAGATACGAGTCCGTTTGCATTGGTTTTGGAGTTCCTGACCTTGGCTCTCTGCCGACTGAGTGCAGCAGTCCACCACCTGGTGTTGGTGCCGCCGCTTCTGCGCCGAAGAGGACAATTGTCATGGAAGCAACAGATCATAGCTTCCTGTAGATCAGAAGCGATCTGGTCAATATCAGCAATGCAGGTGACTCTCCTGCTTACAGAACTCAACTGGGGCTGAAGGTCGGACTTGTACAATTACTCAAACAGCTTTTGAGGTTATAAAAAATTCAAGCAGAAGCGGAAGGTAAACAGCAGGGGTACGTGGAGTAATAATGTAATCGGCTTGAGAGTGGAAAGTACTTTACCGCTCGCTCCTCAATAGACAGCTATTTTACAATTAATTTTCAGTGCGTTAACTAACTTGTGGTTGTAGAAAAGTTGTTTTCAAAATACTCAGAGGTATATGGTTTATCCTGATTTTATTTTCAGCATCGAAACTGATTTGATAAACACTAAATTATTCAGATAGTAGAACGATTGAGGCAACTCGTGTTCAGTGTTTTATTTTTAATTTAAAATTAGTTTTTATCGAAACAATTTTTATTTAGTAACTGATTTAATTAACACGAGTATTACAAAATGTTTATTACCGCATTGCTGGACTCGTACTCCAACTGAAGATACTCCGGAGAGTCTTTATCTTTCAGCCTCTCCGTCCAGGTGAGCCGTTGGTCATACATTCGATCGACCCTCAGCGACATCACGATAGACACCACACCTGAAAATATCAGAGAGACTTGATATACTGAACTGAGATTTAGAATAAAATTCTGATGAAAAATAAGTTTACAAAACAGATCCTATGATGGATTAGTTAGTTTATGATTATCTGATTAATTAATAAGAATATTTAACCGATTCGAGTGTTTGGGAACATCAAGTTAAGGAACATAATAGTTCATAAAAATGCAAGAGGTTTTGAGCAGTATCAGCGAGTGCGTCAATCGCATGTCTGATGCAATTGTGTCGATTTGCCCTTGTATGTTGAAATTTAATGCAGAGTATACTTATGCTCCGTGAACAACATTTTGTGTTGTGTCGGTGGTTTTGTTTTACTCTGAACTTTAACAAAAACCCCTGTGTGATATTTTAACCTGTGACCGCATCTGATGATGATCGTAAGTGATACAAAATGTGAATAGCTTGACATTCTACAACTTCAACAACTTTGGGGTACTAAAAAGGTTACTTAATTTTGATTTATCATAGAAATTAGATTAAATATAACACCTTAAGTGCCACTGCGATTCAGGGCCTGGTAACCAGAGTGCCAAACACATTGTTGGTTGTATTTTCAGTCATGTTTTTTATACTTGTTTAGCTTAATTATGAAAGTTTCATATAAAACAATACAGTTTGGTAAAATAAAAAACTTTGGAGCCTTTTTAGCAAACAAATTGCTAGAACAAGCAGGGCCGTTCCAATCAGACTCCACTTAATTTTTCAATATTCTTTCTATTTTATTTTGCGTAGTTGGCAGTAGTCATTTTCCGCAGCTACTGGCTACATCACAAATTTTTCTAAAAATTGTACACCGGTGGTCGGCTCTTTTTTCAGCAAACTTATGAGTGTTTAAGGTCAGCCAAGTGAGCATCAGAAAGCCCCCACAGCGCTATCTAGGAGGCACAGGATATATTTTGTCCATTTAGTTTGTCAGAGTGCCGCTAGTTCTCCATCAGTTAACTCTATCGGCAAATCGTGAAACCTCGCACGACCCTGGCCACTGGCCCGATTGGGTGTGCACGTCGCTCTGCCGGCATAGCAGTTACTGTTTTACATTATCGTGTACACGTTAACTGTACTCAATATTAAGATTGATTACTTTCATACTCAATATTAAAATTGATTACTTTTATACTTTCAAGTTATACGATTACTACATAAGTTAAAATGAAAGATGCATACAGAACTTCTTAAGAAGAAATTGAATTCAATAAAGTTTGCTCTTTCAATTGTATCTGATCCTACTTCATTAGATACACCAAAAGTCGTTCATTTCCCTTACATAAATTTAATAATAAAATACAATATGATTTTGTGGGGTTCAGCATCTGGTTCTTTAAATATTTTATAGCCCAAAAAGTATTGTCTGATCAATGGTGAAAGCCAAAAACCATCAATGTTGTAAACCAATATTCAAAAAATTTCAGATTATAACCCTTCCTTGAATTTATTTACTGTAATTAGCATGTTTTGTGGTAAAAAAATCCTGATATATTTTATAAATTCAAATCAAAAAGTACATATAACACTAGATCAAACATAGATTTGACCTTTCTATTCATAAACTATCTATTTTTGAAATAAGTTCCTTGTAAAAGGCGCTACAAGTTTTCAATAGTATGCCCTAAGCGATAAGGAGCCAATATTCAAATACAATTATATAAAAATTTAAACAATTTCTGCTGGAAAAGGCCTATTACAAAATTTAAGATTACTTCTATGAAAATCCAGTGAGACAGAGGAACTAGTTTATGGCCCTATTCTGGCCACTGAACTCAAAGGTTTAATTTTTCGCTACCCTCCAAAAATTTATTTTTTGTTTAGTTTTTATTTTGTATGCCATAGCATTTATTTTTTTAGGCAGTATATAATAATTTAGACTAAGGTTATTTGAAGGTCGTTAACACATTCACTGCTGAAATTAAGGGTATTAGGTCCCATGTGCTGAAAGGCTTTTTTGCGTAATCACTTTCCTTTTGTTGTATAAAGACTGGAAATGATGTTCTTTTTCTCGAAAAAGGTCGATTTCGTCATTTTTCTGTAGTCTAATTTCCGGTCCGCACATGTGCGGGATGAGCACATAGCACGTTGGTCCGCTAAGTCCATGTCCACATCACGTTGATTACTCGGGCCCGGAAGATCCATCGTTTAGCACAAACCACGATATAAACACTTATAACATCAAAACAAATATCAAAACGAATAATCGCGTACACATAACCTCACTTCGGAACTGTCAAAACAACCAGCTGACTGACAATAGAACGCTAGATCGCACTGTGTGATTGCTGGTCTTGATCCCTGATCCCCTGGTCCCTGGTCTTGCTGGTCTTGATCCTTTGCTGGTGATTGATCCCTGGTGGCGCTGTGGGTGGAGAAGCTCGGAACTACGTGTAGTCCCATACAAAGGAAGTATTCAACAAATGGCTCATGCAGTATTATAGCCTTCATTGCGAGCTAACTGCTCCACGACTGAATAAATGCACGGCGTATCGACTCCGCGTTAGTGCGGGACGCGCACCTGGGCCCCGGCCCGATCCCGCACTTGTGCGGGATCAGCATTGAACGTGTCAAAGCACCTGTTTACATATCTCTGTGATATATTTTAAACGTGATGTGCCAATAAAGCAAATTTGAATTTGTACTAGTGAGCTATAACACACGGCACAGGGATACCCTTACATACCCCCAGCATCAATCTTCCACCTTGGAAACTATTCCTTACTATTCTGGTATTAAGTTGTATAATGGCCTGCCAAGCTCCATAAAAAATTCAAAAAATCTAAAAGAATTTAAAAAATTGTTGTTTAACTATTTATGTGATCGGTATTGCTAAAAGATTGAGGATTTTTACTAGTAGACCTCTGTCAAAGTCAAAAAATGCCACAAATGGGAAATGTATATATTTTGTTTTAGTAACTGTATATATTATTTTTAGTTTTAGTTTTAGTTTTAGTTTAGTTAAGATCAACATTTTGACGCTATTTATGTATGTAATAATATACTGAGATGAATAAAGGATGTTTAGATTTGATTCGATTTGAGGCTTACGTATGCACGGCTCGCGGTGCTTGCGTCGGCTGTAGCCGGGGCGGCAGTGGCAGGAGGAGACGCCCACCTCGGTGCGGCACCGCTCATTCTGCGCCTTGTCGCAGGTGGAGTCGTCGCCCACAATGCAGGTGTCGATGCGGACAGGGGGCTGGGCGGGGCGGCGGGGGTATGTTGGCCGCTTCACCATGGGGAACTCACTCCCAACATGCCCCGCTGTGTATGTGCTGCAAATGAATCGCCTTTAATAAGTATCTAGGAGGTATTTATTTTCTTAAAATCGGAGATTCGTGCAAACATATTTTTAAAAACAATCAAATTTTGAGAAGGAAGGCTGTAAAATTCAATGAAATGCCCCAATCTTTGATAGACGGCAAGAGTGACTACTTGAGTAATTTAAATTACAAATTTAATTGCAAAGTTTTGAGTTGAGTCGAGTTTGGGTTAAAAAGTCTCGATACACGAGTTCTCGTCCACTCCTATGAAACCCCCTACTTAACCCCGGATAAGGTATTTATAGCACTTAAATTTTAAATTGGGTTACGATTAATCTAGCTCAAATTCTATTTCTATTTTTAATAGTCTGTTTGTGTTAAAATCATCCATTAAATTGTCTTTCTATAATTTAAAATTATTACATTCAAAACTTGTAGATTGCCAATAACTAGGCTCTCACAAATTTTAAAATTTTAAGGTGCTTTGGGTTGACTGAGGGGGGCCCGAACAGAGCCAAGGGCCCCCAGAATAGAGTATATGGGATATGACAGTACTAACCCAGTCTGTTTGAGGATTGGTTGTTTGTTGGAAGTCGTGGGAGAAACAGCAGGGGAGTTGGAGTTAGAGTTGAACAGATTGATATAAGTACGTTTTCCATCGATGGAGACGAAATGCTGCCCTGCTTCGGCTGTCGTGATAACAGAAACCTCGCCAGAGCCAGCACCCCCTACCTGGACCCCCTCGATGTCTACTGTCAACAGACAAGCACTGATTACATCCTGGACAATAAAAAAACTTATCAAAAATGGCTCTAAATTGCCAAGTAGAAATGCTAAGTGATCTATAAGTTTAGAAAATGGGCTGTCTGAACCCTATGGGTTTATTATTGATTGTCATAAATTTTGCTATGAAATTTTTGGCCCTTCTTGTAAAGGGCTCAGATCAGAACTAGGATGGAAGTAGGTGGTTCGCCCGATGTATAAATATGACTGAGAATTATGTACAGAGAGTGAGGGTCATTCCAGGAATGTCGAGCAACAGGTAGTTACAATAGAACCTCCCTTATTTGAAACTCGAGGAACAGCAAATATTCCTATAGGATGTTCGAGTTATAGAAGTTAATGTAAATGAAATTTGAATCACGGAGGTTTGACTGTTTACAATCGCATTCAACTTACACAGAAAACAAAGGCCAATGGGCTTTTTTGCTTAGTTGAACTGAAACTTGAAGATGCTTTGACAGATCTGACTTCAATAAACTGTGTAGAGGTTGTATTTAACAGGGAATGTTCCAAATTTCAGCAACATTATTTGAATTCAAAAGGCCCAAGACGACAAATATTCAAATTTTTGAGGTTATAATTGTATGCATTAAAAACATTTTGAATTAATGGAGTAGAATTTTTCTAATATTGGAGTTTTTTTGAGGAACGGACAAAAGATACTAGTTACAGAGGTTTTTGAATGATTAAGGTTCTACTGTAATAGATATGACTACTAAATCCCAATACAGTGTCTATATTGATCCATAACTGTCCGTGGTATCAAAACTAAATGGAGAAAAACTCCTTATCCACCCCTTTGAAGTTGAAGATTTTTAAAATTTAGGACTGTAAAGGATTGGCTTAGTGCTAATGATTTGTAATCTCCAACTCAGAACCTCAGTCAAAGAGTATTTCAAGTCTAAAAAACTATGACTGTTAATGGCATGTATATTTTTGAAACAATCTTATCAGTCAAAAATAGATTGCAGGATGTAAAGTTAGTAGGAGATATTCACAATTATTTAATAGACTTCTTGAAAATTTAGCAATAGTCCTCACAATTTGCAACATTTAAAAAAGAAACCTAAATGCTCTAGGTCAAAATTTTACAACAAACTTCCTTTAGACGTTCGGAAGAGGTATCTTACAATAAATTTAAAATCAAAACTAAACAATTTCTCATCAGCAAGGCAGTATATTCTTTTGAGGAATTAGCAGAGTAAATATATTTTTTAATTTTTCTTATAGAGTTTGTGTAGTTACAAATTAACAGATTTTATAACTTCTCTGTATTGATCACTGTTACTTCACTGTATTGTTTATTTTCTGACACTATTTTTTGTACATCAGGTTATGTGATATTTAATAAATAAAGTTGTTTTGAACTGAATTGAACTGACTCTAGCTACTTACCAGGATAGACGAAGGGCTGGCCCGTGTTGGTTGAGCCGGGGCCCTGGATGGCGGAGACAGTGACATCGAAGATATCGCTGGAGCTGGCTTTCTTGGGAGGGGCTGTCACGATCGGTCTGTATGCTCCCCCGGGCTTGTATTCCGGATCGTCCAGAACTATTCCAGGCCGAGGGTAGTATTTGAACGTCGTTTCTGTAACCGAAGGATATCTTACTATCTCATTTTATTTTACTACCTTTAAAAAAAAGAACACACACATTGCTCACATTTTGCTCTTTGAACTTTGCTTCATATTCTCTTGCTTTTAATCATAAGCGTGCGCAGGAATTTCTGATGCATAGAATCACAGTTCAACACGACATAAGCGATATGTGACAATTGTTTATTTCCTCCATGAGATTAACATGGGGAATGAGTATGCAGGTCTGCTGCAATAGGTATGGAAAAATTTGGCGGTTTCAAATCAATATCCAGTGGATCTGAGCTGTAAACCAAGTTACCAAGTTTTATCAAGAAATATTGAGGAATAAAAGAGATAAAGAATTTTTCCTATTTCCCCTAAGGGTGTAACATGGGACAATGTACTGTGTTTACCGCTTTCAATATCTTGGTAACCAATGGACATAGAGCAATGAGTGAGTCGGTGGCGCAGTTGGTAGCGCACTCGGCCTCAGAACTGTGGCCACCAAGCGTCACAGGTTCAAGACTCGAGCTTGTCGCATACGTTTAGCAGTAGTGTTCATCCTTGTACTGTACCGGCTCACTCCTTGTCTCTGCTTGATAACGTCCACACACTCAATAGTCTATGTGGGCTGGGTAAAGGCAAGGTATAAAGGAATGTGGGCGGGGTAAAGGCAAGGTAAAAAGGAATGTGGGCGGGGTAAAGGCAAGGTAAAAAAGAGGCCGCCACCCTCTGTAAAAAAATATTTAGAATACCAAATTGTTAGTTTTTTGAGCAGAATTGAATGGTGCAAACAGTAACTATTTTTTTCCATGTAAAAAAACTCAAAATAACCAAAAATTCTGCATTTTAATGGTGGAATTCAATGGTGCAAACAAAAATTTGATTATTATTATTTTTCTGTGTAAAAAACTCAAAAAACCCCATTTTTGGGGGGTTTATCCCCCTTAAACCCCCCCCCCCCCTTCCGGTAGTCTGATCGGGCTGGTTTACGAACTCGTCCGAGTGATTACCACTTTACACGTCTGTACCAAATTTCATTACGATCGGGCTATATTTACGGCCGATATCGTGTTAACAGACATATTTATATATATAAATTAAAACGAATAGTGTTTTTTGCTTCTGGGGGCCCCAAAACGAAAATTTATCATGGTCTGGGGCTTGGGTCTTACCATGAGTACTACGGTAGCAGCTTCTTTCCTATAGGGGAAATTCGCTAAAAAGGATTAAGCACACTGAATAAAAATTAACTGACTTAGGGTGTCTGAGGCTCAACTGAGTAGTGCACAAAGTACATCGTAATCAAACAGAAAGATAATAAAACATACACAAGCAGATACCGCGAGACAGTATCACAGAGGCTACTAACAATAAGCGGAGGGAAATACATTTTGATATTGGCTTTGAAAAAACCAGATAAACCGAGGACCGGTAAAACCAGGGCCTGATGTGATAAGGAATGAGGAACGAGGATGTAACTGAGAATAATTGACAAAGGTCAGGAGTTTCTTTGTTGAGCTTGATTTTTTAGAAAAGCAGTTCCAACCACACTTCTTGGGGTGGGTGGAGAAAAAATTACATTCTTTCCTTGACTTTATGATAATTTATCGAGAGATGTTATTGATGTTCCTCCACCCAAAAAATTCAATTTAAAACGCTTTTGTTTTTGAACACTCGAGCTTCAAGGAAAAACTTGTTACTTCTATCCAGTCATGTATATATTGTTCTGTAAAATGGCTAATAATGACCTAAATATATACCTTAATATTTGGCTAAAAATATACCTGATTGAAGGGGAGTTGTGCTTGAAGAACTAGATTCACTCAATGAAGATGGTTTTTGAGGATCCACTGTTGACATGTCTGATAGGGATGGCTCTAGCAGTGGAGTTGCAGTTCCACTCACGGTTTGTATTGCTACTGATGTTGATGGTTTTGTGCTGTCAATTTTTTCGTTGTTTTCTTTTTCAATCTGTTCTTTCTCGCTTTTGTTCAAATAAGAAGTAATATTATCCACAGCAATTACTGATGTAGAAACATTAATGTCGATTACTCCTGAATCTAACAATCCTGGCTCAGTCGATATAGTTGTTTTATTCGTTTTCTCATAAGATGCAGTTGTTGTCTCGGTTTGATTAGGTTTTAAGACACGAGTTACATTGATGGTAGACTCTTTATTCTTTACCACAGTAAATGTCGGTTTTGTCAGGGGGGTTATTTCTGAAGGTTGAACAAAAGAATTTACCGGTTTGTGAGGGCCTGGTTTCTTAGTAGTTTCTTTGCTCGATTCCGTTTCATTGTTCATGGGATTTCCTAACTTCGTCTTGTGATAATCTCCACCGAAAGGATTGAATTTTGTTTTCGAAGGAGCGATAAACGATTTATTGAAACTTTCCATGGGGAAGTTGCTTTCAGAAGTGATACTTATATTATTTTGTTCATTCGGTACGACCTGTTCAGGAAGAGGGATGCCGGACAAGAACGGCCTTAGAACGGAAGTCGGTTGAGGTGGTAAGGAAGAAATAGGAGGTGGAATGTCAAAAGGATACGGTGGAGGTATTCTAGTCGTTACTGGGGGTGATGGTTTCGGAGGTCTCATTTCAGGAGGTTCAAAGTCCAGAGGGGGGACATCGGTGATCCTGGGGGGACCTCTGTTGTTTATTCTCGTCCTCACCGGGTACAGAGGCCTACCGCTGAGAGGGTGGTTGTTGGGATTTACTTGGACTTGCACGTTGCCGTTGAGCAGTTTGACAAAGCCGTTGATGATGTCGTTGATATCCGGAGTCCCCGGCTTGTCGCTCCGATGGCTGGCGTTGTGGTCCGTGGCGTTGGGATGCTGGTCGCTCCTACGGCTGGAGTTGTTGGTAGCGTTTGGTGGTCGGGCATTCGCTCCGGGGGCAGAACGGGGCTTCGGCAGGGGCAACGCTCTTCCCCTCGTCGAAGCCCTCATAGCTTCCCCCGAACTCTCTTGAAACTGAGTGTTTTCCCGAGTTTTGCTAACGACGTCTTGTTGTATCGATTTGTCTGATTTTGTAGGACTTATTTTGTCATAGAATTCTCCATCAGCTATATCTCTAATGACATTTGTCGAATCTATCTTATTACTGACCGGGGTTGCCAAAGCATCCAAATCGTCATCAAAACTTATTACTGTATCAGATGTTATTTTATTGTTGTCTGTTTCTCCTATGATGTTTTCACCTAAAGATCTTTTCTTTAAGTTCGTAGTTGGGTCAGGATTCTCATTCCCGAAGTGAGATGAAAAAGTCACATCTAAATTATGAATTTCAGAAAAAGCCAGTTTACTAGTTTTTATCTGATCTATCGATGTCTTCATTTCGACAATCGGTTGTCTTGCAGCTGATTCTATCATCTCCTCTTCACTTCGGTCCAGAGTAAACTTGGATGGGCTCAAGTCCACAGACGTCCCCTCTCGCTGGTATTCATCTGAAACAGGATAACGAATGTGAAAGATTACCACAAGGAGCCCAACAAAAAAAACATTTCCATAATTTTTTTTAAGTTAAGGCTGTTGACAAGCGACATTCTCTAGACTGCTATTAGACTCTTTATGTATTTAGAATAAGAGATTACATCAATCTTACATGTATAGTAACCATACTAAAATCTTTGTTATAATTATAAGGTAGGTATAGTCTATTCCATATTCACTGTGCATTACATGCTTTATGAGAGATCAATTAATTCGTTTAGAACCAGTGACGTATACAGAGGGGGATCCAGGGGGCCGGCTCCTCCGAAATTACACTCAAATTAGAGTGCAGGACCCAAGGAACGGGTGTTTACCTGAGTCGTTATCACTCGGGTTTGTAAAACTGTCAAAGTCTGAGGGTAGGAGTGTAAGAACGGGGGGGCCTTCAGAGAGAATGAAGGGGTGGTGAAGGGGCGGTAGGTGGAGGGATGGACAAGGGAGTGTGAGAGAATGTATTTTTGCATTTCTTAGAAAGAACCATTTGCCAACATTCGGCCAGGATCTGCTCAAAAACCTGATAGGATTTATACGCTGTCATTGGTACAATGCAAATCTTGGTACAAAAACCAATTTTTTCTATGCCACTTATTTTCCAAAGGGAAAGAAGGGGCAATCTTAATTTATAGTGTTACGTACGGATACTAAGGCATATGAACTAAAATAAATTATGAACTTCTATACAAAATAAACGTAATGCAGAAGAATAATTGGAAATGATTTGATTAAGGGTCAGTTCTACATGTACAATACCAAAATTATTATTTTCATAAATATGAAGACGAATACAAAATTACTAAATGGCAGCAATGGCGTAGGAATACTCAGTGTTCTTAATCAACAACTAATTTAAAAGTAAAAGCGTCGTAGTTTTTTTACATTCCTTGGTTTGTATAGCAATCTTTATTAGGCTGTTAGGGAAGATGTATTTTTAAATTCACTAAAATTAATGATTATCAAACTTTACATAACAGTTGTTCATAGGAAAGTAGACTTTAAACGTTTTTTACATATACTTTAGGCTCAAACACAAAATTTGCAAGTTCTAAATAACTCATGAACAACATTTATGTATTTAAGTTATCAGTGTTTAATATCTCTTCTTAACATTGCAAATACAAATCCAGTTTTTAAGATATCAGTGTTTGAGTCGATATTGAAATGAACCAATGTATTGTATTACGGTTACATCAAACAAAAAAAGGTAAAAATAAATCAATTTATGTATGTAGGGCTTACTCTGATTTTCACAAAATTAATTAAAAAATAAGCCTACTTCTTAAACTTTTGTACATTTTTGTCGGAATCCACAATCAAAGGCAAGACCCAAATAGTTATAAATAAATAAATAAATTGCCTTTATTTTAGAGCGTTTCTCAGTTTACGCTGCTTTGCAGAACAACTCAAGTCAATAACATTTAATATATACACAAAACAACAAAAATATATACACAGTTAAACACAAATAAAAAATTAAGATAAACATGATTTGCAAGAGTCCTTCAGATATTTCTTACACCTAGATTTGAAAGCTGGGACTGCCAGTTTCTTGAGGTCACAAGGGAGGCCATTATAAAGTGTGGGGCCGAAGTAGGAGAAACCTCTCCTCCCCACCTCCAGCCTCAGCTTAGGGAAATGAAGCAGCGCGCCATGCCGAGTACTGCGCTCAGCAATCTCCCCGCGAGCAACAAGTCTCTCCACCAGATATTGTGGTTCCTGTTGAACCAGCACCTGGTGGACGAGACTGCAAGTCTGAAGCCTACAAACGGCATCCAGTGGCATGAGCCCGGCAGCATCCCGAAAGGAAGAAATGTGTTCCCGTCTACTTAAAGAGTAAATGAAGCGCACTGCTGTGTTTTGCAGCTTCTGAATGCGGGACATTTCTTTCCTGGTAATACTGTTGCCGAAAGCAGAGAGACAGTAATAGAGCACTGACAACACCAGAGACTGGACCAGCTGCAGCTTAGCTGCCTCTGGAAGGATGGAACGGTACCTGTACAGCCCTCGCAACCTTCCTAAAGCCAATTGAGAAACATAAGTGATGTGATCAGAAAAAGTGAGTCCACTGTCAAGTATTACGCCCAAAGACTTAACAGTGTCACTCACAGTCAGCCTTTTGTCTCCAAGTTTTATATGTAGATCGCCATGGGTAATTCTTTGCGAAATATTGGGCGACGCAAAATGAATTACCGTGCATTTCTCCACATTCAACTTGAGACCATGCCTCCTTGACCACTCATTTATTCTCATAAGATCTGAGTTTACTCCCACAAAAACCTGGCCAGCAGAACTGGCATCATATGAGAAATGCAATTGACAGTCATCAGCACATGCATGCTCTTTGCAGTGACTCACACAGCTGGATAGGTCTGCAGCTGCAGCTGCAGCTGGATAGTTACTTATTTTTATAATGTTCTGTCGTTTTAAGGCAAATCCATAGGCGCCGACTTAATTTTTTTTTAAATCGTGGGGGGCTTAAGATGTTAGTTCCATGAGGATCGAGCGTTGCTCGTTGCATTATTGAAGAATTTTAAAAATAGCTGTATATTTACAATTTTTTTATTTCATAACGGGCATTTATTTTGAGGAATAAGTAAATGTTTTTAATACTTTTAAAATATAAACCAATAGTTATTTGTGCATCTAGGGACTAAAGTGCAACTTTTTCTCCGCGAGGGAAACTATTGTTGCCCGATGGCGAACAATTTTCCCGAGGGAGAAAAAGCACTTTAAACCCATGATGCACACCAAATTTTTCCTCCACCTACACCATTAACACAATAACTGTGACAATATAATGTTGCCTTCATATATGATCGTTTTCTCCTTTAAACTAGGCTAGATTAGAATCGCATATAAATATATAACATAAGCAATTAAAAGGAATTAGAATCAAGCAATTTAATCAACCGTTTATTCAAACTTTCACACTATTTTAAACACTATTTTTTCTAAAGTATTAATTTTTTAAATACCTCCCAAAATCTGCAGGTAAGAAACGATCATGTTTATAAAACGTTCGGCCGTTCGGCATATTGGTATGGTAACTAAACAACTAGCTCTAAATCAGGTGTTTTCATATTCAGTGTTGCCAACTTAATTCATACAAAAAATTATTACCTGGCTATTAAAATGCATACGGTTTTGTTTTCTCAAGTTGAAACACTGAGAGTAAGCAAATGAAAATCGGCAGTGTTGCCACATTTTCTCACTGTCCATCGCGGCGTTGCCGGATTTCTCCCCATGTATTTGAGATTACTTTTAGTCCCGTGGGAGAAAGTATATTACTTTTAGTCCCGCGGGAGAAAAAGTAAGTCAGTAAACCCCATGGAGTATAATCTAGTACTTTAGTATTCTGTTCCAGGGACTAAAAGCATAGCCGCCTCTAACGAAGGCCGTGGCATTCGAAGTGGCAACGCCGCGCTGCCGCTGGAGCGGTTGACTACTCTACGCTTGCCTCGGGCGCCGTAATGCTAACAACCTCGAGGATTTCGATTTGTTAAAGTGATTAAATACTTTATTAGTTATTTTACTAGGCATATTTAATTTGATTTTCTAAAGATGGAAGCAAGGGAATCAATATTAACGCATTTTATAATTCCTTTAAACCAACAACAATTTTTTTAAATAAACAATTTTTGTTAGTAAAATCAGTGAAACAAACTATATTAAATCAAAGTAGGAATGACAATATTTCCACGATTATTATGAAAGCTCATTTTCTCGTTTCTCACTTTTGTGTCAATTGTTTTATAAAATGTATGCCATTGTAAGGACAAAATTCGAAACCACTACTTAACTTTTATTCCACAAATACAAGTTCCCTGAACTTTTTTAAAGTTCAACATCAGAAGGAATCCGTAATAAGCCTAATTTCCGGACTAATTTTTTTTGACTAGTATTAAAAAAATATTTTCATATTCTTGCGAAACTAAAATCTGGACAATCCCAACATGTTTACACTTTGAAAAAAATCAGAAGGTACTGAAAGACTGCCCCTGTTAATTTCATAGAAATACAAATCATTGGGATTTTCATTTTTCTTAGTATAAGTTTAAGCTTTTGTTGGATTTTGTTTTTCAGTCAAGAGAGTCAAGAGTCAAGAGTCAAGAGTGTTTATTGTCGTAAACTTGTACAAAGCATGGACAATCGTCAAACATATTTACATAAAATAAACTAAAAATACAGTGCACTTTTATACATTTGATTCTTATGTTTTCTAAAATAATTCTTTATTTTCATCATTCAAATAATCCTGGACACTGTAGTACTCCTTAGTCACTAACAAATGTCGCAACCTCCTTCTGAACCTGATTTCATTTAATTCAGATTTTAATGAAAGGGGGAGGGAATTGAAAAGTTTAATTATGCTGAAAAATGACTGCTTCTAAAAAAATGTGGTGTTGTGTTGTGGAATAGTTAAGGAAGTGGAATGTCGGAGACTGTAGTAGTTACTATTGCGAAAATTGAAAAAATGCTTGTTTTTGAAGAAAAATGAGAGACATTCGTAGATATACAAACAACTGAAGGTAAGCAAATTATTTATTGAAAAGACACCTCTACATGAATCATCCCTATGCATTCCGAAAACCAATCTAACCGCCTTTTTCTGCAAAACAAATAGAGCCTTTGTTCTTGAAGACTCGGCTCCCCAAATTGCGACCCCGTAACTAAAGTGGGGGTATAGACATCCATAATATGCTGTAAGTAATACCTTAGTGTTTGCAAAATTAGAGAGTCTTCGAAGAATGAAAATACAGCTATTGATCTTGCGTGAAACTTTATCAATATGTCCTGAAAAGTCTAGACGAGGATCGATGATCAGACCCAAAAAAGTAGCCTGCTGGCAGGAGTAGATTTCAGTTTCACCCAAAATCAAACTTGATGTCTCACCATAC
Source organism: Flexamia atlantica (assembly GCA_035578135.1). Classification (NCBI taxonomy): domain Eukaryota; kingdom Metazoa; phylum Arthropoda; class Insecta; order Hemiptera; family Cicadellidae; genus Flexamia; species Flexamia atlantica. The sequence continues at coordinate 16,357,147 of JAQJVK010000017.1, read as the reverse complement.
GAATTTCGCAATTTAAAATCCATGAAAAGTGTTTTCTCTGTATTTACAGAAAGATTATTCTCAGACATCCATTGTAGAAGGAAGTTACTTTGGATAAATGTTTCTATCTCAAGATCGTCACGAGAACCATTGCTGATGTTCAATGAGGTATCATCTGCAAATAGACAGAGATCAACGTTGGATACACTGGAGTGAATGTCATTTACAAATAACAGAAAGAGAATTGGCCCGAGCACGGAACCTTGCGGAACTCCACATTTGACCATGATTTCACTGGACCTTTTAGACGAGACACATCCAGTACTGTCCAAAAATGGGACCTCAACAACCTGAGATCTATCCTCTAAATATGATGAAACCCAACCAAGAGCATTTCCTCTCACTCCAAAATGTTCCAACTTCTTCAAAAGCAATTTGTGGTTGACCGTGTCAAACGCTTTACTTAGATCTAGGAATATGCCGAAGACATGTTTATGCTCATCAACGGATCTGGAAACATTTGATATGAAACTAAATATAGCGTCTATTGTAGAAGAATTATTCCTAAATCCAAACTGTTTTTCAAAGAGTATTCTATGATCATTCAAAAAGGAATTCAAACGATTCAAAAACAATTTTTCTAGAACTTTTGAGAATGTTGACAGTAATGAAATTGGCCTGTAATTATTTTTGTCAAACCTACTACCTTTTTTATGAAGGGGCTTTACTATTGAAGTTTTAAGAGCATTGGGAAACTTCCCCTCCGCAAAAGAACAATTAGCCAGGAAAGATAAGGGCAGTGATAAACAATTCGCAACACTTTTCAGCAGCTTGGAAGAGATGCCATCAGAACCCGCAGAGTTACCAACTTGTAAAGATTTTATCACTTGCATTACTTCATCTTGACACGTTGGGTAAAGGAAGAGAGATGACTGGCATGGTGGATCAGAGAGAGCATGACTTAAAGCAACAGGATCATTGATTTGAGCATTTGAACTAAAAAAGGTATTGAAGGTATTCGCAATTTCATCTGGACATGATAGAGGGTCTCCACAATCAGACTTATTGAGAGTGGTTTGAAGCATTTATTTGACTTTTTATTCGGAACAGTTTCATTAACAATATCCCATACTGCTCTTGGCTTACTTCCAGAAGAGTTCAGATGAGCAAGGACATTCTCTGCTTTTGCCAATTTCACTTCAGCCCTATATTGTCTTTTGAGATTGGAATAAACTACTCTTAAAGGGTCCAAAGGATCAAGATTTTTCGTTCTATGAAACAGGTCAATGAGATTCTCACGCATCTGCAACAAAGCGGGATCAAACTTAACTCGAGAATAAAAAACTCTTGGTCGAATATTAACTCTTCTACAGGGAAAAGATAGTTCAAAATAGTAGTTCAAAGTAGAACTGAAACATTCAAAGGCTTCATTTATGTTTTGGGCAGAAAACACTAAATTCCAACATTCTTTTTCTAAAAGAGTTTTGAAAATTCGGATGCTATCATCATTAAATGTCCTCTTGTACTTAAATTTTGGAAGCTCGCTAAACATAGGGGAGACCAATTGAACATCACATACTTGAGCGTGGTGATCAGAGATACCTGCAACAACAACTGTTGTGTTGAAAACTTCAGGATTAACATTACAAAAGACATTGTCAATGAGGGACCTACTACCATTAAATTCCCTTGTATATGAATGGACTGTATTGTGTAAGCCAAAGGACATCATAGTTTCAGATAGTTTCTTTGCAGAGGATTCATAAACGGACATATCAATATTAAAGTCACCTACAACAATGGTTCTCATATTGGGTTTGGAAAATTGTTCAAGGCAAAGACAAATATGATCTAAAAATTCATCAACCCTTTCATTCGACTTATGTGGGGGTCTGTACACAGCAAGGAGGAAGTATGAAATGTTCTCCAAATCAAAGGTAATAGCTGCTAACTCACAGAAGCCTTCAATGCAGAATTTTTCCACATCAACTTTCTGGCAACACAAGCCATCTTTAACCATTATACAGACACCTCCCTTTTCCATATTTAATCTGCAGTAACCTGATGCTACAGTATAATCAAACATACAGAAAGAATTCAGTTCATCTTTATGAAGGAAATGTTCAGGCATGCAAAAAATGCTAGGGGAAAAACTCTCTATGAAAATTTCAACTAATTCCATCTTAGCCAAAATGCCTTGTACATTCTGATGGGTGATTCGGAGAATATTGTTCCTTTCCTTAGTCAGCAATTCTGGATCACTAGGTGCTATGTCCTTAGGGGTGGCCAAAGGATCGGGCATAAAAAATTCATGAGAGGATCTGAGGGGTAGTGAGCGACTTGTGGATGGCTTGGGTGTTCCTGATAGTGATCAGAGCCAGAGTACTGGGCTGAAGAAAACCTATTACTCTCTCGAGTGGTTATTAGGACAGGGATCTTGTTACCACTTCCAGAAAGAGAATCAGTGCCAGAGTGAGGAGAGGACTGAAAAATGTTCAAAAGAAGGCTCGCAATGCGTCTCTTGCCACCCATGTTGAAATGAAGACCGAACCTAGTGTAAAAGCTAGGTTGAATGTCACTGAGTGAAAGAAATTCAGCATTGGGTGCCAGAGATACAATACGCGAAACCTCCTTATTGATACAAGAAATTTTATCATTCAGTCTAGGCTGGTCCAGTCTGAACGGAATACCAACTACAATTACTTTTGTTTTATTGACTTGATCCAGCAAATTAGATATTTGTTTAGGAACATCACAGTGACCAGGTGATAAGCTTATGTCATTCGTACCGCCAAGAATAATCAAAGTATCATTCATGTCCATATCTTTAACTACACAATCAACATTTTCAACTACCTGAAAAAGTTTACCATTTGGTTTAACATATCCTAAAACGTCAAATTTCCTAGAACATTTGTCAAGCAACAAGTCAGATAAATGGCGACCATGGCTGTATGAAACTAATCTTACTTTAACCCGTTTAGGATGGCATGCAACACGGGAGTTAATCTCAACATTGCCACAGTTGACAGGTCGTTTATCCATACATGCGTCTTTTGTATTCTTATCTACAACGAGCCTATCATTCATCTTACATTTTTCAGATTCACTGCTATTCTTAATATTACTACTACTACCTAGAGCGTCATTTGTTACTAATGGTACAATATCAGACTTTGACTTAGGTTTATTTTTATAAGCAACCGTTTTGTTACAGTGAGTGGTGTTTGAACTAGCAGAAACAACATTAACTACATCATTTGATATTTCATTCAACGGTTCAAACTTATTCTTCGATAAAAAGTCAGGAACACTCTCATCGCCAATCTTACATCTATTGCTGGAATGTTTCCCCTGTACGATTTCCCAAGAATCCCCGTTAGATTTCAATTTAATAGGCGAGACAACTTGATTACAAACAACCAGAGTGTTCTTAGGGGGAGGAACAGAAAGTACTCCATTCTTATCTAAATTTACATCAACAGCTTCTGCTACCTTACGAGCTCCCCGTGTGCCACAAGAGTGCCATTCTACAAAATTCAAATTTACATCAAGCAAACAATAGTAATTAATTACAAACTTAGCATTAAGTAGTGTAAAAAATCCACAATCATGAGAGTTTTTCTGTTGAACACAGGTGACGTCGACAAATTTTGCCTCGGTGATACCAAGGTTCATTGCTAATTTCTTTGCAGAACTTGTATTAAGGCCCGCAACAGAGTCCAAGTGGAAAACTTCATCCTTTCGTTTGTCCAAGAAAGCCAACGACCAATGTGAACCTGCCGCATCACCCTTGCTGTTGTTTACGCAAAAAAATACAAACTTAGCGTTTGGACTTCCGGTCAAGATGGCAGGTCGATCGGTACGTAATCCTTGTGGCTTGTGCGAGAAAACTATTTGTAAAAGTATAAACGGTATTTTGTGTGGCGGGTTTTGTGAGAAATCGTTCCATGTCGACTGCGTGAAACTAGCCGAAAATCAGTTTCAAGCAATTCTGGAGTTAAATAGTGTTGCTAAGTGGTTTTGTGCCGGCTGCAACAACAAGCTGGTTAGCCTAAAGGAGTATGCGATGTGCCCTGACGACCAGTTCAATCTTCTCGAAAATATGGGGAAAGTGTTCAAGTTAATTAATGACGTGATCAGTGACAGTGTGATGATCAAAAATAAATTGGATTTAATTTCCCAAGATGTTGTAAAGCTGAAAAATGTCAATATGTATAGGTTAAATGGAAATGTGAGTCTGCCGGAAGTTGACGTCACTGATTTAGCTAGTAATGTAATAGAGAAAATCACTCAATCAACGTCGACTGTAATTGGTCAAGAGGCATTTTTTTCCAAGTCACTGGCTACTGGCGTTGGCAGAACTGACGATGACGTCACAAATTGTCATATTGGCGGCAATAACTCGAGCAATTCTACAGACCCTTCTAATGACAATTGCAGTAGTATCGGTAATGGCGGTAGTAATCTTAGCAATACTGCACACCCCTCTAATGTCAATTGCAGTAGCGTTGGTTATGTGAGTGACATTCATACTGTGAGTACGGACATTGAAGTTGAAAAATGTGTGGATTTAAATTCTGAAAGTGAATTTCCTAGCCTTGATGAGAGTGAGTGGAGACATATTAAGCGTAGAAATAGGAACAACGCAAGAAATAAGCAAGCTGTAAAAGTAACTCAAGAAACTAGTAAGTCGAATTTCCGAAGTCATACATCGGCAAAAACCCAAGCGAATGTGCAAGTACGTAATAAAGCAATTTTTGGCAAAGCAAAAACTTCAGGCTCCCTTGAAGTCGTCCCTAGGCTGTCTTGGATATTCTTATCGAGATTAGGACCTAAAGTGAATACTGAGAATTTAATTGACTACATTAACGATCTTGACGTTGGCCTTGAGCGGTCACAAATTCAATGTGAACAACTCCTTGCTAAATACCAAAGCTATGCATCGTTTAAGGTAGGTGTCCCCTTTGATATATTTGAAAAATTGATGAACTGTAGCCTGTGGCCAGAAGGAGTGCTAGTTAGTAAATATTTACAGCCAAGGCTAAATAGGAAAATGCCAAGTTTTGAAGGCAGCACTAGGCCTAACTCAAATGAACCAAAGAGGCCTATTCCAAAAAACGATCAGTAGGCCTTGACTCTTGTAATCCTCAAGTGTCAATTATCTGTGATATTAGTTTTAATTTTTGTTTTCTTAATGTTAGGTCCATGTTTAATAAGATTGAAGACCTTGAGATAATTTTGAACAAAGAAAAACCAGATTTAGTTTGTGTTGCGGAGTCTTGGCTTAACAAAAATAAGCTCAAATATTTTAAGATTTGTGATTATAAGACTGTTAATGAATACTCTAGAGTAAATCAATCTGGTGGTGGTGTGGCCATCCTCTTAAAAACTGACTCACGGCTCAATGTCAAGCCTATGAATTTATCAAATGTTGATGACCTTCGTTGTGAGGGTACCTTTGAATTTTGTTAAGGATTATTAAAATACAAGAAAACTCAGCTGATTATAGTTACTATTTATCGGCCACCTTATGATGATAACTACATCGATTTTATTGATCGCTTTGATTTGATGCTGTCCTCTGTGAGGAGTAAATTTGATACTCCAATGTTTATATGTGCAGATTTAAACGTTGACAATCTTGAATGTTCATGGAAAAAACAATTGCTGCAAGACTTGTTGGAGAGCCATAGCCTTAGTTCAATTTTAGTGGCCCTACTAGAGTATCTGGAAATTCGATTACACAACTGGATTATTTAGTTGTAGATTCAAGTAAGACAAATTTGTTTCTTATGCCATGTGCTAAGCCTGTATATATATCTGATCATTATCTTCTATCTGTTTGTTTCTCATGTGGGGTTATTGGGAAAACAAATGAGTTAAAGGTTAAGAGGAGAAAATTCACTGCTGCTACCCTTGACATGTTTCGCATCTTGATCAATAATGAAGTTTGGCTGCCAGCTGGTAATTCGGCCTCCTCGACACTTGACGATATATTTAATGACTTTTATGATGTATTCGTTTATGTATTTAATGTTAGTTTCCCTACATGTGTATCTAAGTCTAGGAATGAACCTAGCTCCTGCTGGATAAGCGATGAGGTTGCTCGCTCACATGATGATCTGTTGGGCCTATACTGGGACACCAGGTCCCCTGACTGCAGTGTAGACACTAAGGTGGCCTATCGCAGGGCCAGGAGTCAGCATGCTCAACTGGTTACGGAGACCAAAAGGTCTTACTTTGGAAATAAAATATTGAATTCTGGTAACACAAGTAAAGAATCCTGGTCTGTTGTACGCGCCTTGAGTGAGGAGGATTATAATACCCACACTAATCTGAGTTTAAATATTGATAATGTTATGGTTAGTAATCCCCAAACTATTGTTAACCATTTTTGTGAATATTTTGTTGATGAGATCTCCAGGCTGGCGAATGATAATACCACTCCTGAAATCCCTGTTGACTTGGAGGAGGGTCGCTTTATGTTGACCCCCACTTCTGCTGCCGAGGTCAAAAAGGCCATTTCCTCGCTTGGCTCAAAGAAAAGCTCCGGCATTGACGAAATCCCTTGTAGCCTCTTGAAAACGTGTAATGAGGATGTCATTACTGCACTAGTAAATGTCATTAATAAATCGTTTGAGACCGGTTGCTACCCAAGTAAGCTCAAAACATCTAAGGTTGTCCCCGTGTTTAAGAAGGCGGACCCTCATAAAGTAAGCAACTATAGGCCTATAGCAGTACAGCCAAGCCTTGGTAAGATTTTTGAGATTGTATTTTTGAAACGATTCCTTTCGTATATTGATTCTAATAACATACTGACCAAGAGCCAATTTGGTTTTCGTAAACATATGTCCACTTGTGATGCTATTTTTGCTCTCCTTAAAGATGTCTACAGTCAACTCGATTTGTCAGACAATTTGCTGTGCCTTTTCTATGATATGACGAAGGCCTTCGACCTTCTTAATCATACAATTTTATTGCAAAAACTTCGTGCTATTGGAGTAGCAGGGAAGCCACTTTTATGGATATTCTCGTATCTCAGGGACCGCCAGTTGGTCGTCTCGCTGAAACATCTAAGTAGTGACAATGTACTTCAAACCTATAGGTCAACACCTTCGTCACCAATGAATGTTGGGATCCCGCAAGGCTCGAACCTTGGCCCTCTGTTGTATTTGTTGTATGTCAACGACCTACCGAGTGCTATTTCAGCTGGCACAGTGTGGCTATTTGCCGATAACGTTTGTCATTTGATTTGTAACTTCGATCGAGATGTCTTGTTTCTTGATGCTCAAACTGGCCTGGATGACATGTCCAACATGTCCAACTGGTGCACTGACAATCGCCTGATCTTGAACACTGGGAAAACTAAGTTAATGGAATTTCACAATAGGAAAAAATCTGTGCACCATTCTCAGTTGAATTTGAACGGGGTTCCCCTTGAAACTTGTGAGGAGGTAAAATATCTCGGGCTTCACATCAGTGATAATCTTAAATGGGACCGCCATGTAGACTCAATAGCTTCAAGACTGACTTCAGTTATTTACTTGATTTGCAGATTGCAGAAATTAGTCCAACTTGAAATATTGCTCAAGGTTTACTATGGATGTTTTCACAGTATCTTATCATATGGAATTGTTTTCTGGGGTAGAAGTCCTATTGCTAAGAGAGCCTTTCTGCTACAGAAGCGCATAGTAAGGAGAATGTGTGGAGTACAACGCCTAGCACACTGTCGGCCCTTGTTCATTCAACTAGGAATACTGACTTTCCCCTCTTTGTTTATTATGGAATCAGCTCTACTTGTAAGAAAACATCCTGATGTCTTTATAGTCAATAACTTAGTTCATCAGTATAACACTAGAAGTGGCAGAAATGTGCACGTCCCTCAAATTAATTCTACGCTAGCTGGGAAAAGTCCTTACTACAGTAGCGTCCAAATTTACAACAAGCTTCCAAAACATATCACGGAAGAATTATGCATCAAGAAATTTAAATTGAAACTGAAGAGTCACTTGTGTGAAAAGGCCTATTATGGTGTTGAAGAAATGTTGGCCTAATTACAGCCCCTGACGACCACGTCGCAGATGCGATTCAAGTGGGACTACGCCAAGTATCAAGTAAGTAAGTATCAAGTAAATGAGGGCTGACTCAGAATGTTATTAATACATTGTTTATCGCCATTCTTTAATAACTGAGTAATGGAAGGCCCACAGCACAGTATACCATCAGCGTCTCTTGACATTTCCTTAAAACAGTTGTTTAAGAGGTCATCATTAACCCACTTGTCACGTGATTCTTTTAACAAAACCCCTACTCTGTTGCTTTCAAAACTTAATTTCAGCTCTGAGTCTTTAAGGGATTTCGAAAGCTTAACATTAGACTCATTTAGGGATTCGATGTTTTTTTCCAAGCTTTTGATGTTAGAGGCTAAGGAGTCTTTCTGACATAGCAGAGAGGAAATCTCGGTATCACGCTCACGTATTTTAGATTGAAGTTCAGATATTTGGGCAGACAAAATGCGATTATCTTCAGCTGCAGCATCTATGGCGTGGAATGAATTATTAAATTCATTTTGACGGAGGTCCTTTTCCAGGACGAGTTTGCATGCTAGAGAGTCCAGATCATGTTTGGTTTCTTCCAGAGCTTTTATTTTATTTTCATAGGAAGAGTTAGATTCAAAAAGTTGCAACAGACCTGTAACACTAGCCGTCACGTTAGAAAAATCAATATTCGGATAATTGGATGATAGTAAATTAATTTCAGTAGAAAGACTGACAGCTGCTGCCTCAAACTCCTCATAATAGCTACGTTTCATCTCAGATGATTCATAATGTTCCATAATGTTATATCAAGGATGAAAAATGAGTATAAAAAATTCTAAGTTGTGTATGAGAAACCAGCAGATGACGTCGTCACAGTATTTATGTTGTACCTTCAATTTAAAAACACAATCCCCATGCAGTCCTTCTCAGATGTTGCATTGGAAAAAAAAGAAAGCGTTACGGCGGTGGTTGATGCGCCTAAAATCGGTAGTCCGCAACCCCCCTGCAGTCCCGCAATAAAGTTGCATCAGGATAACTGAAGGGGCTAGTTTAAATCCAGTGGATCATACAGTTCTGAAGAAGCGGCAGTGGACAGCGGTCGGTACTGAAAGCAGGGTAATATTCCCCATTCCCCGTGTCTGCCGCACTGCTCGCACAGTGCGCGCCGTTGGATGCGCTCTGGTCTCAGAACACGCTGCCGCAAAGTCTTATCAGAGGTTATCAGTGTCTCCAAAACTATTATAAAATACCTTACAATGTCATTTACAGCATCGCAGCACTTGTAAGTAGTAAACATTTAGAAATAATACAACTTGCAATAAAAACACAGACTTTTTCATTAATAAAACATAATTTACTACTCACTACAACACTTGTCTAACTTGCTTCAGACAGGCCACGCTTGCCAAAAAAACAGTGCTTAAATGCAATATACCCACGAGCATCAATGAAACCTGATACATCAATCTGGATTCCTCAACATACTCTTTTCTAGGATATCATAAAATGCATCCTCAAGAATAACTAAACTTTGGTTTTAGATTTCCCCTGAAGAAAGGCTATCTTTGCCGTAATCAATAGAGGATACAATCACTTCTTTATAAAACCTAATTTCCCCGTACTTAGTGGAGTGGACCAAGCTCACTTTCTAAGCGTATTTTCTTCTCGGCTTCCATCACCTGCTGAAATATTATAATTCCCCTCTATTCACTGCCGGCATTGACCAAATCTGGATTCTAACTGATCTGTCTGAAATTTAACAGTTAATATATATGAAGGTTTGGTGTAGTTTCCAAACCTAAACTTAATTAATGCCTACATTTTTAATACATAAATTATAATCTCCCGTAAAACGTAAGTATAGTACTGTAGTTTCATAGAGTGCACCGTATGGCTTATCTGTTAATAATTTTCTTTCTGGATTTGGTTTATCTTTTGTTTTCCAAATTAATAGCCACATAAGGAAAACTTGCAAAAATACTAACTTTTTATCCACTAAACTTGTGAAGGGTGTTTGAAGGTGAATACGTTTAAAAACATAAGTTAGAGGCCGTTTATCATTAATAATTGTGCTTGACATTTAAAATTTGGCACAACACAAGTTTTTGGCATCGCCGTCTGTCACTGTAGGGGTCATACACTAACGAATTGTTCGCACAAAAAAGCGTATAAACAAGGGCAAGCTCGCTAATCCCCATGCAACTACAGTGGAGTGGCGGGAAATGACACCCAGCGCGGCGTTGCCAGTTCTCCCTCGCCACGGCCTTCGTTAGAGGCGGCTATGCTAAAAGACGACTTTAAAAAATAGTAGGTGGAGGAAAAATCATTTTAAAATCAAATATATTTTTAAGAACCTTAACAAAAGAGTTTTTTTTAATAATACAATTTTTCCTTAATTTATATAGGTGTTTACTTAAAATTCTTCTCATATTGAAGTAAAACTAATGTTAAACATGAGAATGATAATTTGAGAGCCACGTTGAAACGGGAAAAAAATCTTGCATTTATGAAAACGAAGTATTTCTAAGTTTTGCAAATTAATATTTCTATAACATTGAAATATAAAACTAAGCCAAAATTAAATGTTTGGTTAGAACCTTAACAAGAGAGACTATTTTGTGAGAAATTCCCTCCAATTTCCTCTATCAGCAATAAACAGATTGCTCTTTTAGGCCTACACATAACGTTAAAATATTTATGTCAACTAAGGTGGCTCGTAGTCTTCTTCCTGGGTTTGAGCATAGAAAGTCCAATCATAAAATATAAATCAGCGCTAAAGTAAATTAATTAAATTTATTTAATTAAGTATATTTTTAACAGCCTGCATGTAATCGCTACTCAATGGCCTTCACTATCCGTGGAACAACATGCTTCATTTTACTGTTAACTAATATTTCCATAGGAATGAAATTAATTAAAGATGAAAGAAAAAGCCATTGCTATAGTAATAACATCAAACCATATTTAACAGCGCGTGAGAGACGTTAACCCCAAACATCTTTTAATTTCATTCGTTTGCACACGATAAAAGCGTTGCTTGGTTCATTTGTGGAGAATAGCATAAATAAAAAATTGTAAATAACTACGTTACATCCTCAAACTACAGGCTATGGTCTAAAATTTGCAATAATTTTTTTTCCACTAGCCGATGAAAATACACTAAATAAATAAATACATTAATACTCTTTACTCAATCTTTATTCGGAGCTATCTGTTCATGTCTTTCTCTATGCATCTTAGCGGTTCAAGGTCTGTTTGTAATCAGGTGCTTTATAACTTGAAAACTTATATTTACTTTTTCATCGTTATTTCGTTTCCATTTTGGCTACCTATACTATACGAACCCATGCAAACATTCTACTGCTTTAAAATTAACTTTTTTACGTAATTCGATTTTTTTAGGTGGAGTAGACTGCATAAGCACGTTTTTGAGCCAAAAATAAATCATTTCTAAAATCGGAAGGAAATCCTCGGAGCCGTTTTCTAGATCTTTGTGCAAACAAGCAACCAAGCATACACGATAACATTTCTCGTATATAAGAGTATACGATTGATGGAGGGATGAGAGTTTAATAAGTATTTGCATATTTTTCCCCTGATTGACCTTTTCTTGTGGAAAAACGTTCTTGTTTGGTTTGTATACGTCAACTAAAGGCGTTTAGGATAATCTCACAAAAAATTGCCTCTTAACAAAAATGACTTTACGTCTGATTGTGCTTCCTGAGCTCACTTTCCATGAATGAATCTGCGCTTTTCCCAACGACGTTGCCCTATTTTTACTCTGAAAAATATAGTAGTTCATTAAAAAAATAGAGATAATTTAAAGCTACTGAACTCAGCATGTGTCTAAAAAAATGCGAGTAAACGTTAAAAAATCAAAATACATTAATTTTAATCCAATTCGTAGTTTATATTTTAAAAGCGATTCTGTTAACAACATTTTTGATTGCTATACAAACTCATGCTGTTGCAAAAAATAAAGGATATTAAGGAAAATATGGATTCTATGCACACAGTATTTAAATACTCTCGTTGCAGCAGATCTTCATACTCAGTGAATTTCAAATGCATACAAACATTTTAATCCAACATACCAAGATATGAAATGTTTTTGTAATGTCCATAATAGTAACATGGGGTATGTTATAAATGTAGATAGGCGTAGTAATATGGCTCATACCTTCTCCGGAAGGTGGACCCGGAGCGTGTTCCCCTAGGGATTAAAAAGTCAATGCCGGACAAGAGGGCAGGGCAGTCCAGGAGACCATTCACCAACTTGTAGAGGAAAAACAGATCAAGAGTGGTTCTTCTTAACTGGAGTGATTGGAGATCAAACTGCTCTTCAACATCCCTGATAGACGTTCCAAGGTACTCAAAGCCAACCCTGCATCCCAGCAGTCTGACAAAGCGGGTTTGGATCCTGTTCAGCATATCTTGATGGCCGAGTTGATACGGTGACCATAGAATTGATCCATATTCCATGATTGGTCGGACCTGAGTCTTGTACAAAATGACAAGTGACATCGGTGAGTTGAAATCCCGTGTAGATCTCATGATGAAGCCAACCAGAGAGGATGCTTTGTTAACTATGAAATGCAAGTGCTTTTCAGGGCTAAGGGTTGGGGTCATTACAATCCCAAGGTCCTTGAACTCATAAACTATTCTTTGGACAGAGCCATTGATGAAATAGTCTTGAAGAACACCACCCTTCCCACGCTTGAAGGTCATAACCTGACATTTTGAAATGTTGAGCTCCATGGCATTAGCACGGCACCACTCTTCAATATGGTACAAAGACAGCTGAAGATCCGTACAGCTCTGAGGAGTTGTGACCCTGCAGAAAACTTTTAGATCGTCGGCGAACATGAGGTATTCAGTCTTGATAGTGAGGCCAATGTCATTAATAAATACATTAAAAAGCAGTGGGCCAAGATGCGAGCCCTGAGGTACCCCAGATGTGACACCGAATGGCATGGAGGTTGAACCCTCGTACTTCACAAGGAGAGAGCGACTACCCAGGTAGTCCCTAAGCCAGTCCAGCAAAGAGCCACAGACTCCATACCCAGCCAGCTTGGCAATAAAGAGGCCATGGTTTACCTTATCAAAGGCCTTTGAGTAGTCCAGGTAAACACAATCCACAGAAGATGAATCCATAAATGCAGACATTATATACTCCTGAAAGTGGAGAAGAATGGTGAGAGTCGACCTCCCATGTCTGAGGCCATGCTGATTATCTGAGAGGTAGCCGTTGAGATGATGGATCAAGTACTCGAGGACGATGCTTTCAAAAACCTTGGCGAGGCAGGGCTGGATTGCAATAGGCCTGTAGTTTATCACATTCTTTCTATCCCCCGACTTGAATATGGAAACCACGTAGCTTTCCTTGAGTGAGGATGGAAAAATTCCAGCTTTCAAGAGAGCGTTGAAGAGTATGGCCAAAATAGGAGCGAGGACAGGAGCACAATATTTAAGAACCGTAGGTGGTATTTCATCTGGGCCAGCTCCTTTGTTGGGGTTTAGAGCCTCTACATTTGATTGCACATCAAGAGCAAAAACTTGACAGCCTGAGAGACTAGTGTTAGTGCCATAATCGAAATTGGGAACGGGCACGTTATTGTCACTGAAAACTGACTCAAAATACTCATCAAAGAGCTCGCACTTCCCAGAAGGTTCAGAGGCCACCCTGGTGTCATAGACAATTGAAGATGGTACTGTTGAAGATTTTCTCTGGCTGTCGACATGAGACCAAAAAGATGTTAGTCTGGACGCCTTCCTCAACCCTGTTCATGTAAGCGGCTCGGCATTCACGTGCCAGGTTCTTGCAATCTCTTCTGAGGCTTTGAAATGCTACAAAATCATCCATATTTTGAGTTTGCTTGAATCTTTTATGTTGAATCTTCTTCTGGATGACCAATTGTTTGAGAGTGCTTGAAAACCAAGGCGGGAAGTGAGATGTACCAACTCTTTTAAGGGGGCATGACCCTCTGACTGCTTGGCTTAGACATCTGCTAAAAGAATTAAAAGCTCTCTCCGCATCTTGAAGGTCAACCGGGCTGGGATAGGTACACGACTGATGCTGATTGAAGACTCCCTCCAAATTGCAGCGACGAAAGTCTGTGACGTACTTTGGTGTACAAGAAGAAGTTGTATTGAGAACCTCAAATGAGATCACGAGGGCTGGGTGGTGTCTGTCCTCCAACAGCAGAACATCATCCGCCTTCTCAACTACCGAGTTGGCAATCGATGATAATATGAGATCCAAACAGATTCCTCGATAGTTTGTGATTGTGTTGATCTGTCTCAGATCATACATCATGGCTATGTCAAAAATCAAGCGTGAAGACTCATTGAGCTTTGAGACATCAACGTTTTCCCAGCATATGTTGGGAAGATTAAAGTCACCCATCAGGAGAATTTGGTCAGGGGTTCCAGCTGAGTCAATAACTTCGGTAATTGAGTCACATATATCAGAATATATTGATGAAGGCTTGCCAGGCGGAACATAGACATTTCCCAGAAGAAATTTAGTGTTGCCAATACTGCAGTGGACATAAAGATGTTCAATATTGTTAGCTGATAAGTTGATTTGATTGCCTTACAGTCGATAAAGTCAGTCGGTTGAATCTCATTCCTTAAAACATTTAAGCTTTTAAAATACTCACAATAAATTATTTGGTTTTGGTTTTAAAGTGTTACTACCCTTCACATTATATAGTTATTCCATTCAGGCACAATGCGAAGACTGTTGGCCACGCAGCTCCTTGGCACCTTGAACCGTTGGCACTCGCAGCATTTCAGCATTTGCTGTCCTTTCAGCGGGCGAAGCCGCGGGTATCTGCTGGTCTGACATGCTCTAAGAAGTGATTGAGTAAACTAGGTTTAGTTGTTGGTTACTTAATTTTGCAGGTCTGCTGCAAATTAGGATTTATTCTCCCTCTCATTTTGCCAACCTGTCCAAATCAGAAGGGCTTTTTCCGTCAATAATTGCGCTGCAGTCTTACTTCCAGTAATAACCTCCTCAGTGATCAAAGAATCAAGGAACCCTTTTAGGCCATTCCAGAACATCCGACGTTACATTAAATTACGTAATGTCATGTCATATCGCTCGGGAGGGGAGGTTTTGGAAGCGTTAATAGGCCCAAGGGGGTGATTTGGTTGGGGGGGGGGGTTGACATAACGTTGTGTATCTACTAAACCTCATCAGTTAATTTCTAAAATTCTTAAAAAGTGTATTTTATCCTTTGAGACATAGATAGGGCTACAATTCACAGTTAAAAAGCTTTTAAACAAAAACACCAGCCTTTACCAAACTTATAGTTAAAGTAAACAAAAAGATGTACATATAAACAAATTTTTAGGGGAGTGATGACACAGAGAAACGTAATTTTTGAGAGATTTTAATTAATGGCACCTATAAAAGTTCGTTTTATGGGAGAAGGGGGTCTAAAAGACCGATTTTTGCTATACTTAATTTAGATGGTGACTAACGAGCTATAAAAAGATCTGAGTACGATTTTAATGGGGGAGGGGTTGGTTAAAGCGCATGTAAATCGTAACATATCAAAACACATGTGTCTTAAATTCCCTTAACTTATACATACACTCTTTTACAACATAGAAAAAAGATTGCGCCCAGCAAATACAAAAAAGTTTCATTAATTTCCCCCAAACACTCAATGACAAATTAAGAACCACTCATTTTCATAATACACCAGCAAATTATCGTAAAGTTACTTTAACTGATCATATCCTTCGCTCTAAACTTCATTCACGTGTAAATTTACAAAAAAATCAAACAAATGATACAGACACAACAAGAAAAACTCCTTGTAAGATCATGCCGATGTTTACATGGTAACCCTACTGTCAGTAAACCGTCATAAGTAAAACTCAAAAATATCCTTTTCCACCACCCACTATCTATAGTCGTCTTTTAGTCCATGGAATAGAATACTAAAGTACTAGTTTATACTCCATGGGATTTACTTACTTACTTTTAGTCCCACGGGACTAAAAGTAATCTCATAAGAAATACATGGGAAGAAATTCGGCAACGCCGCGGTGGACAGTGCGAAAATATGGCAACACTGTCGATTTTAATTTGTTTCCTTAAGTTGAAGAGAGTGTCAGAGCATCCGAGCGTCCGTTTCCGTTGTCAACAGGACAGCGTAGCCATTTTGAGTTTGCTGTAGTTTAGGCTATATTTCTGCATATTTGTGAACAAATAAGTTAGGCCAAGAGTATTTTTAAAGAAGAGTGTGAATAAAATGGTTAAAATTAAAGCATAAATACCTTGCATTATTCATTTATATAGGCTATGTGATTGTAATGCAGTTTGTTGAAGCAAAGGATCATCTGAAGGTAAAGTTACAGTGTTATACCTAGTTATTGTTAATGGTGTAGGTGGAGGAAAAATTTTGTGTGCATCACGGGACTAAAGTACTTTTTCTCCCTCGGGAAATTGTCGCCCTCGGCTCCGCCATCGGGCGACAACAGTTTCCCTCAGGGAGAAAAGGTTGCACTTTAGTCCCTAGATGCACAAATAACTATAAAAAGAGTGGAATTAACATGTAAAATAACTTTCAAAACATCACAAAATTTTCGTGCCAGAAAACATTTAATTCTCATGTTACATGTCTAATTATTGCAAAGGTCATATAATTTTTCTAACGACAAGGAAAACTGCCCATGGCCTTGGCCCAAGCCTAGCCAGGGTAGGGATGGCAAAAGAATATCGATATATTGAAAGTATCGATATTTTAGTTCCAATATACCTTAAAAAGCATATCTATATTTTTGTTCCAATATTTTCTGCGTTAATGGTGTTAAAATCGATATTGATCACCGATTCTAAATCTTATTTTATTTTTAGATATTTTTCGTCAAATATATATTGTCTCACAAAAAAAGATTTATGGAGACGAATTTTGAAGAAGTTAAGTTCTATTGCGACTGTTTTCACTGTTTTCAGGCGGTAAAAATGCCTACTGCATCTCCATTAGTAAGATTTTGAAAAATCTTGAGTTCCATGGTGGCAGAACCTGATTATGAAAATGGATTGATTCCTAATTAAACTTGTGAAATTGTCTTCTTTTTCTCCAGAAATAACGTCGTTTTAATACATTGGAAATAATCAGGACTATACAGAATAGATTCTGTAGTCCTGGGAAATGATGATATTTTACGCCCAATAGATCTACTGTTAGACAGTTTCGGTACATCGAAAAAGCTATAATATAGGTTCTAAAAAATATCAATATAATATAATATAAATGTAACATATCAATAAATATCAATATATTATATTGATATTTTAAAAATAATTGCCTTCCCTAAGCCAGGCGGGTGAAGCGCGGGGCGCATGCGTATTTATAGTCGAGATGTGACAACACCGCGCCGCCGCCGCCGGCCCCGCGCGATAACGGGACGTAACGGGCCGACCTGCCTCCCCTCCGACTCAAACAACATTCCGACCTCCCATCATCGCTGATATCGGCAACAAGATTCCTCGGGGCTCGACAGTCGGCGCGAGTACTCTCTCGCCGGGACGGGGCGAGCATGAGCGCGCACGGTGAGCCAGGTATACCTCGTCCTGGTCGCGCATTAACTGCGCGAAAGAGTTCCTTAACTGCGCTAATTCCTTTAAGGGTCCCAAAAAATTTTCCTTAGCTGCGCGAAGTCCACGCCAGGTAGGGGTGAGTTGCCGGCAGAAGGAATGTCCTTGTTTAAACTCCGTGCCAGATACAAAAAGAGAGTATCCGACCGGTCCAGGTAGGCCCGGACAGCCCTAATCCGCTGTTGTCACAACACCTATTGTTGTGAGGCCGGCCGGCGACGGGGGTGGGCAGCCCCCACGCCTGAGTCATTGACTGCGGGCCGCTTGAAAATTCTTATACCAGGAATAACTCAAGGAATAACTCGCCGGCCGGCCTCACAACAAGGTGTTGTGACAACAGCGGATTAGGGCTGTCCGGGCCTACCTGGACCGGTCGGATACTCTCTTTTTAAATCTGGCACGAATTATACGTGTCATCATACCGCAAACCATTATTGACAGATTGCAATTTGTAAAGTGCGTTTCGAACAAAATCTATCTTGTGTAGATGCCTTGATTATGATTGTGATTATGACATTATTTTTTAATAAAGATATAAGTGTGTTTTTAAATTTCTGAATTTTTATTGCAGTACCTTCCTAGGTCCTATTTACATTTTATTTGTTGTAGTCGTATTCCTATGACATCACAGAAAACCATTTGAAAGATTAACATTTTCTTTCAGGGAAAGTACACATAATATGATATAAATTACTACTTTACCGAAATCATGGGACCACAGAAACAAAAACAAAAAATAATAATATAACAAAAAGCTAATAATAATGAGCAGCACAATGCTCAAACACCATACAGCACAAACACATGCAACATGCAGCATGCTGCTCAATGTTTAATATTAATGTTGAGAAACATTAATATTAATTGATAAACGTTATTTATATTACAGTAACGGGATTTAATTTGAAAATACGGTTTACTTATTTTTCCGTTCGGAATAATTTATTGTGAAAAACTACAACAATACTTTATAAAACCCCATATTGCTATGTTATTTTTAACGTATGCGATTGAATAACATGCACTTTGGTCGCCGTCTTGAAGCCATGATATTTTCCTAATCCCCAAAAAGGTGCACTTTATTTTCATTAATATGTTCTATACATTTTATTTTATTTTCATTACAAACTAAAGTACGCTACCTCAGTTCGAAAATAAACTGTTGAGAACTTTCTCCCTTTTTTAGTAGAACATAAAATCCTTAATGAATGCACTCTCTGCAGATGACTTGGGCTTTGACAAATTCTTAAATGCTCACATCTAAGAATTCTACAGTCAAAGAGGGCCACCATTTCGCGCAGTTAAGGAACGTATCTGGTGGCTACCTGGAGTAGTTCGCGCAGTTCAGGAATACCCGACTACCTGACTCGCCCCTCGTCCTACAATTGTACTTCACCTCTCACCACCACTGGTCTCATGCTTCAGTACCCTCGCTGAGTCTCACACTCGCCACTTGCCAGGCGGGAGGAGTGTGCGTAGTCGACCACTGAACTGAGGAGAGACGGACAACCGGGCCGCGAGGTACCCTTTTGTGGCAGTCGGTCGTAAATCCGAAATAAGCGAGATATAGAACTTTTTTATTTCCCATAAGGATTACATAGGTACAATGTAAGGGGCGTTTACCGCCTCCATTATCTCGGTGACCAATGGACATAAAGCAATGATTCAGGATACGAAATTGTTTGGTTTTCTAAGCTGAATTTAATGGTACCCACCAAAATTAGATAATTTTTATTTTCATACGTTAAAAACTAAAAAAACTAAATTTTGCTCATTTTCAGGGGAAAATCGTGAAAAGATCCTTATTTTTGGCGCCCTATAACTCGGTAACCGTTAGGGGTACAAAGAAAATGTACCACATCATTTTGTAGCAAATTTAATAAGCTTTATTGTGTACATTTAAAGTTCTCACCTCCGACCAACGGTTCTCGAGATTTTTACGAAAAACCAAAAAACGTACCCTGTTTCTATCAATTGCCACTAGAGCTCGCCTAGTGGCATATTTTCCAGGACTTTTGGTATTTTCATCCTTAAGTACTTCTAAATAAGTGTGCAAAGTTTCAAAATTAACGGCATTTTTTCCAGGTCAAACCCTGTTTTGACTAGACTATAATTCTGTACTAACATATGTACTAGCCTCAGATCGAATTTATTATTTCAATTTTCAAATTTATAATTACAATACTTATACTTTATTCGAGAGCCTTCACTGATTACAGGCTAACGTATGGTTTCGAATCAAAGTGAAAGTACATAGCCTACAGTGCTACTTATTTATGAATACTCTTGTTCGATAGCCTCACGCATCGTGGGTTCGCTACGAAAGCGAGAGTTTTCCTTCACTTTACATTTTCCTGTGTCCTAATGTCCCTGTGCTAAGTGTTATAAATTTTAAAATAGTTATTATATGCAACACTTTTCCGCACTCGTAAACGTTTCTCTCGAGTGCAGAAAAGTCACTTTACGCACGAGTTGCATATACATTTTTTCCTCAGTCTGCAGATAACAGAGTCATCCGTGGATGACTCCTGAAATAAAAAATCTGATAGCAGAGCGTGATCGTTTGTTTAGAAGAGCAAAGCGCTCACAAAATCTCGAATTGCAACAACAATATCGTCACCTTCGAAATCGAGTAAAACAGCTTTTGCGCAATTCAAAACTCAGATACATCCGTAAACTTTTTGAAAATCAAAAGCAACCATCTAGAATTTTATGGCGTAAAGTTAAAAGTATTGGTCTCGGGAAACAATCTGATCCTCCAACAGTACACATCCCTCTTATTGAATTAAACTTTTATGTTTCCTCTTGCTATCAAAACATCAATCGCAATAAAGTCAACAGTTATTTGAACAATTTAGTCAACACCCCAACCCCCAATCTAGTATATCCCGAGTTTCATTTCAAGCCTGCCATTCAGTCTGATGTTTTGATGGCTATCCGCAGAATCCGAAGCAACGCTGTCGGTTCTGATGTTATACCCATTCGTCTTATCAAAGACATACTCTTTGCTATCCTGCCTACTATCACATTCATCTTTAATGCATCTTTAAGATACAGTTCTTTCCCTACTTTATGGAAGTCTGCCATTATGCGTCCCTTAAACAAGGTCTCAGCTCCGACAACCTGTCGTGATTTTAGGCCGATTAGAATTTTGCCCGCTCTATCTAAATAAGGCCTGGAAAGAATCGTTCACTGTCAAATCACTGAATTCATCACGGACAATAACATTTTATCTGACTATCAATCTGGTTTTAGAACAGCATATAGTACGGAAACAGCACTCCTTCGAGTGACTGAAGACATTAGACTTTCTATGGAACGACGACAGGGAACGATTCTAACTTTATTTGATTTTTCGATTGTGCATTCGAAAAAGCATTCGATAAAGCATTCGATTGTGTCAACCATGATTAAAAAGAAATTAAAATGAGAAATTGAAATGAGAAATGAGAAATTAAGGGCCATAGGGTTTTCTCAAAATGTTCTTAAATGGCTGAGATCTTATCTGTCAGATCGGCGGCAATGTGTTGAGGTTGGAGATACAAGATCGGACTGAAGACTGTTACATGCGGTGTGCCTCAGGGATCAATCCTTGGACCTCTGCTATTTGTACTATACGTTAATGACATACACACAACTCTGATCCACTGCAAATACCACATGTACGCTGATGACTTGCAAATTTATTGCAATTTTACCGCAAATAACGTAAACGACTGTGTTGGAAAGATAAATGAAGACGTAAATAAAATAATTACTTGGACTGAAAACCATGGACTGAGACTAAATCACGAAAAGACTAAACCGATTGTAATTTGCCATTCTCGACTTCAAAACTCCACTGACTTTGACACCATCAATCCTATCACGGTTGGTAGCAATGCACTACCGTTCTATGACAAAGTAAAGAATCTTGGAGTGACATTTAACTCCACACTTTCTTGGGATGACGCAGTTACTGACGTACGTAAAAAGGTTTTTGCCTCTATATATTCACTCAAAAAACTACAGAACCTTTTACCCCAACATACTAAACTACACTTGATTAAATCATTAGTACTACCCCACTTTACTTGCTGCAACTCCGTGATCAATGACATGACTGTTTCTCAGGCGGGTATGCTCTAGCGATCTCAGAATTATTGCCTGAGGAATGTGCATGGTCTTAGACGCGATGAGCATCACGCCATGCTACATTGAGGCACATATTTTGAAACTGCAAGATCAAAGAGCAATTAAAATTCGTTCATTGCTTCTCTCAATTTTGAAAACCAACTTTCCAAAATATTTTAAAACCGATTTTAAATTTGTGTCTCAAGATAGTTTCCGTATTTCACGTTCTTCCTTAATTACTTTCCGTATACCTCATCATGTGACCACAGCTTATGACAGGGGTTTTGTTGTTACCGCCTGACGTCTGTGGAATACCCTACCTATGGAGGTCAGATCCCATGATGAGCGCTCCCAGTTTGTGGCGGCACTGAAAACACTTTACCTTAAGCGGATGGTCTCGGCTAGCGCGTCTTAGGGTTTCCGCGTTTGCGCGATTGCTGATGCATGCATGTTGTGCTTGAGTGTGTGATTGGAACAATCTTTTAATTTGCCGATTTTGTATATATTTTCTGTGAATATCAGACAAGTTTATTTTTAAGTTATTTTTTTATGTAAATAGTTAAGTTGTTCAGTAGCTCATCCTTCTGTTTATTACTTTGTATATATTTAATTAATCCATGTTAAGTGTAAGAAAGGGCCATGTGGCCCTAACTTTGCATGGTAAAATAAAGAATTTTCATTTAATTCAATTTAATTTCATTTCATTTCATAACATCCAAAAATGCCTCGTGGAATCTGTTGGTGTTATCCTTTCGATATTAAAGGTCTCGATGTATCGAAAACGCGATATATTGATATTTACAAGGACTTGCCATCCCTACCGGCAAAATTGAGCGAACATCATTCTGATCATTCTGTTTCCACTCAGTGTTGTCAACATAATTCACGCATAAACAACTTTACCTGCATACAGTTTTTGACTATTTTTGTGTTCTTAAATTTATACCTGGAGTACGCAAAGCAAATCGAGCGTGCGCAAAGTAATAATAATAATAATAATAATAATAATAATAATAATAATAATTTTTTTTGGGTAGGAGGTGGAATGCGTTTACGCACACTGAGGGGCTCGTTGTCCCCTCAGTAGTGTCGGACTCCCACGAGCTCGATGTCCCGTGAACTACCGACTAAACCACCTCCCTCGGCACCGAGGACACTAGCCTGGAACTGTTTCACACATTACTTCGGGCTAGGCCTTTGATATTACGCCACTAGGGCAACCTTCGTGGGGAAAAGCTGAGGATTAAGGCCGATCGAGGTCGACCTTTTTCGCTCGAAGAATGGCCTGGACTTAGTGCTGAACACAGTTCCAGTTGCCCTCTCCCTGGAGCATAGCTCCGACGATGTTGTTTGGGCTGACGACCACGCCGATCTCAGATGAAAGCGAGGCTCGGCGGACGTGCCAACGGTCGCACTGAAAGAAGGTGTGCTCGGACGTGTCTGGGATGCAATACAGACAGTCTGGGCTGGCGACTTTGCCCATCCGGTGCAGATAGGCTCGGAAGTACCCGTGCCCAGAAAGAAACTGGGTCACGTAGTAATCGACCTCGCCGTGCTGCCGCTCCACCCATGGTCGGACGGAAGGTATGAGCTGGAAGGTCCAACGTCCCCTCGGCTCGGCTTCCCAGTCGCGCTGCCAGGAGTCAAAGCTGCGATCGCGCTCTTCCCTGGCAGCTGTTTCCCGGCCCACTTCAGGCCTTCTCCGGTAAATCGCCTGCCTCTCCCTCGCGAGGAAGAGGACGGGGATGACTCCGGCGATCACCATCACAGCAGGCTCGGAGACTGTGCGGTAGGCCGAAGCGACCCGCAGAGCTCCTCGACGCTGGACTCGGGCAAGCCGGTCTCGGAAGACTCGCTTCTCGAGTGCGTGAGCCCATACCTCCGCCCCGTACAGCAAGACTGACTGGACGGCAGTCATGAGCAGACGGCGCTTGCAGGAACGAGGACCGCCGACATTAGGCATAAGCCTACCAAGGGCAGCGACACCCTTAGCGGCTTTGTCGGCGGCGCGCCGGATCTGCTCGCCGAAAGACAGTCTGCTGTCGACTATGACTCCCAGGTACTTTGCAGCAGGCTTAGTCTCGAGTGTGACGTCACCTATCTGCACCGGGAACACGGTGTTTATCCTCTTTTTGGTGAGGACGACGATCTCCGTCTTACTGATAGCCAGGGACAAGCCGTGATCTCGCATCCACCCGTTGACCTTGGTCATTACTACGCTGAGCCTCAGTTTTGCCTGCTCGACGTTCCTCGCCGCGATCAAGGCAGCGACGTCGTCAGCATAGCCAACGAGGCGGGTCTCATCGGGCATGTCTAGCCCAGCGATCTCTATAATACAACTGGATCGCGCGCTGTAATGCCCAAAACAAGGCTCATTTCGGTCCGGCCGCTCCCCCCGCCGCTAACGGGTGAGCCTCGCCGCGCGGCCCATACACTTCATACGGGGCTTCCGTGTTTTCATTGATATAAACTGAAGTAACTTTGTTGATACTTACTCAATTTAAATGGGGGTTCCACCATTGTACTCCTTATGAAATTGCGGAGGTTGTTGTGTAGTTTTACGTTATTACAATCACAATTGCAACGATATAAATGGAAGAAAAAGGTGTGACTAGGTATTTTTTATAGTTTTAGCGAATTTCCCCTATAGGGAATTAGCGATTTTCCCCTATAGGGAAGAAGCTATTACCGTAGGTCTCATGGTAAGACCTAAGCTCGGGACCACTATAACTTTTTGTTTTGGGGCCCCCAGAAGCAAAAAACACTATTCGTTCGAATTTTTATATATATATATATATATGTGTGTCTGTTAGCACGATAGCGGCCGCAAAAATGGTCCGATCTTTATGAAATTTGGTACGAACATGTAAAGTGGTAATCGATTGGACGAGTTCGTGAACTAGCCCGATCGGACCACCGGAAGGGGGGTAAAGGGGGATAAACCCCCCCAAAAATGGGTTTTTTTGAGTTTTTACATAGAAAAATAAAATTTATCAATTTTTTGTGGGCACCATTGAATTCAGCTCAAAAAAAACAAATAATTTAGTATTTTGAATCACTGCTCTATGCCCATTGGTTACCGAGATATTGAAAGTGGTAAACACAGTACGTTGTCCCAATGTTAACCTTATGGTAAATAAGTAAAATTCTATATCTCGCTTATTTCTCAACATATCTTGATAAAACTTGGTAAATGGCTTCTTCTAGTTCAGATCTACTAAATATTGAATTAAAACCATCCAGTTTTAATATACCTGTAGCAGCAAACCTGCATACTCATTTCCCATGTTATTCTTATGGAGCTTAACAAAATATGTCAAATCTTGCTATGTTTGCTTGAAATACGTTGTTTTGCATTTGAAATTCGCTGAGTATGCAGGTCTGCTGCAACGGGGGTATTTTGTTTATGAAATATTACCAGTTCAACTGAAACTTTCACACTATAAAACAATTATTGCATGGGACTAATCATTCATATGAGTAGAACAAAGAGTAGATTTTGTCCCGATCTGCTGTACGTATATAGAAAGAGATGTTTACTAACAACAGAGCCTGCGCGTACCAAGTGGGTAAACAAAATCACTCAAAGGAGGTAATTCAAGCCTCGAATATCGATGTAAATATACTCCGATGGTCTCGACTTGTCTGTATCTAAACCCACCCTTCATTACTCCTTCGTCCACCTTCTGAAATTCAGTTTTGTTGGTTTTGGCTGTTTGTTGTGATTACAAAATATGCCCAAGTCATCTTGCCGAAATATTGCGCGGTGTACAACTATTCTAATAATGCTAAAGACAAGTCCGTTATAATTTTACTGGTAAGTAATTTTGCTTTATTAATGCTACATTAGTATTTTAGGTCTAAAATAAATCTAAAGTCATGATTCAACTAAACTTCTGCCTTTGGTACATTTTAGGTTTTATTTATTTCTTGTGTTGTCAACATATTAGTTGGTTTCTAAAGACATACTATATGCCTGAAATGGGAATCGCTCTACTATTGAATTGACAAGCAGAATTTAATTATCAAGGTCTCATGTCGAAATATTGTAAGACACATTATTAATTTTTTAAATACTAGTTCGTAAAGGTTTTTAAAATAAATGTTTTAAAGGTTTTTAAAGGCCATAAAGATTTAGTGCAGCTGGGAGAAACCCCAAATAAAGTAAAATTGATCAAAATGATAGGATATTTGTTTTTCTTTTAATAAATCTACACCACCAATTAAAACTGAGAACACAACAAAAACCCAAGTTCGGCTGGCCTTCGACAAAAACTGCACAAGTTAGTATTCTTTAAGAACACATAAAACCATTATTCGATTACTAAGGTTATGAAAATATTATTTTTGTCGAGTAAATGATTTCATTAGTGTATTTTATGCTTACTTTGATGGCCTTTTCCAAGCCTTTTAGCCCTCATTTAATTTAATACTACAACCAAATAAATATATTCAATTACCACATTCACGTTTGCCATGTGTATTTTCTTGGAAAAATAATTTATATTTCCATTGAAATGAAAAACATAATTTTTATAACTTCATACTTGAACCAGAATAAATGCCTAAACTAAATTAAATCAATAAAATATTAGCGAAGATAGCAGCTTTCACTCAACATACAAAAATGTCTACCGAATACAGTTAATAACACAATTATTTTGATATAAAATCTATATCATTATCTCCACAATTTAATACAGATTACAACTGTATGAATTAATTAATAATCAAGCGACTACGAGCGAAGATATAGCGGTTTTTGTGAGCGCGAACACGGTAGTCCCGTGTAAAGTGTATGGGTGCAGCGGCGCGGTTCACCCGTTAGCGGTGGGGGGAGAGCCGAGCGGCCGGACCGAAAACACAGCACACAGCGCGCGATCCAGTTGTATTATAGAGATCGCTGGTCTAGCCTCAGCAAGCTGTCGTAAGACACGTTCCAGAGATCTGGTCCGAGAATGGACCCCTGCGCAGCCCCGGAAGTGATGGGAATGCGCCGCTGACCTTCGGTCGTGTCGTACAACAGAACGCGGTCTGACAAATACGCTTCTATCATACGCAGGAGGTAGGAGGGAACTTGGAACGTATGCTCGAGCGCCCACAGCATATCGCTCCACCTGGCGGAATTAAAAGCGTTCTTCACGTCGAGCGTGACGAGAAGGACCACGCGGCGCGACCAGTGGTTGTGGTCCTCCGCCCTCCGCACTGCCTCAACTACCTCCTCGATAGCGTCGATGGTAGAGCGACCGGATCTGAAGCCGTACTGCTGCGGGGACAAGTCCCCCGCAGAGACGATGGCCTCGGTCAGCCTGACACGCAGGAGCTTCTCAAGCACTTTCCCGGCCGTGTCGAGCATACACAGGGGTCGGAAAGAAGAAGGGGTCCCCGGTGTGCTCTTCGCCTTCGGGATAAGAACAAGGCGGGCAACCTTCCACGATGAAAAGGAAACGCCTTCCGCCAGACACGCGTTGAACATATCGAGCAGAAGCCTTGGATTCACCTCCGCAGCGAGCTTGAGCACCTCCGCCGGAATGCCATCGGGACCGGGCGCTCTTCTGGGTCGTGGGGATCGGACGGCGGCGGTGAGTTCCTCTTCCCGGAAAGCTGGGAAGGCGCCTACCTCTCCGAATTCCCTGACTGGCCGAACTGGGTGGCTGGGAAACAGTTTATCGACGACGACGGTAATGGCTTGTGGTTCCATGACCGCAGGTGGTGAGCGAGCCCCTAGCTTCTGGGTTACAAGTTTGTAGCCCATCCCCCAGGGGTCGTTGTCGATATCCTGACACAGCTGCTTCCAGCACCTGACTTTACTCCGGTTGATGGCACCGCGGAGCTCTCGGCGGACCGCTCTGTGCTCAGCCGATCTGGCATTTGCATCAGGGCGGTTCCTGGCTCGCTGCGCAGCTCGTCGGAGACCAAGGCATCTCCTCCGGAGTTCCGCGATTTCAGGCGTCCACCAGTAAACCGGCTTCTTCCTGTGGCGGCGGGAAACTCCGGGCATCGACTGCTCACACGCGGTCGCGATGAGACGCATCGTCGATGCTGCCAGATCTTCGGCACCAGTGAAATTCACAATGCTCTGGTCTTTGATTACTTCTTTAAAAGTGTCTTTGCTCAGACGACTGGAGTTCCAGCGTCGAGCCAGAGGAGCAGGTTCAGCGCGCAAGCGCGCACCCTCGGGAAGGACCTTGAAGAGGATCCCCTGATGGTCGCTAGAGGAATACTCCTCGCAGACACGCCAGTCGGAGATCCGCTGGACAATCCCTTCAGAGGCAAGGGATATGTCAGGGATCGTCTCTCTGCACCCCGGACGGCGAAAGATGGAAATGCCGCCCGTGTTAAGGATACAGAGGCCCGACCTGGCAGCCGACTCGAGGACGTAACGACCTCGAGTGTCGGTCCGCGGGGAACCCCATTCCACGGCATTTGCGTTAAAATCGCCACCGACTATGACCCCGCCAGAGATTTTCATGATCTCATCCTCAATGGAATCGACCATGTGGCGGTAGTCTCCGATCGGTTGGTTTGGCGTGAGGTAACAGGAGAAGACGGTGAAACCCCTGCTCCTCACCCAAACGAAGCCGTTGCCCGATCCGGAATCGAGAACAGGCACCTTCCCGAGGTCCAAGATCCATATCGCCGCAGTGCCGGAGGGATCCGAGAACCACTGCGCGGAGCGTCGGTTCTGGTACTGCTCACTGAGAAGCAGTAGGTCAGCACCCTGCTCCGTGGCGAATTGGAACAGCAAGTCGTTTGCTGTCCTGCTCCTCTGCATATTAAGTTGCAGAACACTGATCATTTATTTTGTGTTTGGCGAAGCTCCTGGATGGCCCGCCTGTACTGCCCGCAACAACCAGACCCAGCGGAATGCTTGACCTGGTCGCCCTTCAAGCCGGCTTCTGTACACAGGACACATGACAACGCTGCATTGCATGCGCTGGCCCTGTGATCCTGGCCGCCGCACTTGAAGCAGAGCTTGCTTCTATCGGGTCCAGGGCAGCGATTAGCTACGTGACCGAACCCCAGACATTTAAAACATCTGGAGGCCACGAGCTTCTCGCACACCCGACAGCTCACATACCAGACTTTCAGGTGGCCCTTCTCCAGGAGCTTCTCAGCTGCTCTGGCTCCCAGCGTGAGGATCGCCACCTTC
This sequence comes from Flexamia atlantica, assembly GCA_035578135.1. Lineage (NCBI taxonomy): Eukaryota > Metazoa > Arthropoda > Insecta > Hemiptera > Cicadellidae > Flexamia > Flexamia atlantica. Next base: position 16,328,244 of record JAQJVK010000017.1, on the reverse strand, counting down.
TGACCCCGAGCGTTCGCCTTTGAGAGGAAGGTTTTCACCTCGACGTTGTCGCCGATGGCGGATTTGACGGCAGCAGTCACCTCCGCCTCGGTCGTCAGCTCGTCAAGGTCCCTCACCTCCAGCGTCGACTTGGGTTCGAGTACGCGGACGGTCGCGTTCGCCCGTAAGATAGTCTGCAGGTCCTCGCTGAAGGCGGCTTTACTTTTGGAGGCGTCCCCGAGCTCGACCTAAAGATCGCCGGCTCGGGTCTTCCTCATGCCCTTGATGACGGCGCCCTTCTCATTGGGCTTCGCTTTACTGCGAATTTCGCCCAGCACGTCGGCGAAGGATTTCCCCTCCGACGGCTTGATAAGAAGAGCGTCCGGCCGCTGCTTGCGGGACTTCTTCCTCGGCGCCTTCTTCTTGTCCTGGGTACCAGGCTGGCTTCCAGGCTGCTGGGGAGGGTCTCTCTTCTTCCCCCTCTTCCTTACGACGTCGGTCCACTTTTCGGGGTCCGATGTCTCCCCTGGACCGTTTCCCCGAGGTTTCTTCTCAGCCTCCGGTTGGGCGGGGCTAGGAGCGGCCCGCTTCCCACCGGCCGGCTGAGCCTTTACCCGCAGTGACGGGGTCGTCTGCGTCGAAGCAGTCACCGACTCACATGACTGCCACGACCTCCTCAACTGGATGATGTGGTGAAGTCTGACCTCCAATTGGACGATGCCATCCTTCACATCCTGGCTGATTTTCTTCTGCCGGTTGGTCGCGGTTTTCGTCACAGCGAGGATGTCAAAGCACTTTTTTATGTGCTCATCCTCCTGCTGCTTGGCGAGCGCGATGACTGCCTCGAAAGGAGACGTCCCATCGCCCATCCGCTCGTTTAGAGTGGGTGTCTCATCGGTGGCCACTGATGTTCTGGCAACCGATGAGGCAGGTGTCACGACACGGCTCGGCGGCGATCTTTCGACGCGCGACCTTCTTTCGAAGGGGCTTGCCATCCCGTCGTCGAGCCCCCTCAGAGAAGAGCGTTGTTGGTTGCTTTGTGGGGTTAGGGTACCCCGGGAAGATTCCTGCACCTTTTGAATTGTTTTTCCTTTTGAACCGCTCATGATGTCTGGATTAGCCCTCAAGACTGGGCGTTTGTTACCCCCAAAACAGTACCCCAATGTGATTGTCAAAACCGACCCGTCGCCAGAGCAACTATCCGCGTTCGACCGCCTCCAAAACACCGGCGGTCCTATTCGAGCAGTGGCTTCGGCAGAGCCCCCCCGTACCCGCATACAGTTTTTGACTATTTTTGTGTTCTTAAGTTCATACCTGGAGTACGCAAAGCAAATCGAGCGTGCGCAATGTAATAATAATAATAATAATAATAATAATAATAATTTTTTTGGGGGGTAGGAGGTGGAATGCATTTACTAATACATTCAAAGTCAATGCTTATACATTGCCTTGTGAAAGCTATATTTATGTCGAAGGAAGAGTAACAACGACAAGTGGGGACGCTGGATCAAAAGTTCCTTTCACTAACAATCCCATGGCTTTTTTATTTGAAGAAATTCGATACGAATTATCAGGGATCGTTGTTGACTCCACAAAGAAAGTCGGAGTTAGCAGTACAATAAAAGGCTTGGTTTCACTGTCACCAATTGAATCAAACTCATTGATTACAAGTGGATGGGTATTGCCAAGTGAAACGAAATTCGCACCAAATACAAATGGTTATTTCGATTTTTGCGTTCCTTTGAAACTTTTATTAGGATTTTCTGAAGACTACAAAAGGATAATAATTAATGTTAAGCAAGAATTGGTTTTATTGCGATCATCCTGCGATTCGGATGTGATAGTAGCTGACTCTGGAACGTCCACAACAACACTTGATTGGAAGCTAACTTTAGATAAAGTTGTTTGGAGAGTGCCGCATGTAAGATTGGCTGACGAACGGAGAGTAGGACTTTTACAGATGCTCAATTCTGACAGAGATATAGTTGTCCCTTTTAGAAACTGGGAAATGCATGAATGGTCAATAGTACCGACAACACAGCGTCAGACCTGGGCTGTAAAGACATCAAGCCAATTAGAAAAACCTAGATATGTGATCTTTGCGTTACAGACCAACAAAAAGTCGAATATCACAGCTAACGCAGGTAGTTTTGACCATTGTAAACTAACAAATGTCAAGTTGTTCCTAAATTCACAATTCTTTCCTTACGACAACTTGAATGTTATGTTTTCAAAGGATAGATTTGGAATTTTGTATGATATGTACGCCAGATTCCAATCGTCATATTATGGAAGAACGAATTCGCCTCTTCTGAACCCTAAAATGTTTAAGGACATTGCACCTATTGTAGTAATAGACTGTTCAAAACAAAACGAATCTGTTAAAACGTCTACAGTTGATATTCGGATAGAATTTGAGTTGGAGGAAAACAGCATATTGCTTGATACTTCATGATACAATCATAACGTATAGCCCCTTGACAGGAGTTGTAAGGAGAATGTTATATATTTCATTATTTTCCCCCCACCATCAACACCGAGCTCATAAAAGCGAAGTCAATCGTTGGTACATTAGTTTATCTTCTGTCAGCAGAGTGGTAACATCGCATCTAAACAATGGATAATATGCCGTTAGATAGTGCAAAGGAAATCTTAACCGACAAAAACTTGGAGCCGACCACAACATCCACTGGAAATCCGATGAGTCGTGATCCTAGAAAAATTGAAGCAGACGCACTTCGAATGAAAATGTTGATAATACAGAAACTGAAGCTCCTTTTACAACGACAGTTTTGGAAAACAAGTCTACCGAGGAACTCAGCGTAAACGATGATACAATATCTTCAAAAGAAATCTAAGAGGAACTACTAGAATTTATAAAGTTCAATGAAAATAATCCCCCAACAAAAAGGAAGAGATTTGAAGATGAAGATCATTTAATGTTAACAACGGGTATATTTCTACGAGCTATGTATCCGTTGAACGAAAACATGGATAAGACTATCACGGCTGGAGTATTTAAATCATTGAGTTTTAAACCCGCTATTCTTCTTAACCAAAGTGGAAAAACATCTGTAGTGCTTACCGTTGAAATGTGGAACAGATTTACCAAATACATCTCCATTATTGAAGCATATCTTTTCAACAATTTTACTGGGAGAAAACAGCGATGGGGTTTGACGAATCAGACTTGGAAATCGACAATATCCGACTCAGAGGAACCCAATATGTGAAATTCAGGGACTTGTCCAGACACAACAAAAAGATACTTTTGACTTATGAGGAATTTTGTATCCTCTCCAATCTGACACCTGTAATAATCAGATACTTACAACAGCTCACGTCATACAGTTCGATTATCTTTGACTATCTCGATAGTTGTATGATCAGAAACCCTAAAGTCCCATTGCTCTACGGGCCGTTGGATAGCTCTGTATACAACCGCTTGCCTCAAGAAGTGTCGCTTTACAGAAAAACAGAAATTTTGCGCAATCAGCTCAAAAGCGAAATCGTCAAACCGGAAGACTCTACAACTAACGGCCCTGAAGACAAGAATGACGAACCTGCTACGAACGATCATGAAGACGAGAGCAAAAATGAGGCCGATGAAAATAACACTTTGTAAGTGGTAAAGTACTGAAATGCCCGCTTTTTTAAAACGCCTTTTGTAAGACCTTGAAAAATAAACAATGCACACAAATTATTATTCTTCTCTCCTGTAATAAATACGTAGTGGCTTTTCGCACGTCAAAATGACGTCACAATACGTTCCCGTTCCAGTTCCAGTTCCAGTATTACAAAACTAATGCAAACGGAACAGTTACTTCTAGAAGACTATCTTTTTCTAGCCAGCGATTTTGTTTTGTATTTTGTATTGGCAAATGATTTCGTTAACGATGGAGGTACCGTTAAAATTTCCTGATTTTGAAGAATTATAATAATTTATTTCAAAAAGGAAACTGATGAACATATTCAAGTTATGGATTGAGCGTTCAAGAACTGTCGAGGGGGCGCGGAAGAAAGGTGCTAAAAAACACATCAAAGATAATTTGAAATAACCTATTGTGAATTAACTTAGAGGTGTATCCATAGTGGTACGAGGAAAAGTACTAGTTCGGGAAAGCGGCCCAACCAAAAGTAGGTTATTTTTATTTAAGTGTTTACTTGTAAGTTTATTCTGTTAACATGCTAACCCTAAAACAATCAGAGGCTGCTGATCTGTTAATTCATTTCAACTTAGATTCTAGGCCAACACGTAGGCCTACCTAAATACCTATAAAAATGTAAATGTCTCACCAGGAGATCACGCAGGGGGGGTCTCGCAGGGGAGCACGCTTCGCCTCACTATCTAGGGGACACAGTGGGCACCAGGGTTGTTGGGTGGGGAACAGTCGATAGTCTAGCATCCATACGATCGATATATCGATATTCACATGCCATATCACCGAGCAATCGATATTTCACCGATTTCTTTCGCACAACTATCAAAAGAGGAGTCTGTGGGAACTGGGGTTGTTGGTTGGGGAACAATCGAGTGCTAACATGTGTAAGCGAACGAAATATTGATACACAAAGGTTAAATAATTCCCTGTAAATAACTTGTGGGTAAATGGTCCGTATACAGTAACCTTTTTCCCGGTTTTTCCGCGGCAAAATTCGAGTTGATTCTGCAATAAAATAGTGAAAGGAACACATTAAGACAATTTTCATCAAAATTTAGCCCAGTATGTTTTCTTTAAATGTTCACCAAAATGTCTGAGAAAATCCAGCTTACATAAACTGTTTTTCCATTTTTTTAACGCTTAGGTTTTCAGACTGAGGGCAAATTCAACCCTGAAACTTTGGCATGTTTTGAATTTTTGTTTTTTATCCTAGGGAAACCAAAATTTGCATTTTTATAAAGTTTAGTAAGTTATGCAGTTCTCATAAATAGTTTTTATTTTTGTGATAAATTAACTTTATAATGAGACCCGTGGCTACACTTGCCCCATCATTTTTGCATACGGGGCAAGTGCAACCAGCATGGTTGCACTAACCCCATATTCATTTCTTTTCCTATTAATGCTTTTTATTGCTTAATTGATGCATGGTTAGCTGCTCAGGCATCAATTTTACTTGGCCAATTTTAAAATTACAGAGATGTTACATCAGTGTAGACACTAACTTAGTGATATTATCACTGCATTACCCGATGCGGCTATTGGAAGGCAAGGAGATTTGTCCTACCCGGTAGCCTTTTAGGGCAATAAGTGAAAATGGTGCTTGTAAATAGGCTAGTGTTTTTTTTTTGTAAGCTTAGAACTGTTGTTTTCAAGCAGAAATAAGTTTTCAATTATTAGAACTTTAATTAAGTTACATATGATCAAGAAATAAGATGAGAAACTCAAACATTTTTTGAATTTTGTAAAAAATAAAAAACTTTTAACCAGATAAAAACATTGAATTTTGTTGAAAACTTGTACCAATCAGGTGCTAATCATGTAGGTATCATATATAAAACCTAAAGCAACAAAAAAACTATAATTTTATATTTGACCCATTTTTCTGATTAAGTTATCTCCAACTGCTCGCGAAAAAGTTTGTATCCCTCCCAAACGGTTTGAGATAGAAAGGTGGGCAAAATATTGTCAGAATCAGTGAAAAACAAGCTTTAACACACTTGCCCTGATTGTCATTTACATAGCCTTTTATGGAGGATTTTAGGCTGGGGTTGCACTTACCCCGGTTGCTGGGGTAAGTGCAACCAGCGGACATGATTAAAATATTTTTTTAAATTTTGGTGGGCCTAAATTGTAAAAATATTTTATTTGCAGGATATTATAGCTAGATAACCCTAAATACTGTGTGCTAAGTTTATTTATGTAGCCTTTACAGCTAGTTCACAGTAACTCTTCAAAAGTAAAAATATATACCAGGTTGCACTTACCCCACTTCACCCTGTTAAAAAAAAACTAAATCAACACCTGAACTTTTTTTCAGCAGTTGTTCGATGCCGAATTTTACAAGCTGCAAACGATGAGGTTGAACAGCCTATTAGAAAGTGGATGTCTAAAGTAAAAGAAAAATTGGAAGGAAAAAGGTAATTTTGGTATTTTCTCTTAACTTGCATGCAACCAATACATTATGTTTATTGACATAGAGATTTAACAAGTTATCTACCAGTTGTTTATTCGAGAAAATTACGGGATTTCGTAAGGTCAGGAATAAGTTAGTCATCAAAAATTCAGGAATTTAAACCTATGGTTGAGAATTAGCGGTTTTCAATGTTTTTTGTAGTCGCGGCTGGCAAATCTCACAAACGAATCGCGACATATATTTCGGTAACATCGCGGTAATCTTGTCGCATCGTTGCCATTAAGCCAGTCTCTCTTTTGTGGCCGTCACATCTCTTGGTCATTTTATAGTCAGAATCGCTCACTCATTGCATCAGTAGCTGGAAAATTGCCTCTTCTTCGTGGCTGGAAAACGGCTTACTTGCTTTGCGGCCAGCAGATCTCTCGATGGCATTGTGGCCGACAAGTCTCTCGCTCTTTTTGTGGCCATCACATTTATAGGCCAAATCGTGGCCAGAAAATCTGTCATATTCTGTCTGTTGGCCAGAGCGGCTGGCATATTTCTCGGTTGTTTCGTGGCAAACTAGTCTCTCGCTTTTTTTGCGGTCACCATATCTATTGAACACATCGTGGCCATAAAGTCTATAGGTTATACCGTGGTCGGCAAATCCCTCAGTCACATTGCGGCCGGAAAATCGCTCGGTCTTTCCGCGGCCGGTTAATCTTTTCGTCGCATCGAGACTGTAAAAAATGCGTGATCGTCTTGCAAAGCTACTTCCGCCGTTCCTGCGCCAACCATATGCAAACGGTAAATACGTACTATCAATTTAAACATCCCGTTGTTTATTTTACAAAGTTGTTCCTGCCATCAGTCAATAAGCGCTGGTGAATTTCATGGTCATTTACTTCTTTTGCAAAGTTACTCCTAAAGTTACCTGTGATCGGTATGTTTTGTCTACCCGCCTGCGGTCGCTAAGCATGCACCATCGTCTTTCGCAAAATTACTCCCATTATGAACGTGCATGCAGTAGTTTACTGTAATATACAATGGCCGTCCATAAAGTAAATTATGTTTTTTCTCTACTTCTAGCCCAGTGGTCCCATCTCTGTGACTGATAGTGCGGCCTATACCACCACTCCTGGTCCAAATCTGAGCCAACTCTCGTTGCCGACAGACCATGCATTTAATTCCTACAGCGTTTCAAAATGGCGGTGTCCTTTGAAAATCATGACAAATTTCTTTAACTCAATAATATTGCCTCTTTCCTGTCTAAAAATTCCCTTAACCTTAAAAAAAGTTACGGGAATTTTTAGGCAGGAAAGAAGCAATATTATTAGGTTCAAGAAATTTTGCCTGATTTTCAAAGGACACCGCCATTTTGAAACGCTGTAAGAATAAAATTCGTGGTCGGTCGGCAACGAGACTTGGCTCAAATTTGGACCAGGAGTGGAGGTTTATGCTACACTATCAGTCACGGAGATGAGACCACTGGGCTAGATGTAGAGACAAAACGTCATTTACTTTCTGGACGGCCCTCGTAATTTTCACAAACCAACTTCAAAATTGCAAGACCTTAGTTTTACAACATAAAGTTGTTTTTGTTACAGAATATGTGATGAAAGCAACGAAGAAAAAAAGAACTACCCAATTGAATGGGAAGTGGACACACCATGTAAATCAAATCACTATACATTGTTCACCGTACATTGTATCACAGCCAATGTAAATTAGCTGAATAAAAATCTTATTTACCTGTCTATTCATCTCTCTTTTTATTCACAATCCACTACAGATATTGTCATCTGTTATCATTTTAAAGTTTGGTGGAAAAGTTTGATTTTAATCCAACCTCAGCTCTGCCCCACTGGCCTTAAAAGTTATTTGAACAAGTGCATTCTGTGTTGAGACTTAGCCTATAGATTATTTCAAATCATGACCATCTGCTGTAGTTAAATAAATTTTAATTTTAAATACTGTACTTAAAGAGTTTTATCATGAAATTCAGTTCTAATTCCAGAATTTTGAAAGGATGAGATAGTATTCAGACATTCAAAGGGTAAAAGCTTTCTTTCCTAGTATAAATATTTTCTACATTTTCTTTATTTAATTTGCTTAAGTAATTTTACAGGAGTTGAAGTTTTATATTGATACAGTAGAGCGCCGATTATCCGAACCAATTGGGGACAAGGGGTTTTCGGATAACTGAATATTCGGATAATCGAACATGAAAAGACAACATTTTAAAATTATATATGTAACGTAATTCTTAGTAGTAAAAAGGCTAAAAAATTATCAAACAAAAATTATTCACGTAATTTTATTATGAAATCTATCAGAACACATGGATATCTCGGCTCGACGGGAGTTTCGGTTGGCGCACGAATTAGAATTGCTTGAGAATCATGTTCAAATATGAATTATTACGGTGTTCGGTTAACCGACGGTTCGGATGACCGACGTTCGGATAATCGGCGCTCTACTGTAATCTATTCAAAAGTCTAACATTGTTTTACACAATATAAATTGTTTAGAGACTAAGAAATAAGTCCTAGATCAGCTGGCCTGATTTAAAACTCGGCCTAGACTCGCCAGTTCTACTGAAATTTTTATAGTATCGTCTTTTTTGTTCCCTGAAACAAAGTAAGTTAATTTTTTCAGGTCAATCTTATGGTAGGTAGATAACCTGAAAGTGAGTGCCTATTCCCATCATATCGTGGTGGAAAGAAAAGAGGTGTGCTATTCCGATTTACGACTAACGTCGCTCAGATTACGAAGCAGCAGTTTGATAGATGCTGATTGTAATGTTAAGAAGCAGTTGTTTGAATGTTATTGTAAACATAAACAAATGCCTTTTGTTGAAATTATAGTTCCAACCAGCTGTCTATACGCGCAGACGGATAGTCTTTGTGGGGACATTTCCAAATCTGTATTGTTAAAATGTCCATGTAATTGTGAAAATTGTAAATTATTGGAAATAAAATATCTGAATCTGAATCTGAATCAAAATATAGTGGGATATCCTGGGGATAATCCCAATATCCCTGTGGATTGTTCCTAAGGATATCCTAGGGATGTTTTTGTGCTGTGTGGGAATTTGTGTGAAAGACTATGTTTTTGTAAATATTACAATGTTTTTGTGCTCTCATTCCTATTAAACCACTTTTTTACAAACCTACTGGAGAAATCATAATACAGAAGCTGCAAAAGGAGCCTAATGATAAGGCCCAACATACAATTTAAATAATTGTTCAGACATTAAGAAAGAACTCAAAATTTTCATCCACTTGTTGCTATTTTAGATCAAACAAATTTTGTGACTTGATATTGGCTCTCGAGGAAATATTTGAAATCTCGTTCTGGGAAAAGATAAAATTTAATAAAATGGCCACGCTTAAAAATAATTCTTTAAAAAAATTACAGTGAAATTATCTATTATCATAATGCAGTGTCATAATTTTTTGTCAAACCTAGTTGAATTATTCTTTGTTTATCACGTTGCCAAAAATAAATAAAATTTGCTTATATAACATAAATGAATTAGCAACTTTATATCCTTGTAGTTGTTGGGTAATGGCCCTGTACATTAATTAATCGTTTTAAATAGGCCTAGATCCCAGCAAATACCAGAGCACCAGAGAATCTTTTCCAGAGAACTGTTTGATGTCGAAAATTCTAAAATTTCAAAGTACTTTCTAAAAATATGATTGTTGAAGTAGATTTAATTCGGCTTTTACAATTACATAAGTAGACACGTATATTTGCCAGCACCTATATTTTCGTTTACTTTAATAACATCTCTTTGGCTCTGTTGCTCTGTTGAACTCTTTTTACAATATTCCTCTTTGTGTAGCTGATTCATTCTATTTCGGCAAATATGGTATTACGGTTCCGGATACAAGGTTTTCTATGTGTGCAACCTGTTCCTAAGCTGGTACAAAAGTAACTGAAACAGGAACGTATTGTGACGTCATTTGGAACAGTTTTGACGTGCGAATAGCCTCTGCCTAATAAATATGGCGCAAGTCGAAAACTTTGTCAGTCTTTACTCAGTGATCATGGAGAAGAACTCTCAAACAAGTATGATCAGATACTGTTGTGAAAGTAAGTGTTTTACTCGGCCCATATGTCAAGTAGATGGGATGGCGTGTAGGCGTTGTGAAAGTTTTGGTTTTTGTAGATGTCTTTGCGAATCGTTTAAAGCTGAAACACCAAAGCCCGTCACTTTAAAAATCTACAAGACTCCACATTTTTGGACTTGCTGTGAAGAAACGTGTTCCAAGTTTCATTATGAAGATTTATCTTATCCTTGTTCCACATGTTTTCCTAAGCTGCTGTGTGAATGTAAATTAAAACATTGTAAAAATAGAAACGATTGGTCCCCTTAAATAAGACAGTGGATAAAACATTACTCTTCCATATTTGTGTCAGTGTCATCAAGCCACAAAAATAGACAGGACGGTTACATTTTATGATGAAATTACACCTCCTCCCAAAAGATGTGCTGTAGAATTTCAGGCATTTAGGAACAATCGAAACCAGTTTGTAATTAAAGAACTTGCATTTTTCGATATATCAACTAATGTTGTAAATTATTTTCTATTTAAACCGCCTTACCCTTTTAGACTTTTGAACAGTAAGAGTGCAAGAACCAACATTTGGATAACAACACATCTCGACCACATCGAATGGGATGAAGGTTTTACACAGTACAAGGAGCTCCACAATATAATGCGTCACTACTGTCGACAGTACGACGAAATTTACACTACCGGAAGTGAAAAAACCAAATGGATCGAAAAATACTGTAAGTGTAACGTAACAAATGTTACACTACACAAAGACTTTGCAACGCATTTAAACGGTCTATGCATCGGAGTGAAAAATCCTCATCATAAGAACACTAATTGTGCATTATCTCGTGCGTACAAGGTCGGTGCGTTGATGTCCAGTAACTAGTGGAGGGGGAAATACCACATATATACGTAACAAGACTTGTGGTATAATCATTCGTACCCAGATCGCGACACGGGAAACATCTAACATCTCACCATGACATTGGTGGAAAAATTGCAATCCCTAGCCGATAAGTTCAACCAACATTCAAAATCCGACCTCATAACTATAAAAAAATGCAGCGAACTACAAGAGAAGAAACACTACGCAGTTCACGCGATGAGGAAAATGGACACATCAGTTGGAGAAGCGGTCCTCGCTGTTCTTGGCGATTCACCGTACAAAGAAGGCGATTCACCAAAGTTCCAAGTCTACCTTCCGAAACGATTTGTCAGTGTGCTTATGAACGAGGACTTAGATGCTATTGAGCCAGGTTCATTCAACTTAGTCTCACACGGCCCTTCAGCGAACAACTCTAACGAGATTACTCTCCATGTAAATAGTTCATCTTAGTTTTACTCATGTTTACTCTTTATGTAAATAAATAATTGTAGTTTAGTTATTTCGTACTCATGTTTATTTCCATAGGTTTAGTTTTTTATGTATTATTTTGCTTTAGCGATATTAAATTACACAGTTTTTTAAAAACCTCCTACGGTGACCTTGAAACAGTGCCTGGAGAACACGTACCTCCCCCCACCCACACCCCTCCATGCATAAATACGCGGAGTGCACGTCCCAGTCGCCATTCTTCCCTCGACAGCGGACCTGCCGACATCAGCGATCCCCAAGACCCCGCACCGCCAAGCGCCATTCCAACTGGTCATTAGTGACGAGATCGATCTAGGAATTCTACATTAGACACTTCTACACTTGATAGCGGACCATCCACCGATACAACTGAAGGTCACCGTGGAGTTCGACAGCAATCTTTGCGGACGGGTAGATTCTTCTTCGTCCTCTTGTTCTCAACACGCCCCCGAATGGTCCCCGGAACCCACAGCGTCACCTACGATTGAAGTATCAACAACCGAAAACGTTCCACAGGAAGAATCAACAGGCACCGACGACGGGACTTCGGTTCCCGTGTACCTGCCTAATGATGTGCCGCAAAACACCGGACCAGACCAAACAGAATAATTAAACCAACAACTCACTCTATTTATTGTCGTGTTTTCCAAATATGTAAATTACTTAGCTATAACTTAAAATTATTTATTGTAGTTTTGAAAAATAAATTTCTTTTTTAAAAACACCTCTAGGTGGCCTTGACCCACATTTCACAACAGTTCGGTGAAAACTTAAATTAGTTTCCAAGTCCAAGTTCTCAGACCGGTAGTTTTGTTGCCGGCGGTACGGGAAAAAAACTATTTCATTTCCGCGCCTTCGCAAAGTAACGATTATAAATATAGTGTTACTTTCGGCGTCTTCTCTATTTTGGAGACAGCATAAATGTAATTTGCGCCGACTACGACGCTACGCTTCGCATCTAAACTCGCCATGACATCACCAAGTACGACGGTAGGTACGGTAAAACTACGGTACTTAATCGGAAAATCACATTTCTTTTATTTTCACGATTTTAAATTGTTTATTCAGCCACGACACTGCGAAACTAAGCAACTACAACGGTACGTTAAAGCCACTCCCTCCTTCCTCACTCACAGCCCGTCCGCCGCACCGTCACGCCGACCGTCCACCGTCGCACCGGCCAGGCCCCTCGGCGGCGCCGTCCCACCGTCCACCCGATCAACACTTCAAAATCCACCACTTTCAACCTACACATCATCGCCTCAGTGACGTCAACACTACGTAACACATCCACGTCATCCAATACGTCACAACCAACACGTCCGCCTCACCAATACGTCAAGACTACGTCACCCATACGTCACAATTACGACACTATTTGATCATTTTGCCTAGGTCAGCTGTGCTACAAGAACCATTTTGCATCTACTAATAATAAAAATAACTCAGCTTTAATCAAATAAAATACATGAAACATTTCACCTGACACATTAATATGTAACATAACACATAAACATTAACATTAACCTATTTTTTGTTTTAATTGATTAACTTCTTACTTAGTCGCCCTTAATTACACTTATAATAAGTTAAAATATAGCAAGGTAAAACAAATTTATATAAAGTGCCATAAGAGTCTTGAAAAAATAATAAAAGCAACTCTTTATTTTTTATATCAAAATTAAAAACATTAATTTCATTATTTTATTATTTCATTTGTTCTATTTAAAATTTTATTAGCATTAACGACAATTTAGGTTTAAGTTTCTCTTTTTTCTCTGTTTGAATGAATGAACATAACATCGTTACATCGAGTCTTTTCATTGTAATTGTTTTTATTTGTTTATAGAATACTTAAAAAAATGTATATGGAGTGTCCTGTCTACTTAACAGCTTTTCAAAAATATGCTTCGAATCTTTTATTATATTCCTACTGACATCAGTAGCTTAAAAATCTAAGTTTATATTATTAAGTCAAATGTTTGGAAATTGACAGGAAGCATTTGTCTGCATGTTAAACGTTATTCAAAGAAAGCGTTTACATGCAACAAATTTAAAATTCTAGCGGTTCGATTTTAATTATTTTTTTTAATAGCGCATACCTATAATTTCATTATATTATTGTTTAATTTTGTATCTATTTGAAAACCAAAACATTTGTATTAAATTTTTGATCAATTATTGTAAGTGTTTATGTTTTACTTAGATTAACTAGTTATTGTTTTATCATGAAAATTAACTACGTTATTGTTAACTATTTATTTTAGTCAGAACTGAACTCATACAGCAGCAAATTTATCATCCAAAACATGCGCATTTTCAAAATGCGCATGCAACTAAAACCAGGTTTAAAATTTTAAAATTTGAAAAATATTAAAAGGCTTAATAGCAAACAGTAACATTGGCAACTTAATCACACTAGACATTGAGATTTAACGTAAACATTAGGATTGAATTTAACAAAGTTTCAAAATTGACTGCCCGACATGCCTCGATAGTTACAGCATGTGTCCAATGAGCGTTGTGCACTTCATGAAGTGTCCAGTTTCGTTGGGCAGATGCTGTAATTTTGATTGAAATAATCGAGTTAACACTATGTGCCCAGCCGCGCTGGGCACTTCATGAAGTGCCCGGGCTGCGTTGGGCACTTAATGAAGTGCCCAATTACAGCAAGTGGCTACGACATATGTCCGAGTGCGAATCCAATCACTTTCTGGGGCAGGCGTAGAAAAAAAATATTAGCCAAAAAGTAGTTATGGTCGAGCTACACGTGTGCGGCTTACGCGGGGTATGTAGCCATGGAACCCCCATGTACAGCGAGACCAGAACAAAATTATCGTTAGCGAGATAACAAAAGCGCTTTCACTGCGCTGTAGTAGTGGTGCGCGGTGACGCATGTGTGGCACAGCGCTAGTGCTACACGCTTTCTGCCGACCTACTTACCGCACCCTGCCGCGCAGGCACTCGGTACCTGCGGGTACGCCATGTATCTTCGGCATGCATCAACATCGCTATTTAAATGCAGGGTGTCTACTGACTTCTGATTTTAGAATACCAGTATATTTCCAGTACTTCCAGTTCATTTTCGTACAAAATTCCAGAACTATAGCAATCGCATGTGAACTATCAACATAACAACTAACAAGGGAGTGCCATTGACAACACTTATCGGTTTCAAGCATGTAATAAATACCCCCGTTGCTGCAGACCTGCATACTCAGCGAATTTCAAATTCAAAACAATATATTTTTAATCCAACATAGCGAGATTTGATATGTTTTTGTAAGCTCCATAATAATAACATGGGGAATGAGTATGCAGGTTTGCTGCTACAGGTATTTAAAACTATGGGTGGTTTTAATTGAATATTTAATAGATCTGAACTAGAAGAAGCCATTTACCAAGTTTTATCAAGATATGTTGAGAAATAAGCGAAATATAGAATTTTACTTATTTCCCATAAGGTTAACATTGGGATTGGGACAATGTAGGCTACCTGTACAATGTTTACCTGTTTCAATATCTCGGTAACTAATGGATATAGAGCTATGATTCAAAATACTAAATTGTTTGTTTTTTGGAGCTGAATTAAATGGTGAAATCCAAAATTGGATTACTTTAAATTTTCCATATGAAAAACGCAAAAAACCCATTTTTTGGGGGGGCTTATCCCCCTTTACCCCCCCTTCTGTTGGTCCGATCGGGCTGGTTTACGAACTCGTCCAATTAATTACCACTTTACAAGTCTGTACCAAATTTCATTAAGATCGGACCATTTTTACGGCCGCTATCGTGCTTGCAGACACATAGATATATATATCTAAAAATTCAAACAAATGGTGTTTTTTGCTTCTGGGGGCCCCAAAACGAAAAGTTATCATAGTCTCGGGCTTAGGTCTTACCATGAGACCTACGGAAATAGCTTCTTCCCTATGGGGGAAATTCGCTAAAACATTTTTCAAGATGAAACTGCTCTTTTACAACTCGCGACTTAAACCAGATTCGTGAATACTTTCGAACAGTAATATAATTTACGATTAGTATTATTTTTAATAATTATTTATAAGGTCCTCACGCTGCTGCAAACTCGCCTAATGGCCCCCTTTTCTTTTAATTTCTTTTTACAAACTCAAACTATTAACAATTGTACAGTTAATCACAAAAAATCACTTTTAATAAATTTGATAAATGTTAAAAAATCGCAGTACATGTTATTATAAAAGTTAGATGTTTGCTTTTTGCTACAGTCTATATTTTGAATCTACAATAATTTTACCTTTTTCTTCCCTAATAAATTTTAATTTGTTCCCAAATATTCTGATGAATTTACCTTTTTCTGAAGCTTTAATACCTCCTTACGTTTTAACATTGACTATGAATGTAGAAGTGACTACACATAATTTTTAACATTGACTATGAATGTCAATGTATAAAATTAAAATTATATTTTTTATTTTGAAAGGAAAAAATATTATAAAAACATTTTTTGGTGGGTTTAAACTCTTTTTAACTTACCCCCCCCCCCTACCGCGATGGTCCGATTGGGCTGGTTTTCGAACCCGTCCGAAAAGTTACCACTTTATGACACGTCTGTACCAAATTTCATCAAGATTGGACAATTTTTACCAATTTAAGAGTTATCTTGCTTACGGACTCATGACACATTAATAGTTAGACATAGACACTAGTAAATAAAAATTTGAACGATTAGTGTTTTTTTTGCATTTGGGGTTTTTGGGGCCCCAAACGGAAAATTGTCTAGGGCCTAGGTCTTACTATGAGACATACGGTAGTAAATTTCTTCTATTCAATGTAGGGAAATTCGCTTAAAGCAGTAACTCTGCAGTTCTTAACATTTACAAAGGTGTATGAAACTAAATTTCATTTTGAAAACTGGTCGTCGTCGTTGTCGTCTTGTCCCCAGTTGCCCTGGTGTGCTGTTTAACCTCTTTCATATCTTTAATCCATTTCATATTTTCTGTCTCTCTTTCATGCTCAACCATCCATGTTTCCCTCCTTTTCCACCCTTCCTCCTTCCTCCGCTTTCTGAAATAGTTTTTCTGTAAGTAGACCTACAGAGCTTTCTTTTACATTAATCTCTTTATAGTTCTTCCAACTTTCCTTTTTTACCAATTATTCTCACTAATCACACTTTCACCACTTCCTTCCACCACCTCGGACCACCTACTCGGCTACTCGGCTAACCTGGCTCTTCTGATATCGTGTTGGACAGTGGCGTCGCACCAAAAAGTTCTAGGGGGGCAGGTCACCTGATTTCCCTAACTATTGACCTTGAATTTCCCAACTGAAATAATCCAATTTAAACACGCAAATTAATCGTAAAACTATTTTTGATCACACCCCCTTTTGACCACATCCCTAATATTAAAGAGACCTTAAGAGTTGGGAAATTTGGTATTCCAAAATTGCCATGCGTAATTAATACTGGATTCTTAAAGTGCAATGAGCCGTGCGTCTGTGCGTGACCTTCATACTTTGAAATTGAAGCTTAACCAAAAATTTAATACTAGGACACAATAATACGGCACTTGAATGTCATTATTTACGCAAAAATTGTATTTACTTTGGCCTGTTGTACTGTAGGTTGATATACCAAAACGACAGTTGGGAATTCAAGAGCTAAGAGAAGAGAAATTTTATTATTGTTGAAGTAGAATTAGAACATTACAGTAATTTATATTTGGTTGTAAAATTTTAGCAAAGTACACAAATAAAGTTCTAGTTTACACTGAATTAATTGTGCAATTTACATTCAATTTTCTGTTCAATTTTTTCAACTATATGGCTGGAAATTTCCAACTTTTGGATTTTCATATTCTACGGGGGAGGCTCCCCCCTTAGTGAGCGACGCCCCTGGTTTTGGACTATTAATGCTGCATCCTGCATCGAAACGATCGAGCGATTTAGAATACATACACCGTGTCCCGGGAAAAACTTATCAATTTCAAAACCTAATACAACCCGTTAAAGCAAACGTAGCCAATTTAGCAGGGATCACAAGATAGCTAAACTCGTAAAGTTTCCCCCAAAGACAATAGTAAATATCCGCTGATTTAATGTCGTTGCTCAGAGTATTAAAATAAAAATGTTACCTACAATAGTTCTAGGTAACATAAAGAATTAGGCGTGACGCCAATAAGAATTAGGCGTGAATTAGGGGCCAAACACTGTGGCCCTAACGATTCCAGGAAGTGCCACTTTGTTTTTTGGGTCTGAGGGACTAATTTTAAGAATAATTGTTTAAATTTATTATTACAAAGTTATAAAGTCTTTAAAAATCACAAGGTGAGATAGTTTCTGAGACCAATAATGATGGCTTATCGGACTGCTGTGAGCAATTGTTTAAATAGGTTAATTTTTGTAGTTTACAGCTCTGAGTAAAGGCAGTGAATGCAGTGAATCAGTAGATATTTACAAATAAAGGCAGTGAATGCAGTGAATCAGTAGATATTTACAAATAAAACTTTAATAAACTTTATAAGATCAGTAAGTTGTAACCAGGTTACCTGCAAAATTGGCTACGTTTGCCTAAACTGGTTATAATATTAGGTTTTGAAATTGATCTGTTGTTTTAGGGACATGGTGTGCTGAAGATTTAAGTTACAAAAATATAACTTTTATTTCCTTGATACATTAAAACAGTTCAAAGATGTAATAGTCGATGATTTGAAGCGGGAAAGGCGGATATAGAAGATCAGTTGCATATCTAAGATCTTTGTTAAGAGCTATTTTAATAGCGCATCTCAAGAGTGACGGCAAAGGGGTTCCAATATAGGGAATCCAATATCGGGATCCCGCGTGATTTAGGGCATATTCAATGCCGATTCTCAGGCTCAATCACGGGATTTTCGAGGTCATCAAATTTACGTGTAAAATCTATGTTTATATGTTCATATTAATTGTAATAACGTTAAAAGCTTATGACAAGTAGTTAAATGTCGTTTTCGATCATCCAGTGGTCAAAATTTGTTGAGTTTTTCGCCGTCTTATGAAATGAAATGAAATTAAATTAAATTAAAAAGCGCTTTATTTCCATAAAAAAAATCTTTACATAATGATGTTTCACACAGGAAACTGGCCTAGCCTACGGCGCGTACAACAATGGCCAAAGTGGCCGTCTGTCGGGTTGGCTGTACGTGAAACAATATAGATGTACGTTCAAAATTAAAATTAAAAAAGAACTCTTCAAAAACCCTCTCACTGTGCAAAAAAAAGCGCTAAGTAACAAAAAAAACATTAAAGCAATTATAATAATAATGAAGACAAGAGTTTTTTGTCTAATTTTTTGTTAAAACGGCAGGATATAATTAAGTAAGTAAATTATATATATTGAAAACTGTGCCCTGCTTAACTAACTGAGCTATAATAAAAATTTGGATAAAATTAAAAAATGTACTAAAAATACATCTGATATTCTTATATAATATATATATAAGTGGACTTCAATTGATATTTTCAATCTTTTGACAAACTTTATAAATAGATTTCAATTTGTTTCTAAGATAGTATGTTGAAATTTTTGTTTTATCACGATGCTCTTATGGTTGTTATAAATTGTTGACGATGTTCTTGTGTCGTTTTACTTTACGTCGTTCCAAGAGAAGTTTTACTTCCAGTTCTGCAGAATTTGTTTGATAAAGTGACTAAATACATTCATATATTCATTTTAGCGAATTTACTCTATAGGGAAGAAGCTATTACCGTAGGTCTCATGGTAATACCTAAGCCCGAGACCATGATAACTTTTCGTTTTGGGGCCATCACCAGAAGCAAAAAACACCATTCGTTCGCATTTTTATCTGTCTGTCTGTCCGTCCGTCCGTCCAACGGCAACGGTGCAACGGACGCACTTATTCCATTCGCGGTTTTCAATTTAAGTTCCCAAAAAATACGTATAAAGTAATAAATAATGAAGTGAAAAAATATTTAATCTTAAAATATATTAACAAACATATCCTTCAAATCTCATAATAGGACGAATCGATTTATAACTTGATTTAAACTTAAAAACAATTATAAAAATAATATGCTATAGCATCTCTTGAGAAACGCGACAAAGCATTAGGCAAAAAAATTGTAATTCATCTACGATGCTGCAAGTCTCTTCTCAGTTTGTTTGTACAAAAATAATTAGGTTAACCACACAAGGAAGTAAAAATAATTGTTAAGCGATTATGAAATTTTAAATAAAAGCACTAAAAACTTAAATGTTTCAATAATTGGATTTTTTTCATAGTACTGTATATGTTTTTTTGTCTAGCCCTGATAGTAACATACCCTTTTACTGAACTGTTAGAAAGGGGGGCGCCAAAAGATACTTTCGCCTTGGGCGCCAAAAACTCTTGAGCCGGCTCTGAAGGAGATTACAAAAACATGTCAAATTTCGCTATGTTGGACTGAATTATGTTCTTTTGCATTTGAAATTCGATGAGTATGCAGGTCTGCTGCAACGGGGGTATTTATTATACTTTCTTTAGACTTAAGTTTGAATAAATAATTGTAAATTGTTATTTTACAAATACTATTGTAATGCCTGTATTATGTTTCGATTTCACTTATCTGACGTCTCGAGTGTCCCATGATACTAATTTTCAGGGCCGTGGAGAGCAGGTAGTAGGAAAAGTAGTTAAATGTCGTCTTCGATCATCCAGCAGCTAGAGATACTAGCTGCTCTCCCGGCCCTGACGAATTTTAACTCAACCGAAGATCGAACAAATCGTCGGCGCCGGAAATGCTGCGGCCGCGGCGACCCTGGCCCTGGCGGCGGAATCCGAGGAACGTAATGACCGTCAGTGGGACGGCCGGTCACTGACCCTGGCTCAGTCAACGGCCAACGCTGACGTGCGTATTACAGAAAAAACAACTCAAATTCTCAATACATTTATCTTACATTACATTTTACCGCAACGAAAACGGCAGTTTTTATTACATGTGTTACGGGGCTAAAGAAGCTCTTTTTCCCCCTAGGGAGAAAAAGTGTCAGCTGAAGTAAAAAAATCAGTTCAAATAAAAATATCCTTTACGCTAAAAGAACATGTTCATGCATGGGCAAGCGTCAATATACATCATGTTAATGCTAAAACTGAACAATTAATTTGTTTTATATATATATATATATATATATATATATATATATATATATATATAAAACCTTCTGTTGTGTAACTTAACCAGGATTGCAGTGTGGGAATGCTCTTTTAGGAGCTAAACCTTGCCTTTGAAGGTGTCACCTAACACCATTAAAAGTTAAATTTCACACTTAAATTAATCTTATATAGTGTAAAAGTAACATTTCCAAAAGTGTAACTTTGCACTATTTTAAGATATAACCTTCTCTTAACAGTAAAACATTTTGTTTAAGGATGACATGCAGCTGCGAACTTAAGACTTGCAATTTTTTACTATTCAATAAAGAGTCAGTACTTGTACATAAAAAAATTAAAAATTATTATAATGAGGATAAATTAGTTTAAAATTAAATTTTACAAGGAAACACCCTTGCCTCTTAATTTGTGATGGTTACACTGTGTAATTCTTATTTGTAAAAATTGTATTTTTACTTTGATTTGCAATGCAGGTATTTGTTAGTAATAAGGAGATACTGTAATACCTTACAAACAACACCCTTATGAGGTTAGGCTACATAGGTTTATCATAATTTCAAAAAGACGCAGATCGTCAGGTTTTATATGAGCGATGAAGACTTACACATAAACTGACAAACTGTAATATTTATTAACGGTAAATATACATTTCCAGTAGGCCTACTGGTGTCAAAATTCATTTTTTTTTTCGAAATGCTCGAAATAACGTGCTGATTCCGGAACTGATATTTTTTTTGTCGGCCATGGCCGGAAAAGCCCGAAGGAAAAACGGAAAAATATTTGTTTTCCAAAATTGGTCATGTGGGTACTCAAATTAACCGGGAGAGCAAGCGGAACACGAATAAGCAAGGATTTTTAAGATCCGACCAATATTAACGGAGTTACTGCCGGAAAAGCGTCGGAAAAGCAAAAAAAACTTTGTCCAAAATATATCATGTGGGTACTATAATTAAGCGTAATTGCAAGCTGAATAAGAATATGTAAGGATATTTAGGATCTATCGTACAGTAACGGAGATAGAGCAAAAAAAAAAAAACATCGGAGAATAGTAAAACTACTTATGGTTTGACTAGTTTGGGTTATATTTATATATAATTCATTAAAATAGGTTGGATTAATAATTTTTATGTTAATTTAGGTTGATTAAGGTCAGGTTTAGTTAAGTTAGGTTAGGTTATGGTATGTTACGTTTAGATTATGTTAGGTTTAGTTTATAGCCATTGATTCAGCTAAGGATAAAGTTCATGGGATTGTAACATGAATATCAGAATACAACCAAACATTACCAAACTAACATCAAACCTGAATTACTCTACTTAACCTAACCTAACAAAACATAACCTAACCTAACCAAACATCACCTGACTTAACCTATCAAAACTTTACCTTATCCACCACTTATCACCCCAATATTTTCTAACTCTACATAAACTATCTCATCCTTACCTAAACTACCAAAATCTGACCCAAAATACCAATAACTAACTCTAAATATACCATTATAGACGATTTTCCTTGATTTCCGGCGCTTTTCCGGTCATAACTCCATTAATATACATCAGATCTTGAAATCTTGCATATTCTTATTCAGCTCGCTCTCCCGGTTAATTTGAGTACCCACATGACCAACTTTCAAGACAAAAATTTTTTGGGGGGGTTTTCCGATTTTCCGGGGTTTTCCGATCGCGACCGAAAAAACTATCAGTTCCGGAATAAACGCGTTATTTCGAGCATTTTGAAAAAATTCAATTTTGACACCAGTCGCCTATTGATGGAAAATGCATATTTACCTTATTAACTCGTTAATAATGTTTGAGACATTTTCGAGACCTTTGTTTCCTAGAAGAGTGCGATAAACTGACCAAACTTAATACAAGGTTGCTGTAGAAAATGCTACTTTGATCAACTACAAGCTACATAATGTAGGCCTACTACATCCACAGGAATAAACAGTTCTAAAGGTATCAATCTCATCAAGTGCTGTAATGGCTTGCATGGTTAAGTGTGTACAAAAATAGTTATTTATGTATTAAGAACGTAAAGAGAGTCTAAATACAAAGATCCTTTAATACTAACAAGAATACCGCCATTGTAGCTAAATGTACCATTTTGAGGTTATGTCCTTCCATTGCTAGACAACAATACCTCTACCATTGTACTAATGTCCCAAGCGAGCGAAAACGTTATCAGCCAACGAGCCAGAGGGAGCGAAAGACTTACGCTTGCTCTGGATCATTGTTTAGTAAGCAGCTGTTTTATGAGTAGTTTTCAGTACGTAAAGCTACAATTTACGCGCAGATGAAGGAAAAGAATATGTATATTAGCATTAGCGTGACGATTAAAATTCTCGAGGTAATTGTAAAACAAATTTGTTTCACTCTTCCCTAGGGTTTGTGGTTATCCTTAACTCTTATAACTTAACAAACCTCCTGTAACAGAATGATTAGGAGTCATGATACTTAGAAACAGTTAGATAACTTCATAAACATACCTTCTGAAAGCGGAAGAAACTCATCCAAAAAACACTAGATAAACACAACACAACTAGATATCAACTAGATAAACACAATTAAAAGTTTAAACTGCACTTCCCACAAGGTGTGGGTGTGTGTGTGTTGTGAAGGTGGACGGACAGCGAGAGAGAAAAGAAAACCGCGCAATCCTTGAGTCCCGCAGCATTATGGGTCTCTTTAGGCGGAAGATTTAAATACCGTGTTGATTTCCACGGCTAAAGGTGCTACTCGGTGAATGTCTACACCCTTTTACTACTAATTCGCTAGTAAGTTTAAACTAACACCTTTACTGCTGTAAACGATCGCTAAAGCCAGAAAGGTTAAGGTTAAGAATGGTCTTTTATAGGTGAAAAGTTGTAACATATTAAGTGTAACTTTGTACCTTAGTTTTTACAGTGTGTCAATGTTAGAAATATATATTGGAATACAGAAGTTTCCCATGAGATACCATAATGCTAATATTATGTAAATGAAAACAGGAATGTAATTTTATGTAAATTAAAAAAGTACGACACAATGTGGTATATACATTTTTATCATCAAAAACCGTTTTAAATTAAGTAATTAGAATTTTTCACATTTACTAATTGTTTTCATTTATTCACCTTCTCAGGTTCTGAAGTGACAGATGACGCGAGGTTTTGCAAACAAGCGCTGGAGCACTTGGTTCTGAAGTATTCATTGTGCATGCGCTAGGCCGTGGACGTCCTGGACGTTTGTGAAAAATCGCTCACCGAGCGATCTTTCGAATACCGTCCCGGACGTCCAGGACGTCCGCGACGTCTTGGACGCGCAGTGTGAAAGGACCCATTTGATAGCATGGGCAGCGATTTATTTTTTCAAAAACGTACCGGACGTCCAGGACGTCCAGGATGCCAGTGTGAAAAGGCCTTAAGGATAAAGTCATGAACAGTATAGAGGACTTTTTTTATTAGAAACTGTTTTAGACGTGTTTGAATTTGACCTCTGGCATCTCAACCTTTAGGCAATCAGGCAAGGCATTAAAACTTTAGATACAGTTGAAAGGAAGGCGATGCTGAAAAAGCTGTGTTGTGACTTTGAACTGGAATGTCCAATCGTGGCTGGAGTGAATGTCTGGAGGTGGCATTGTTGTTGCAAATTAAATATTTATTTTTTTTGAAAAATATAGGGATTTCAAAGATGTACAGGCATGAAAAAGTAAGAATGTGTTTGTGAAGGAAGGTTGTCTTACACGATTCTATTAATTTAACATAAAAAAATGTGGATTGCCTTTTTCTGGAGGCGAAATAATGATTTGGTTCTTGAAGTCTCGCAACTCGCATATGTAAGATCAAATGAGGTCAAAAACAGCCAAAATAAAGGGTTAATAAAATATCAGAATTAGTAAACTGCGCAAGTTTTCGAAGGGAAAACAAACAGGAACTAAGTTTTTCTGATACCTTATTGACGTGACCTTGGAAATTTATATGTGAATCAAGTTTAAGACCAAGAAAGGTTACAGAATCTGTAGCAACGATTTCTGATTCACCTTCCAGAAGGTGGGGAACATAAGTTTTTTGTCCCTTATGGAGAAGTTAAGAAGATTGTTTTATCTGTATTTACAACAAGGCCATTTTCACTAAACCACTGGAAAAGAAAGTTTGAGTCAATGAAACTCCTAATTTCCATATCGACTAAATTAGGTGTTTGAAAAAGAAGTGAAGTGTCTTCTGCGAAAAGCATTGATTTACCCTCTTTGTTTGATTTACCCTCTCGTACACTGTTTTGAATGTTCTTAAAGGAAACAAGGAACACAATTGGTCCCAATACCGATCCCTGTGGAGCGCCCATTGTAACACTCATCTCTTCAGACAACGATGTCCTAATACACTGTTTCTATCAATGTAGTCAAATACAACCTTTTGTTTCCGGTTTGAGAGGTAGGATGAAAACCAAACATGCACACTTCCTCTTATTCCCATACCATTTCCAAGTAGAAAAGTTTTCTGGGCTAGGCTCTGGCCAGTAATGTGGCATGTGGCAGTACTGGAAAATACTAGCCAGTACTGGTCAGAACCTGGTTAGTAATGACCAAAACCTGGACCAGAGCCTGACCAATACAGGACAGAACCTGGATAGTACTGGTCAGAACAGAACCTGGCCAGAACCTGATAACTTCCCTGGTTCTGGCCAGTAATGCCCAGGTTTTGGACCGAACTGGCCAGGTCCTGGCCAGTAATTCCCAGGTTCTGGCCAGTATTGCCCAGATTCTGGCCAGGAAAACCAAGATTCTGACCACTACTGCCAAAGTTATATTAATTTAATAGTTTTAGCGATTTTCCTTAAAGGAATAAGCTATTACCGTAGGTCTCATGGTAAGACCTAAACCCGAGACCATGTTAACTTTTCATTTTGGGGCCCCCAGAAGCAAAAAATACTATTCATTCATTTTTATAAATAAATAAATAAATAAATATATATATATATATATATATATATATATATGTGTATGTATATATATCTTGTAATATTACAATAAAAACAAAGTACCCTTTAACTTTCTTTATTAATTGACCTATAAAGAATGAAAATATTTATTAATATTTATAAGTCAATTAATAAAGAAAGTTAAAGGGTACTTTGTTTTTATTTTAATATTACAATACATAATAGTAGCCCTAACCTGTGAAAATAATTATCATATATATATATATATATATATGTATAATATATATATATATATATATATATATATATGTGTGTGTGTCTTTAAGCACGATAACTCGCGTAAAAATGGTCCGATCTTAATTAAATTTGACATAGACTTGTAAGTTAAAGTAGTAATTATTCGGACGAGTTCGTAAACCAGCCCGATCGGACTACCGGAAGGGGGGGTAAAGGGGGTAAACCCCCCCAAAAATGGGTGTTTTGAGTTTTTTACTTATAAAAATAAAAATTATCAAATATTTGTTAGCACCATTTAATTTAGCTTAAAAAACAAACAATTTAGTATCTTGAATCACTGTTCTATGTCCATTGGTTGCCGAGATATTGAAGGTGGTAAACACAGTACGTTGTCCCAATGTTAACCTTATGGGAAATAAGTAAAATTCCATTTCTCGCTTATTTCTCAACATATCATGATAAAACTTGATATATGATATATCAAGCCTCATATCAAGTCTAAATATGCCTTGATATATGGCTTCTTCTAGTTCAGATCTACTAAATATTGAATTAAAACCACCCAGTTTTAATATACCCGTAGCAGCAAACCTGCATACTCATTCCCCATGTTATTCTTATGGAGCTTAAAAAAACATGTCAAATCTCGCTTTGTTGGATTGAAATATGTTGTTTTGCATTTGAAATTCGCTGAGTATGCAGGTCTGCTGCAACGGGGGTATTTTAATTTATTTTGAAACATTAAAAGTTCCTCTTTTAAAATGTCTACATTATTTGCCTGACGATCAAAACTTAAAAATAATGCATTGAATGATTTGCATGTTTGATTACAATTTGTAAAAAAGGTACACAATTAATTACTATGGGTATGTATGACATATCATAGTTTTATCACAACAATCACAAGTTGAGTTTTTAGCTACAAAGGGAAGGCCAAATAATCTGCATTACCATTGTGTTTTAAGCATAAGAATGGTCGAATGGTCAAAGGCGCTGGGACACTGACTGGAGAATTGCAGGCTTAATTCCCGTGTTGGGGAAAAGATCATTTTCAGATTTAAAAAAATCATTTATTTCAATCAAAAAAGTCAGTATTTATTTGGTTTTTTATTAAAATGCTTATTTACATATATTAGCAGCATTTGTTTGAGCAGTACTTACCAAGTTCCTGCCAATTTCTGAACCCGGTCCAGAAAATTGTTTCCACATGGGTTGAGTTATAGAAGAAGTAAAGAATCGTTTACCAGATCAAAAGCTTTTCTTAAATCTATAATGAGGCTATAAGTCGAGGACGGGAGCTGTTCGTTTTTTACTGTAGTAAAACCAAGGTTTGTAGAGAAGATATAGATAGAAGGTCAATAGTGGCTACTGTCTGTCTAACCAAAACACAAAATAAATAGACAATCAGCTTTGATTATTTAAATTGTAGAAAACACAAGATGAAAGCCTCGCTAGGAGAAATCTTTTGAAGGTAAACAAACTGTAAAATTTAGGTTTTTAAGTATTTAGCGGAATATGTTGAGCGGTAGGCCTGTAACGAAAAATAAATATAGTTCAACCAAAGTTTTCGTTATTCGGTCATTTTTCGACCTCGGCTCAAGAGCCTCGTTGAAAGACTTGACCTCGTCCGAAAAGCGTCATTTTAGTCCCTAGTAATGAAATATACTACAGCATAATCATTTTTACAGAAACACTTTACATATTTTTTAACTTTAACACTCGCTGTTATTTCTATAGCCTTACTTCGTGCTATAATTTTAATAAAAATACCTATTATAAACTGGTTATTTTCTCAAAAATACATTGATTATTTGTTCCAATGTCCATTTGAGACTAATGTTCAGTTTATAGTTGATATTATGTTAGTAAATCTAATGGTCTTCCTGACGTAATTTATTTTTAAGTGCTGTTAGTACTTTTCGCTGTAGGGAAAATGCACCCCTGTCCACCTCAGGATTAATTGGAGATCCAATAATCAATCAATAATCAACTGGCAAAGATTACAAGATAAAGGATCTTTTCGTTACTATCACATGACAGACCAAATTTCAGTAATTCATGAAGTTTCGGGTAAAAATGAGAAGCGGAATGATCTCGAGGATGCAACGACACTTCACTTCAGCACTCCAGCTTGTTACGCCGAAATGGCTAACTGATGGGAAGCCATTATTTTTTCATGACACGCTGAAGCGATCTCTGGCTTCGTCACTGCCACCATCTGCCGCATGGATAGGGAATCCAATCCCGGGATCCTCTGTCTTATTCCCCGGATTATCAAATTTACGTGCAAATAAATAAATCGTATTTATGGTTTATATCAGGTACAACAAGGTTATAACTAAGAAAAACTAGTCAAATAAATGTCGTTGTTCACCCAGTAATCATGGTCTGATGAGTAATTTGCCGCTTACATTATCTATATAAGGTTTCCAGTTCATATTTTCAAGATTTCGAAAAAAATTACAAAATATTTTAATTTGTTTGTATTTAATACAGTATATTAAAATTGCTCTATTAAGTTGCATTACGATGCTTTTATGATTAGTTTTTAATGATTTGTATCGAAGATATATTTTTTTCTAGTTACATTTTTGCAAGCGATGTTTTGCTTCTAATTCTTTTTTTTAAGAGGGCCATGGCTTTACTTTACCAGGTGTTGCAACGCAGCAGAATTAGCTTATTGTGCACCCTCCGCCCATACCTTAGAAGGGTTACCAGGCCTTCACTTTCCGTCAAATCCCAAGGTTCTTGACGAACCTTGAGATCTTCTTGCCGAAGGTACCTCATGTCACAGCGCTTCCGTATGATAAAATTGCTTAGAGCCGCGGCCGGGAGTTGAACCCAAGCCGGCTGAGTAAGAACTCAGAACGCTACCAACTAAGCTATGAGTAGTTATATTTAGCCGGTCCTGCGGGTGGAGGGAAGTGGAGGGATGACCCCCCCCCTCCCCCCATAATTTGCATAATCAATTTTAATTGTTTTTAAATGGAGACGATTTGCCTAAGTTGCATAATTAATTACCCCCCCCCCCCCTCCTCCATCATTTGCATAATTAATTTTAATTGTTTTTAAATGGAGACGATTTGCCTAATTTGCATTATTAATTACCCCCCTCCCCCCATCATTTGCATAATTAATTTTAATTGTTTTTAAATGGAGACGATTTGCCCCCCCCCCATCATTTGCATAATTGCTACTCGCATACAACGCTGCACCCTCCCAGACAGTCTGGAATGCTGTGATTGATATCCAGCTCCCTTCGTTGTCTGTGAGCCGAGGGGTGCGAGACACCATCAGGTGAAATAGTAGTGTGATTTGGATGCGGAGCGGCAGCGGAGCGGCTGCGGAGCGGCTATTTGAATAAAATTAATCCTCTGAGGAGGGATGAAATAGTAGTGTGATTTGGATGCGGAGCGGCTATTTGAATAAAATTAATCCTCTGAGGAGGGATGAAATAGTAGTGTGATTTGGATGCGGAGCGGCTGCGGAGCGGCTATTTGAATAAAATTAATTCTCTGAGGAGGGATGAAATAGTAGTGTGATTTGGATGCGGCGCGGGTGAAGCCTCCTCTCCCTCCACTTCAGGAGGGATGAAATAGTAGTGTGATTTGGATGCGGAGCGGCCACACACCACACACACGCACACACACACACACACACACACACACACTCACACACTCTCTCTCTCAGACACACACACACACACACACACACACACACACACACACACTCACTCACTCACTCACTCACTCACTCACTCACTCACTCACGCACGCACACGCACACGCACACGCAAACGCACTCACACACGCAAACGCACTCACACACACACACACACACACACACACACACACACACACACACACACACACACACACACACGTATATGGCAGGCGTGTGATGATGTTATATCCTATATGGATCTACCGTGTGATTTGTCAAAATAAGAAGGCTTCTGATTGGTCTAAATAAAGCGACCTCTAATTGATTGAGAAACATTGCCGAGTTTAAATATTGTTTTGAAAACTCAGTCTGTTCTGTGCATCCAAGATGGTAAGAAGTGCCTGTGTTAGTTTACTCTTTGTCTAACACTACCTTACTACTTTACTTTCATATTTGAAGAATTATCATGTCTGGTGTTGATGCTTTTGTATTCAATAACCAAACACTCAATATACTTTTAGACGGTGAAAACAGCCTTTGGTTTAAAGGAGTAGATGTAGCATTGAGTCTTGGATATGCTAGACCAAGAAAAGCAATTCATGATCATGTCAAATCGAAGAATTATAAAACAGCGCTGGAAGTATAATATCCACGCTTCCTTTGAATACACAACCTTATACATTATTCATTAAAGAAGCTGGTCTATGCCAACTAATATTGTTATTTAAACTATAAGTCGCTGACAAATATCAAGATTGGATTCTTGATGAGGTCTTACCTTGTATCAGAAACCGTGGAGAGTACAGACTGATGTATGAGAACCAATCGCTTAAAAATGAAATCAACACACTATCACAGCTGTTTGTAAAGGCTATTGAAAATAACCAACAGCTAGCTCTTGCAAATAACCAACTTCAAGTCAGTAAAGCCACAATAGAAGCACTACAGACACTTTGAAAAAATACTCTAACTGAACAAACACCAAAGGTTGTAGTAGTGCCTATAAAAGAATGTATGTTTGAGTTTTAAGGTAATTTTATGGCTAACTTGGAAAAGGAAAAATAAAATGCAGAAACACATGAATGCAACAGATGTTTAGTTTATTGACTAAAATTTATTAAGACTAAAAGACACTGGTTTTTCCGAAAGCGGAGGAGGTTTAGCTGCTGATGACGCAAATGGGGCAGTGATTGAATAGTGTCCCCATGGAAGTGTTCTGACGCCATCCTTACATACATAACGTTTGTCGTCATATGGTGCCAGCGAGCTCTTCTTTACTATAATTGAGTAGATGATGTGTCGCCGACTCATAAAGCGATCGTTTTCCGTATATTTGATCGTGTGATCTTGAAGACATCTCCTGTAGTCTTCCACACTCAAGTCACTCTGCACCACAGCTCTGTTGATACCTTTGGCCCGTTTGATGGGTGGAGGACTACAATCATCTCCGTTGTTTGAATAGGTCATGCAGTATAGTTTGGACATCAAACCGATGAATTCTTCCAGTAGTTTACCACCAGCTTCATCTTTAAACTTCCCCAACTTACGAGCGTTGATGTCGTTATAGCAGAGATGGAGTGTGGGATAATTACTGGTGTCAAATACATCCATATGCTTCAGCATGTCTCTGTAGACGTTGGCGGTACTCAATTCCGTCAGTATCCATGTACGCCATCTCAATATTTTCCCGCCCGTACCGCTTAACCATCCTGTAGTGGAAACCCTACATCCACCATTTAGAGTGATCCAAAATAGTCATACCCACAAACATAGGTTTGTCTAACACCACCCGCGTTTTTGCCATGTTAAGCAGTACCAACTTCTCTTCCAACCAAACTCTATCGCTAAAATTTGACTTGGCTACGTACTTGGTATAGCTATCACGGTCGGTGCAAAGTTTTACGTCTTTGTGTTTGCGCACATTTTGGAGACTCATACCATAAACCGCGTTGACCATTAGTTTAAACAACTCTACTTCAAACTTTTCTTTGGCCAACTGACGGAGTCTGGTATTAAGATCTACGTACGGTTTCATCCATTTGTCCTGTTTGAAGCGCAGCACACGGTGGATTCGGCGAATACGCAATTCGTTCTTCAATGCTTGTTGTAAGTATCGGTAGTGGATCACGTAGCCAGTTTTATCCTGTAGAGTGGCCATTAGTTTTGGAGATTTCCCAACTCCTGTGGCGAGGAGAACCTTGTAATATTCTAGGGAACCTGATGATTGTAGGGAAGTAGGTCCTTTGGTGCTTTGACAACTTCCGGGCAGAAAGGTAGGTCTCGGTGTTTGTCGTGAAGGATGGCGTCAAGTGGATACTCTAAATCCACCTCTAAAACATAGCCGTGTTCATTGTCTGACGGTAGATTCATGAGTTCCTTCTCCAGATCTTCTACCTCCCGATCTGAAAGCCACTCAAAGTCTCCGTATGGATGTGGTTAATACATTGCCCATCCATAAAGATTATTGGCATCATAAAACATTAAGTAGGTGTCGTCGTCAAACTCGATGTCATCACCTCTCGTGTATTTGTTGTCCGCCACAACGTGCCGTGTGACACATTGGGTCAAACCACCCCGAATACCCTTTTCAAAAAAACAGATACTGGTCGACATCTTGTAACGTATCAAGGGTAATACCAGTTATCTTCAACATAACGTCCCACGCATATGATGGAAGAGTCAGGTAGTGTGCAGGATCCAGATTGTAATGTTTCTGACACTTATCACGGAAACTTTCAAATACATCAGCGAGAAGCATGACGTCTGTTTCTAAGT